>OZ026600.1:7048447-7088447 GCA_964020085.1 Micromussa lordhowensis
TTCCTGGGGGTGGAGGGTACTGTAAGACCAAATAATTTAAAGAAATGTATGAAGCTTAATTGGAATTTCCAGAGGGGTGGGGGTCTTAGAAAATATCCCTTCTGTGGGGGAGGTATGGATATTTTCTGGAATTGCACAATAGGAAAAAATACAAGAGTACTTACAGAGAACATTCAACACGTATACAGACATGCACATAATATTTTGTGTTGTTCCAGTGAAATGTCCATACCTTTCCCAGATATTTTTTGTCTTTGGTTTGGCATCACCCGCCCCTTTTAAATACCCACTATTCCTTCTGAGGGGTAGGTTTGGTTATTTTCTGGAAGGACACATTGTAAAGAGCAGTGTACATACTCATCTTCGACATTGAACCCTTGTGACATTTTCTTTTCCACCAACTTCTTATAGATGAAGCGAAACCGTTTCTGCAAGGAGATATGAGGGAAAAGAACTAACTCAATGAAGAATATCAATAGTTACAGCTCATCAATAATTTTTTGGGCATGACCAGTTGGTCTAAACATGTGATGTAGCCAAAATTGAGGAATAACAGATATCCCTCAAGCATCAAGCAATATCTCCATCATTTATTTTGTCCAATTTTCTACTTTGTGTTTGCCATTTAGTTTTTAAGTGATCAATATTTGAATTAAGTTTTATTTCTATTTACAAAAGTTGGCATATTATATCTGATACAATATACATGGGGAAAATGATTTTGAAATGAAATATTAGCTGTAAAATGAAATTACTAGCAGGAACTAGGTAAAAATAGGCAGAAAAGCAATTAACACAAGTGATTTAGTGTAACAGTGTATTGTTCTGCTTTATTCACTTGTCACTTTATATTCAGTTTCTTCTGGAAAGCAACTTAATAGTTTTATACTTGTTGCGCTTGGGAGTTGAATCATCAAGCAGCTCTGGAACCATATTGTTTAACACGAACACTCTTGTGTTTTAGGAGAAACGAGTATAGATGGTGATACTGAAATTGATGATTTCTTGAGAAACAACACTAGCAGTGAGTCAGGCCATAATAATGAGGTAAGTAAAATTGACCTACAGATAAAGTTACAAGATGTAATGTAGCAGTGTGCAGCTTACACAAATTTTATTTTTACTAGTCTGTGGTTAGTTTGCCACCATTAGACTCGAGCCCTGCTTTTGCATAATTATTGGTTTTCAACCCTGGTGCCTTCATGTAATCAGTCCAATGCAATGTACTAGTTTTGAAACATGAAATTGTTGTGCACTGTACCATATCTCACAGTTACCTGTAATGATAATTAATTCACAGGAACATTCCTTCCGGGGAGTCTCTGAAAGTGAGTCTGAGGATGACACCAGTCCCGATTCTAGTGAAGGGGAACATGAATGTGATGACGAGGAAAGTGCAGTACACTGGAGTGAAGAGGACCTGCAGGGTTTAATGCAGGATTTGAATGAACCAATACCTGAACCTGCACTGAAACAACCAATGTCAAACCAGGTTAATATTCTTTTGCAGTGGTTCTGCTGTTTCATCTTATACTGGCAGATCTTGACACATATAAGTGATGCAGCTGTCCAGTGGATTCTTTTATTTCTGGGAAGATTTCTTCAAACTCTGGGTTATGGGTTGGACTCAGAGCTTTTCTCTAACTTTGTTCTTGTCTTTCCGACAACCATCTACATGCTGCAAAGAATTGCAAATCTAAAAAGAGATGACTTTGAAAAGTTTGTTGTTTGTTCCAAATGTGCAACACTTTACCAATTGGATGAATGTCTTGAGAGAAAACATGGAACAGTTATTCCAAAGCAATGCAGTAACATTCTGTTTCCTCTTGGGAAAGCAAGGCACTGTAATACCAAACTTGTAAACAAGGTTATTCTAAAGAATGGCATAACCAAATTTTACCCCTTGAAAGTGTACTGTTGGAAGAGTATTATCAGTCAGTTGGAAAGAATTTTGCAAAGAGAAGGATTTCCAGACCTTTGTGAACACTGGAGAAGTAGACAGGTCGAAGAGTCAGTGCTTAGTGACATGTACGATGGAGACATTTGGAAGAATTTTAAATGGCATGATGGGACACATTTCTTCGATCAGGAAAGACATTATGGACTTATCTTGAATGTTGATTGGTTCCAGCCTTTCAAGCGTAGAAGTGACTATTCTGTTGGGGTCATATATTTTGCTCTCGTGAACTTGCCTCGTTCAGAAAGATTCAAGTTTGAAAACATCTTCCTGGGAGGCATTATTCCGTCATTGGATAGTGAGCCAAAATTACACACTTTTCTGGATCCATGTGTAGATGAATTAAATGCATTGTGGAAAGGGGTTATGATTTCTACAAGCCTCACACCTGTTCCACTGAAAGCATTTGCAGCACTGCTTTGTGTTGCAGCTGACATCCCTGCTACCCGTAAAGTCAGTGGCTTTGTGGGGCATTCAGCAAATAGGGCATGCTCGAAGTGCTTCAAATACTTTGCTGGTGGCTTTGGAGAAAAGAAGGATTTCTCTGGATTCCAAAACCGTGCTTCATGGCCTAAGAGAGACAAAGTGAGCCACAAGCGGAACTGTGAAAAGCTCCAGAATTGCAAGAGCCAATCAGAGTACAACAGGAAATCACGAGAATTTGGAGTCCACTACAGTTCCTTATGCAAACTTGAATACTTTAACTGTGTTCGTTTTCACGTCATTGATCCAATGCATAATTTATTTCTTGGAACTGCAAAATATGTCTTCAAGTTATGGGCTGAGAACCTCTTTAGTAAAGAACAACTGAAAGAACTAAGTCAAAAGATTAAAGAGTTAAACACAGCAACTTCCATAGGCAGAATACCAAGGAAGATTGGGACAAATTATGGAAGCTACACAGCTGAAGAATGGAAGAATTGGACTGTAACATTTTCAATGTATGCCCTGCATGGAATTCTGCCAGATAATCACCTTCGGATATGGGAGAGATTTGTAATGGCATGTAGGATTCTGTGTCAGCCAGTTATTTCCAAGGAAGAGATCATGAAATCAGATGCACTTTTAGTTAATTTTTGCACTGGAATGGAAACGTTGTATGGAAAAAAAGGTTTAACTTGTAACATGCATCTCCACTGCCACCTGAGTTCTGTTTTGTTTGACTATGGCCCTGTATTTGGGTTTTGGCTTTTTTCATTTGAACGGTATAATGGACAGATTGGGGCCACTCGGACTAACAACCGATCAGTGGAAATTCAGTTCATGCGGGACTTTGTGAAGGAACGTTTCCTTATGCCTTCTGCTGGCAATTTACCAAGTATTTATGAAGAGGATTTTCTTCCACTCTTCAGCCAATTGAAATCAAAAAGAAAGACCACATTGAGAGAAAGTTGCATGCAGCACAATTACTTCTTGTCTCAGGTTACAAATTTTGCTAATGTGTTGTGGCATGACAATGCTAATGTTACTGCTCCTGCCTCATTTGAAATGGACATGCTGACTTCAGAGGACATAACTACCATTTTAATTGTTTACCAAACTTTATATCCAGGGAGAATCATTGACATTAGTGATCTTCACTTCTCAATCAAAAAGTTTTCTTCCATTTTTGTGGGTGCTGAGAAGTTTGGCTCAAGAGCTGAAAGTCGTACTTCAAGGAGTGCAAGAGTACTTGCTTCATGGAATGATGATGACGGTAATATCTCCTCAACATCTGCATTATCTCCTGGAATAATCAATTATTTCTTTGTTCACCAAGTGACTATGGATGGTATTGACAGAGAACATTATTTTGCTCATGTTCGGTGGTTCAAGCAACATCCTATTTACAAACGTTTAGGTAATTTCACTACTCTAGATGTGTGGGATTCAAGAAACTTTGAATCAGGTATACCTAGTTGCTATTTACCTGTGCATAGAATCCACAGCCTTTTTACTGGAGCAAATTTCTCACTTGAGAATGTTAGTCTCATTGCAGTTTGCCCTATTCCCCGTCGAGCTGCTATTTTGCAGACTAATTAAGTCCTCGGTAGAGTGCTACTGAAATATAATTATTGTATCCTTTTTTGGAGAATGTAAAATTCAAATTGATATTTTCAAACATGCTTATTATCATGGAATATTTTACATAACTTCTCAAAGGAAAATTCTAGTTTTGGTTGTATATTAACTTTTTGGTGCCAAACATGAAACTGATTGCATCTTTACTGGTTGTGCATGTGTAAATACATTTTGGGAAGTATTTTCCCTTGGAAGGTTGATGTTCTTAAAGCTGGCATGTTAGTCCTCAAAGTTTTGTTTCTTGTTTAAAGAATATCAAATTTTAGAGGGACAACTCTCAGGCAACATTTCCCAGACTTAAACACTTCTATTGTTTAATTGATAGGTGCCTGTTTAGCCTTTTACATTGTAGCTTAGGTGTTTCTAACAGTCAGACAGTGAGCAGCGGCTAATTGCCTTTTGATCAAGGTAATCCAGGATGAGAGTAAATTATGATTTCAAATTTTTTTATTTTACAAGCTTAATATTTATTATTGATTAAAGTTTTGTGTTCATGTTTTCTGTCTTGCAACTTTGATGTGGAAAATACAGTTGTATCCTAAAACTCCACAAAGTATAGTAAGGAAACCACTTTTATACATTCAAGAGAAAATGAACTGTCAAGTGAATCAACTTTTAATCCTGTGTTAGTGAAAGTTGGCTTTTGCCATATTTGTAGATTGTGATTGTGTAGATTGTGATATAATTATTAGCTCATATACCGTGAAGGCTAAGCCAATGAAAAGTCTTAAATTGTATTATCCAGTGATCCAGGTTTTGATAATACTATTTAGTTTTGGTTTCTGGCCACATGGTCTATTTGGAATCAGCATTTCATGTGCTCTTTCTGGATAGCTTGCACCTTAAGTAGTAGATTAAATATGCTGCTTGTCTAATAAAGAGAAGGAAACTTAGAGAGAACTTAAAAGAAAAGCACCATTAGTAGAAGTCACCCCAGACCATAATGCTATTTGTAATTCCAAGATCAGATTGGTTGTGAAATAAAATTATGTGATGAAATACTGTTCTTGTTGGCGCCAAATACCTATACCTAGTTTCGTATCCCTCAGCCAGTCTTTTCCGAACAGACAATTAACCGAAACGATCCCTTGGGTGCCTTTGTGTAATGTTAATATAATGACAGGGAGACGTCGAATGAGACTACTGGGCCGTTATTTAGAAGTTATTTAGTTATACGTGACGTTTTGTGTGCGTCGTGAGCACTCCAGGATTCTATGGCGCCACGATTCAACACCCGAATATGGTCATTATCGTCAAAGCGGAGAGAACGAAATAAATTCATTATTCTGTCGCTTGCGATGCACGCTTGAAGAAACGCTAGCCAAGAAAAGCAAATGGTCCTTCAATTTCCTGAGAAAGAGCTCAGCGCCTTTAGCAGCAAGGTCTTCAGCACGGATCATGACAAAACAAAGTGATACGAATTCCCTTTGTACGAGATTGTCCATAAAATGAATTTATATGATTTGTGTTTAGAAATTTTACTGACAAATCGACTGGAAGAAAATAACATTGGTTGATAAATTTCGTTACAGGCACTCTTTATAGTTACGCATGCGCTGATGCTACCGGACATACAGCGGTAACCACAGTGAAGGGAAATCACTGGTCGGTCTAAATAAATAGACTTTGCGACGTTTAATCTCCACATGCTAAAGATCGGTGAGAGGCTTCCTATGAAGGTACCAAGGTTTGCATCAAATACGCGGCAGCGTTGAATGGGTTTGGGCCCGGTGCAAGTCCTCCCATGCAACCGAGTTTAGGGCATTCCGCTCTCAAGCTTTGCGAAATTGGTGAGTTGCGCCACCACGTAGGTCGGTGAGATGCAAGGAATGTTCCGCAGCGGATTTTTTTGGGGTTTAATTGGGCCAACTGGCTAACGTATTAACGTATAAGGCTATCAATGGCTTAGCGCCTTTTTATCTCCAGGAACTTATTAATCTTGAAGAAGCATGCATGTAAATACAAGTTACGCTCTGACCGTGATGGACTGCTACTAAACCCTGTGAAATTCAAGACCTTAACAACGTTAGGAGATCGATCTTTTGCTGTTGCTGCTCCTCAACTATGGAATTTACTGCCCTATGCTATCAGGAGTAGCCCCTCAGTAACATCTTTTAAAAAGACACTCAAGACATTTTTATTTCAGAAAGCATTTTGGTAATTTTATCAATGTGTTTTTAATCTCGTTTTTAGTAGGTTTTATGTAGTTTTATATTTTAAGCGCTGATGAAAATAGCTCTATTGATATCGGCGCTATACAAGTTTTATTATTATTATTAGTAGTAACTGGCTCAAATCGCGCAACTGTCTCATTTGACCTAACTAGCTCAAACAACAAACATGACTTATTTGGCCTAACTGGCTCGCATATAACACTAACATACTTTGCTAGTGAATTGTCCAGTAATATGGTGATTTTATGGTTTCGATTACCGAAAAGTTAAATTTACTTAAATGCTCATTTAATGAGCCTAAACAAAATCACAGATATTAAACATATTTACTGTTTAATTAAATGAATTTAAATTTTCTGACAAAATAAATGTATGTTTAAGTAAGACTTAAACCTGACTATGATTAAGTCGTCAATTTAAGTCAGGTTTCTGGTCATTAAACATGACTTAAATATGGCCATGGATTATCTAACTGTTTAATCTAAATTAAACATGACTAAAATGTGGCTTTTAGCCTTGTGTTTGATTGTGACAGGGAAAGTGACACCAGTGTAATCTAACCGTTTCACTGATTCTCTATCTGCTGTAGTTATCCTTTCTTGATGAAATTTAAGTGGATTTAGATACCTGTTATGACACCATTGGAAACATCGATTATCTTCATTCTGGAGATTGATTAATCCATTCTTAGGGTGACGTAGTTCCTCTGGGAGCTGAATATATGATGTTCCTCTTAATGGAAAGTAAGAGACAATATTAATGTTATGTGAAAGTACTAATTCAAATACCCAACCAGAACCTTCAGATAGCCAACGGGCTATTAACTCTAAAATTTTTTCAATAGAATTATCGATACTTTCTGATATATATCACGCCCCTACCACGTTTCAACTCAAGATAAAAGAGGCATTTCATATTCAAAGAGAACAACCTTCTTTGAATCAGCAATTGCATCACGTAAATCTGAAACTGTCCTTTTAATTCTCGCATTGCCACGTTCTATGTACATTCCGTTGTTACTAGTATCATTAGCATTTTTCCTACTTATAAATTCAACTTCTAACGCTTTGTAATTCACTCAACTGAAGATGACAGAAGTTTCTGTCGAAACATGTTTTGTAAATTTAAGAGTGTTGTCGTTTTCTTAAATACTTTCTGATATCTGATCACTATTTGTCACTGTAAAAGGGCCAGCGTTAAAATAGGGTTCTCGGTAAATGACGCCATCCTCAGTACTCTTTGATAATCGAACTTTTAGAGTAGTATTAAATTTGAATCCCCTTTTAACTGTTAATAATTTCATTAAAAGATCAAATATTGCTTTTCTAGTATTATTCAACTGTACTAATGGGTCAAATTCATTAACAATTGGTACTTCATAAGATTTGATATTACCTCTTAATGCATTAGACAGCTCAGTAATAGTGACGTCTTTAGGGATAAATTTTAATTTTCTTCGAAATTCACTTATAGTTTCAGGCTGATAATATGGAGCGATTTCATCAATCAAATTTTTAACCTTTTCTCGAAGTCTTTTAGGTACAGGTTTTATAGGCCTTATTAACCTCCTCGGTAAAGGGACTGGTTTTTTTAGATTTTTAGTGCGAGGTTTTGGTTTTGGAGCATATTTAGTTGGTCTTAATGGTTCTGGTAAATTTGTCGCACTTATTGGATCATCTAATAAGTTACCTCCAACAAATGAGTTTTTTAGTTTTTGTAAATTACGCTTATGAAAATCTGTATTTAAATGCTGATATTTTCCCTTTTTTGAATATTCTTTCTTACATAGATCACAATACCAATAAGATTGTATTGGCATTGGGTTGGCAGGTGGGGCTGGTACCTTTTTGGGTTTAATTTTGGGTTTAATTTTAATTTTATTAATCATCTAAAATATATAATATATAATATGTAACTAATTTTTTTTTAAAATCTTGAATTTTTTAAATTATTATAAATCAATTAGTGTACCAGTAACTACATTATTGTGTAAGTTTCTATTATGTTTCTTTGTCTTTAGATGCATATATTTTCCTCTATAAGTGTAATTTTTTCCATTTCCACAGATATCACAATACCATTCATAACTTTTGAGTTTTTCATTGATATATTTGTTTCTCTTTTCTCGTTTCAATTGTTCTTCTGTTTTTTCCATCTATATAATTATTTATGATATCTAATTTTTTTTTAATTATTATAAATTTTTTAAATCTTTTAATGGCACCCAACTGTTAAATTCGTCTGGGTAACCTTTCCATTTGACTAATGCTTTTCCTTTAGACTTTCTGATAATTTTCTCTATTCTATAGACCTCTTGATCTGTCTTTTGTAACTCTTCTCTATAGAAAGTACCCTTAATAGCTTCACCATTTAAGTCTTTTATCTTATAAGTAATAGGATTAGTGAATTGAATTTCGTCTATGATGAAAACTTCTTCAGTCCAATTAGGAGTATATCCTTTATCAAAGGTCACCCTTTTGTATTTGCTTATTCGGACTCTATCACCTACTCTAAATTCGGGTGTTCTGTTTGTTTTTGTTTGTTTGTCGTCTCTCGCTAAATCACCATATAAATTAAAATAAACTTTTCCATAGTTTTCAGGTTTTCTAGCTTGGAAAGGTGTCGTTCCTATTGATCTATGTCGGCTGTTGTTATAAGAGGCGAGTATTTTCGGAAGGATGTCAACGTAGACTGTATTGTTTTGCATAGTGAATCTCTTATACATTTTATCTTTGATAGTTCTATTCCATCTCTCACAAACTGATGATTTCTCTTCATTTTCAGTGGAATAGATAGTTATCTTATCCTTAGCTAAGAGATCCAACACATTTTTGTTATAATATTCTTTTCCTTTGTCTACCCATAACATTTTAGGCATATTTTTCTCTAATATGCTTTCAAACGCTTTAGAGACTTCTAAGCCAGTTTTTGTCTTTAGAGGTACTATCCAACCATATTTACTGAAAAGGTCTAAGACCATTAAAAGATATTTATAACCTCGGTTCCATTTGCTAAGCTTTTGCATGTCAACTAAGTCAGAACACCAAATGTCATCTACCTTATGTGCTATGACTATTCGCTTGGTAAAATTTCGTTTTATAGGTTTGTGTAGCTCATTAGCTAGACCTTCCCATGTGTCTAAATTTTTAGCGTTTTTTTTTTACTCCTAAACCAAGTTTTTGCTTTGTATTAATAGTGTTTCTAGCTAACCAGTGGCCCCACTGTCTCTCATTCCAGGGAATTGCATCTACAGCTTCGACCATTTTCTTGTCAGCCACATTTTTACATGATTTTACATTTACTCCCTTATCAGCACATACTGAGTAATCAACATCGTGTTGCATGGCTATAGCATCTGTCTTACCTGTTGGCTGATCATAGATTTCATAGATTTGGCCTGTGTTTCGATCCCATTTTACTTGGTTTTCTAAATCATTGTAAGGACCAGTATATTTGTGTCCTGGAAGAGTCCAACCAGCTTTCGGTTTAGGTAACTTACCTATTGCTTTATGAATATCAACTCCAGAACCTGTTCTGGGACCAGAGCCCCTTCCCCTTCCCCTGATTTTTCGAGAGACATCGTCAGCCAGAGAGTCAATTGCTCTATTCAAATACCTTTTACCAATGCCTTTAACTTTGTCTTTTACATAATCAGATTTTATTGCTTTACTAGCACCAATTTTTCCAAGGTTATACAATCCTTTTGCACCAGCAGCCAACCCTTTGACAATAAGTTCATCAAAACCGCTTCCTTGTATTTCTCCTTTAGATATAAAACGAAATTTTGTAATTCCACATTCAGCACAAATACATCGCATTGCATTTCTACCATTTTTTGTAATTACAAAAGTTTCAGAATTTGGTACACATTCTGTCCTTTTTCTTTGCCTGACACAATAAGATAACATATATTAATTCTATAGATTATAATTAAATCTATTGTTAACAAAGTTAACTATAATATAGCTCCTATGAGGGGAATTCCCTTAAATGGACTGTTTTTACCCAGTAATAGCCCTTTTCCTTTTCTACCTCTTCCTACTGCCCCTGACTTAACAAATTTAGTTTTTGTTATTCCACATTCTGCACATTTACATTTCATCATGGCACGACCATTTCTTGTCTGTACAACCCTTTCTGAACCAGGAACGCACTCTGTCTGTTTTCGTTGTTTTACACAATAGCTTTTCATCTATATAATTATTTTTTTTTATTATTTTAATATATTATTATATAATGGAAGAAATTGAAATTGACAATGAAAGCAGACAATCCTAGTGTTTTACCGATAGTTGGTGCTACATTCTTTAATACTGGCAATATTGAACTAAATATCCCACTACCAGTTTGTCGCCTGATATTATACTTTGATATAGTAATTACCATTCCTCGATTAGCTGTTTTGGCCTTAGCGAGTCTCTTAACAGTATTCATTGGTACCATAAGGACATCGGAACCACTTAACGCATTTTTACTTAAGCGTAAACTTATTTCTTCTCTGTTTCTGTAAGCCTTAGTTAGTTTTCGTTTTTGCCCTTCAGAAAGTGTGACAGAAATTTGATGTAATTCAGTCATTATATATTATTTATGTACTTTTTTAAAAATTCATAAATAATATTTATTCTATGACGTTGGCATAGTCTATGACCTTAGAGATCTTCTTCTATAATAGGTAATATTTCATTTTCATCTAATATAAAATTATTAAAAAGGCCTTCTTCTTCTCGAAATGCTAATTGCATTAATTTTGGTTTTAGAGTAGCTCCAAAAGTTCCAGTTGTCAGAGAAAACCAGGAAGCAATAAATTTCACTCTACTTCTTGGTCCTATTTTTACTGTTTCATATGGTATCTTTTCTCCTTCCCATTTAAAAAAATTTGTATATAGTCTGTCATTTCGATAAAATAGTGAAAAATCCATCTTCGAAGGGTAATCAAGATATTTTCTTTCATTATCAACCATTTTATATGGTTTTTTGCAAATTCTTTTCCAAGAACCATCTTGTCCATATTGATCATAACCAGCTATAGATTCTCTTGGCGCTTTTTTAATAGAATGAATGTAATCAATGAAGAATTGGTCCAATTCTTTGGCTTTTTCTAAATATTCCCCTTCGCAGTTTATTTGAATGCTTGTACCTTGATTTAATGCTCCCAACCCATGAAATCAAAGAAGACAACAACAACGTTTGATGGGAGAAAAGGGGTAGGGGATGAAGTGCTCGAGTTGCCAATAGGATTCTTACAGGATGACACGGGTCAGGTGGTTGGCAATGAGAGGACGTAAACACTATGAACATTATTAACCAACAACAACCAGGCTGCAGAGAGGTCCTAATCCTCTCTCTGGGGTCCTAATCCCCAGGCCCTGAGAGGTCATAATCCTCTCCCTCCTTTCCAGGGGTCCCTTTAGTCCCCAGACTACAGAGAGGTCCTCATCCTCTCTCTGGGGTCCTAATTCCCAGGCCCCCTGGAAATAATCAGAACAAACAACAGAGGTTTGGTTAATTAGTAACAAGGCTATCTGAGGGGGCCCTTTCTGCCACGATAGCTGGCCATGTGAGTCTATGGGGCAAAGGGGCGAACTATATGGAGCACTTCATCCCCTCCCATAGTTTATTTATTCTAAAACTCCAAACAATCAAACAGCTTTAAGCCTGTTAAGCTAAAAATCGATGCTCATAATGTGATGACCCGAAGCACAGAGCAAATTACAGAAGGCAGCTGGTGCCTGCTACAAGTTAATGTTATAACATTAGTAAATAAAGTTCAATAAGCGTGCATGGTTTATAACAGCATTCGGCATGACATTAACAGGAACAATTGTAACAATGTCTCAATGAGCAAGTATGCTGCTCAAGTCCAACAGCACTAAGCTGGAACTACAACTACAACTGCTGCCTAGAAGTAAGATTATGCATGGCAACACAGGCGATAGAACTATACTTAATTGTTAACACTACGCTTAAAGAGAGCCAAATGGGTTTGGGTGGGCGGGAATTTTTTACAACACTCTGAGAGGTCAGAGAACTTGAAGTGAACTACAGATGAAAGATAGTGCCGCATGGTCTTGATTGACATGCTGGGAAAGCATAGATGTGATTGGCCTGTGAATAACACGCCATAATGACGTGAAGGGGGAATTTGAACTTTCAACACAATGGGAAAATGTCTGTCACACAGGAATTTTGCGTGACAGAAATGCACATCAAGACTACAGGGATCATATAACTTCTCTGACCTCCCTTTCATGGTTGTTCACATTAACTTAAATTTATATTACTTATAAATTGGCTTTAATGCTCCCAACCCATGAAATCAAAGAAGACAACAACAACGTTTGATGGGAGAAAAGGGGTAGGGGATGAAGTGCTCGAGTTGCCAATAGGATTCTTACAGGATGACACGGGTCAGGTGGTTGGCAATGAGAGGACGTAAACACTATGAACATTATTAACCAACAACAACCAGGCTGCAGAGAGGTCCTAATCCTCTCTCTGGGGTCCTAATCCCCAGGCCCTGAGAGGTCATAATCCTCTCCCTCCTTTCCAGGGGTCCCTTTAGTCCCCAGACTACAGAGAGGTCCTCATCCTCTCTCTGGGGTCCTAATTCCCAGGCCCCCTGGAAATAATCAGAACAAACAACAGAGGTTTGGTTAATTAGTAACAAGGCTATCTGAGGGGGCCCTTTCTGCCACGATAGCTGGCCATGTGAGTCTATGGGGCAAAGGGGCGAACTATATGGAGCACTTCATCCCCACAAATACACGAAGTGTATTCCCCATAGACGAACAATATATGAATATATAAACTTGTGAATATGTAAATGGAACAAATACAAGACTGCAGAAAAAAAAAAAAAAAAAAAAAAAAAAAAAACAGTCATCTGAAAATGACAAGAAGAGTAATTTATCATTGTGTATCTTCTTTATTCATCTATCTATTTATTTACTTATTATTTTAAAGAAAGAAAAAGGGTCTGCCAAGATAAAACGTTCAAGGCAAAGAAATGAAAATCCTGCAGTGTTGTATAAGCTCTATAGGGTAGAGTAACTAAAAATGGTAACCCGCTCAGTAGTAGGAATCCTTTACTAATTTCTGAGAAACTTCAACAATAAGGGGTTGTGGGCATCTAACATAACGCTCAAAGCAATCAGAGGACCAACGACCCAAGGTCTTAATGAGCCATGGGGGAAGTCCCACGGATGCAGCGGTTGTGGCTGCCCCTATCCTAAAACTATGACCTGCGTATTGAAACGGGTTAAAACCAGATTGAGAAAGAAGCTGCCTTGTTTCTAGCGTCAAAGCCTCTTATGTCAAAGGTTTTCCAGTTTCGTGTATAAAAAGTGGGCCAGGGGTGGGGGTCCGGATAGATAGATAAGCCATCATTGCTTGGACTGGACAAACCGGCTGGTGGGTTTTACCTATGACAATGGTCTGACCAGCTCTAAATGGGTCAGTCTTTGAAATTTTGATATGGACTGACATGTGATCTAGATTCTCCCAGGGAGGCAGGAAACGGATATCATCTGGGGACAAATGTTCCTCCGGAGAGAATTTGGTATTGCAAGTCAATTCCCCAAGGCGGAGAACACCAAAGAATGCGAGAGTTATTGCTGCCCATAACATCACTGAATCATAATTTGGGGTATAGGAGATTGCTAAAAGTGAATGGAAAAGCCTGAGGTGTTTGATGGTAATTGGTAAGCGAACTCTAGTTAGTTTAGTACCCTGTGACCGTTTGATTCCTCTGCAAACAAGCTTTAAATTAGCTGTGACTACATCAGGCTGAGCTAGTGCGGTTGGTAAATTCCGGGAAAACCTGGGAACCCGGGCCCCTTTATACCCAATTTCAGCACCATACTTAAGACTGTTACATAAACGGGAAACAAATAAACGGTCAGGGTGATCAACAAGTACCATCTCTAGGCTATAAACATTGATAGGGGTGGGTAAGGACCCAGTGAATGCCTTACTTTCGTCGGGAGGGGTTGGGCTTAAGAGAATCCTTGTCTCCATCTCGTGTCTTGTCTCGGTCCCTATCTCTGGCCTCTCGTGGTTTCCCTGGGAGTGTGGGGCAGTCACATCCTGGGTGTGCCCCTGCACATCGGTTACAGACATGTTTAAAGCTACAGGGGTCCCTGTGACACCACCCACTACGATTGAAGGTATGGCAAGTGCCTCGACGTTCGGCCCCAGATGAGACACTGTTGATTTGGGGTCCTTTAGAAAAAAGAGGATATTCCTCTTTCAACACCGAAGGTGCCACCGTAAATATCGTCAGCCAAAGTTGCTGATCAATTTCCGACCAAACGCGGGTCTTGTTTTGGGCAGCTTTTCACGGAATTTATAATCATAAATCGCCCACCCTAGACCCTTATGGACACGTGTACCATATCTAATTAAGCTTAAGTATTGTAACAGCTCCTGTGAACGCTGAGGGAATTTCTGGGTGAAAACGCTCATAAAGGTTGTGAAAGCAGTGGTCCACTGTTCGATGTCAGTGATAGAGGTCGACGTTTTGGCTTTCTTTGAAACTCGAACCACTGAGTTGTCTAAGGTGAGCACAAGATTATCCTCCTCATTTCAAGCTGACAGATTTCTAGGAAGGAACTTGGACAATTCAAAGAACTCACCGGATTGAATATCCTTCACATACTGTGCAGGAATATCCTGGAACGGTGCCGCGTGTTGGACATCTGATAGGCTCGATGTTAGCTGTGGCGTGACAAGATCAACAGATGGCGCGGTATGACTGGAAGTTGGAGCTGATGGCGAGGAAGTTGGTTGCAAAACTTGAACTGCGGCCAGAGCTGCTTCGTTAGCAATTTCCCTCGAAGCCGCGGAAACGGACTCCTGAACCAATCGTCGTATGACATTTAACTGTCCTTCAGTAAAGCTGCTATCGTTCGCGTTAGCGTTGACCACATTGTCTTGGTGACCTTCCCGCGTGTTTTCTCGTACAGGTAGATTATTCTTACACTTTCGTTTAAGGGCGCGACTTGAGGAGCAGAACCGCTAAGCCGGCTCAAAAGAGTGGTCCTGTTGCCCGAGGAAGCAATATTCCTTTGTCGGCATAAGTTTCTCAGCTGCTGAACCGAAGAGTTGTGGAGTATTGCGGCATCGGCGTTATGAGCGGAAGACCTGCGGCCGCGACGAATTGGCGACATTATCCTTGAACAAGAATCAGTGTTCGTAAATCTTGCGTGTAACTTCGTGAGAAAAAACAGAATAAACTGAAACTTCGATAAACTGAAACTCCGAAGAAGGTAGCGTTGAAAATATGAAGAATTCACACTACAAGTAAATTTTTTACAACACTCTGAGAGGTCAGAGAACTTGAAGTGAACTACAGATGAAAGATAGTGCCGCATGGTCTTGATTGACATACTGGGAAAGCATAGATGTGATTGGCCTGTGAATAACACGCCATAATGACGTGAAGGGGGAATTTGAACTTTCAACACAATGGGAAAATGTCTGTCACACAGGAATTTTGCGTGACAGAAATGCACATCAAGACTACATGGATCATATAACTTCTCTGACCTCCCTTTCATGGTTGTTCACATTAACTTAAATTTATATTACTTATAAATTGGCTATTCACCATTTTTATCATATTTTTCATTTAAACCAAATGGTGTATATCCATCATATTTAACAAATAATGTCTTTCCATTATATAATATTCCAATCTGTGTTCCATTATGTTTATTAGGCTTTGGTTTTGTAAATGTTATCTTTGAAATGTCAAGATGGAGAAAATCGACTATCTCTAAATTAACTATCTTTCTTTCATTGACACTTTCGTTCTGACTTTCGGTAACTCTCATATATATTGTATAAGAAATATTTTTTTTAATATTAATTAATTTATTGTAAATATAATTTACTATACAATTACTAATTGATTTCCCACTTTATCCACAACAACATCTTCTTCATAGAGAACAATTGCATGCACTCTAAAATCAGCAGCTGCGGCTTGTGAGAGGCGAAATCTTATGTTAAGTTGCTTTGGATCTCGGCTAACCTGTTCTGTTTGATAAGTTAAATCAAAATATAACATTGGGTAAAGACTCGAAAAATTACTGATATTGAGCTGAGTACCTGTATTATAATCATTCTTTTTCCATGAATAATTCATTAAATCATAATAGATTCTTGTTTTACTTTCTGTATCATATTCAAGTTCTGGATAGAAGCCGGACACCATTACCATATTCAAGACGACAAGTAGTAAGATGACTATTATTATTGGCTGCGTTCAGTTTAAAAGTATCAAAAATATAAGGATTTGCTGACATATCATTGGTCTTAAGTCTCTGGAAGTAGAGGAAAACATGCTTTACTTTATCAATACTAGCTGAGATTCTGAAATCACCACTGTTTCTGGTAGTATCTGAAGTTTGGTACATTTCTTTGAGGTATTTCCATTTACTGGGTTTTTGGTATTCACTGATGAATTTAGACATAAGAGCATCTTTTGGTTCTAGTCGGGGTACCCATAGATAAAAACGATCAATTACTAATCTCAATGTATCAACTGCCCCATATAAGACTTCAGCGTCCGGTGTAAGTTCTATTTCAAATTGGAGATCCATTGGAGGTAACAATCGTCCTTCTAATTCTTCGAAAAAAGAATACCTGTTTAATGGAATACTTGTATTAACATGAGCTCTGTTAGCTGTTAATAAACGCCTACTTTCCAAACCAGAGTTTGTATCATCTGAAGTGGCATCTGTATCTAAATACCATAAGCTATTTTTGGCTGTACTACGCCCAAAATCATCTGAATATTCTAAAAGATTTTTTGCAAAAGTTACAAGATGAAGATTATCAGTGTCGTAGACGATTTTTCCAGCACTCTTAATAACCATATGCTTAATTAATGAATGCGATCCATTAATAATTGTTGTTCTGGCGTCTGCATTGTCTCCACCATTTGCTTTAAGGTCTAATCTGAATCGCACTTCAAAAAAGGCGTTAAACCAATCAAGCATAATACCACGGTCAGTAACATGAAATTTGTATCCTTTCTTATTTTGCTCTTGAGTATTGGCAGGAGCTCTTATAGCATCTTGAAGACGAAATTGCACTAGTTCGTTTCTCTGAACGTACTCTGGTGATCTAAATGCCATTATATATTTTTTATCAGATTTTTTTTTTCAAGACATTTTTTCTTTAAGATCGCGCTATAAGATTATTAATCAGTGTATTAACTTCATCCTGCCCTAGCGGAGTCCTTGCTTTACTTGCTTTACTTGCTTTACTTGCTTTACTTGCTTTACTTGACTTTGTGCTTGACTTTGAGGACTTTTTGCCTTGTAGCCTTTTTCGGATAAGCTCACCTGATCGCTCTATAACTTTATCAGCAGCCTTTTTACCAACTCGTTCTCCAGCTTGAGATACACCAGCTTGTATTGCTTTTTTAGCAAATGGTTTTAAAACCTGTCCAGTTAAAGCACTAGCTACTCGTTTTAGTGGTTTCATAAGATTATCTACGATAATTCCATTGCCACGGTGTTTGTAGACATATCGTCCCGTTCTTGGGTGATAAATCTTTTTGAACTCTCTTGACTTCATATAACCTTAGTATTAATAAAATTAATTAGAATGGAACTTTTTTTTAAGATTAATGAAAATGCAGTGTCAGCATGATTTAAATAGACTGGTCTTCTTAAACCGTCAGTTACATAGATTCGAATACTTGAAACTCTTCTTTTATTGATAGGATTAAATATAATACGACGCGGTTCAAGGGTAAAATTGTAAGAAGGTCTCAAAGTTCCTGTACCAAAACTAAAAACAATATCTGATTCTCTCCCATCTACTAATGAATCAGAGACTAAATCACAATGAATATTTAGGACATCTGTATCTTCTGATAGGTTAGGTATTTTGGGGCTAACGTTTCTCTCATTGCTTAAGATTACTTTATCGAATCCTATTAGTTTACCAAAATTAGATTTACTTAGGTCAAGCCGATAGTTTGCGTCTAAAGTCACTATGACTCTGAAAGTTGGTTCATCAAAAGTTAAAGTAATTGGAAATTCTTCATCACCATCACCATTAACTATTTTAGTCTTTTCCTTAATGTAATTATCAATATCAGTGTAATCCCAAACTCCTTTTGGAAAGCAATATCTGTAAATGTTTTCCCGCCGTCTTTACTGTAAGCTATCTTTTGATTGCTATAACCAGAGTTTATATTTGTCCATGTAAAAGCCATTGAAATAATTTTATTGAAACCAATATACCAAATCCCATCACTGTGTTCATAGTCCAAAGTTCTAGAAAACCTTCTAGTAAAATCACCAGGTCGATTACCAGGTTCATCTTTAACTGCAAAACTGCTTAATGAGATTTCTCTCTCCATATAAATTAATGTAAATAAAATTTACTAAACCCCGAAATATTTTTTGACTAACTTTTGATATTGCGACTTATTGATTGATTTTGTTCGTAATAGAGTGTCTAAAATAGTTTGACCCATATTTCTCATCTTGACACTTGTATTACCTGCTTCCATTTCACCAATAATTAGTGTTAATTTCTTTAGTAATTCTTTAGCATCATTATAGAAATACACGCCACTTCCACTTACACCCCTGCCTCTTTTGGTCCCGTAACCTTTCGTTGATTTGCTTTTAAATCTATATTGCTTAATATAATCATTAAGCTCTCCTCTAAATCGGTCTGAATTTTGATGTATTCTATCTCTTTCTGCTGCATCAATCTCACCTTTATTAATTTTTTTAGTAGCGTTTCCTTTAAAAGCAATTACTTGTCTTCTTCTCCTTCCAGCATCTTTTACAACTTTATCTAGATAATTTCGTTGTTTTGTTGCAGTCATTTCAGGTTCGGCCAGTCTCAGTTCAACATCATCATAGTTGGGAAGTTCCAAATGATCTAAAATCTTATTTGCTTCTCTTTCTTCTCGTGGCGCTTCAATTGCTGAAGGTTCTTCTTCTATAGCAGAATATTCTGGTGGTAAAGATTCATCTCCTTCTAAATTCCAAAAACTAGGCTCCATTTCATATTTTGGTGGAGGGCCTTCAGGCATCTTAGCTATTTGTTTTTCTGTCTGCGGCGCTACGTAATCTTCAAGATCTAATAATCCTTCTACATCCATATCTTCATATGGATCTACTTCAGGTGCGTAATCAATTTCTTCTTCTGCTTTACCCGCAGGACGTATTCTCTTTTGTGGTCCTTGCGGTCTATTCTTTGGCTTGTGTGCCTTTAACCCATCTATGATTTCATCTAGTCTAAATGATTTTGTTATCCGCTGGTCAGAAGTCTTACTCTTTATCTTCGCTTCAGTGATCTCATCATATAGCTGATTCTTCATCCTTCCAGTCTCAGTCCGCTTCTGAGCTAATCGTTTCCAATTTGAGAGACTCATATAATATTTATATTTTTTATATTATGTGATATATTATGAGTCATTTATTAAAAAAAATATTAATTATATAGATGAAAATTCCTAATTATGATTCAGCTTGTAATAATGACAGCAATTTCAAAAGACTGCTACCTTATATGCCTTCAGACACTTTTCGAATGTTAATTTGTGGACCAAGCGGTTGTGGTAAAACTAACGTTCTCATGCATATGCTTTATAATCTACTCTACTATGATAAGATTTACTTGTTTTCTAAAAATCTCGAGCAACCGAAGTACAGACAACTATTAGAAACATTTCGACCCATTTCGGAAGAGGTTGGTTATGATGTCATAGAAGAGAGTAATGGTGATGTCGTTCCTCTCCAAAGCTTAGATGATGATAACCAAAAAATAGTCATCTTTGATGATTATGTTTGTGAACGAAACCAAAAACCTCTAATTGAATATTTTATTGGTGGTCGTCATAAAAATTGCAGTGTAATCTATTTAAGTCAATCTTATTATCTCACTCCTAAAGACATCAGGTTGAATTGCTCTCATTTTTGTATTTTTGATAGTCCAAGTAATGCAGAGACAGCAAGAATGTGCCGTGAAGTCAATGTACCTAAGAAACGATTCGAGAGTGCGACTAGCGAACCTTATAGTTTTGCGTACATTGATAAGACAAAAAAGACAATGAGAAAAAATTTCAATGAAAATATATAATATATGGATAGAAATCGTTCGACGATAAGATTAACAAAAGAAATATATAATGAGTTTAATAACATAAATTTTTCATTAGAGAATCTTACTAGTAAACTAGAATGTTTAAAAATTATTGAAAGAAAATACAACGAATCTATTTCAGATGAAATATTATTATTAATTAAAGATCTGAAAATATTACGTTCTGATTACTTAAGAGATAAAGAAGAAGAATTATAATTTACATTATATTATATATGGGTTTTAGCAATGGACAACTTGAAACATTAGCAGCAACAGGTAAAGGTGAAAAAGGTGATCCTGGTTTACCTGGAATTGGATTTAGTCTAACTGATGATGGTAATTTTGACATTGATAGTAAGCGATTAACTGAAGTAGCTGCTCCTATCCATAATAATGATGCAGCAACAAAAGAGTATGTAGATAATAACCTACCAGCTATTGATTTGTCACCTTATCTGAAAACAGATGGAACAACATCAATGACTGGTTATTTAAATATGAATAATCATAAGATTAGTGATTTAGAAGATGCTACTAATGATAATGATGCTGTACCTCTAAAACAATTAAAGGAGATGACAACAGATCATAGGACAAATTATCATTTGCAACCTAGTTTTACTTTTTATAAAGATTTTGGTGATAAAGCAGAATTAACTAAAGGGGACGTTTCTATTCCTGGGCATGCTGATCATTTTGAACTATTAGAAGCGCCTCGAGAAGGGACGCAATCTGGTTATGCTTATTCTACTGTTAAACTAGTGAACAATTTAGAAATAGATCCTAATTATTCTATCCTTTTTGAAATATTTGGATATGATGGAACAAATATAGTTACAGATGGTGATTCAGATAGACTATTATTTACAAATGTCACTGGTAATGCAAACATAATTGATTTTAGTCATGATTGGTTTAGCAATTACGCAAAAGCTTACATAATATTTAATAGTTCTAAAAGAGATGTGAACATTAGTATTCAATTTCGATATTATGGTTCTAGTAACTCTAATTTTAAATTTCTATTTTTTAGTAGATGTGTCAAAGGAACACAAAGGACTAGTTTTTATCATAGATTATTTAATGTTAAAAGTACTGATTTTTCAGGAACAATATTAAATTTTGAACCAATCAATATGAATAATGAAAAGATAATCAATATTGGTAATCCTACTGATAAAAAAGACGCTGTCAATAAAGAATATGTTGACGATCAAGACGCTAAACAGGATATTGCTATTAATGATTTATCTTCTAGAAAAGCAGATAGGTCAGAAGTATTACTCCGAAACGGAAGCCAAAACATGACTGGTAATCTATCTATGAATGGAAATAGGATTTTTAGCTTACCTATTCCAACTGGGGCGCAGCAACCTGTGACAAAGAGTTATTTTGAAAGTCAAATTGCTTCCATACCACAACCTGATTTAAGTCTTTATCTCAAAGTAGATGGTTCACGCGCTATGACTGGAGATCTCAACATGAATGACAATAAAATAACAGATTTAGTTACACAAGATGATGTCCCAATCACTGATTACCCTAATGCTTTAAAAGATTCTAAAATGGCTGTTAATAAACTTTATGTTAATGAAAACTTTTTAAAATTAAAAGGTGATGACTATGACTTAAAAGGTAAACGGATAAAAAATACTGAGCCATATGGCGTAAATACTTTTGATACAAATGATTTAGTCTCCAAGGCATTTGTCCTAGCAGAAATAAGTAAGCTACCTACAGATGTATTAAAATTGGATGGTTCACGCGCTATGACTGGAAGTCTCCAAATGGGTGATAATGCTATCACTGGAATTAGGAGTAGTTCAGCAGACGATGCAGCCCTAACAGTTGGTGGCGCAAAATCTACTTATCTACCACTTTTAGGAGATAGAGGTATGGAAGGAGATCTCAATATGGGGAGTAATGCAATTATAAATATTAAACCTTTTGTTGAAGATGATTCAAGTCAAGCTGCTCAAAATGCACAAGCTAATGATGTTATTAACTTTGGATATTTTCACGGACAGAGAGGAGATCTAAAAAGAGAAATAAATGATGTCTCTGCAGCAGCGCTTAATAGAAAAATTCCTGATCCCATGGAAGACTCCATTGATATGGCTAATCATAGCATTATCCGCTTGAAAGATCCAAAGTCATCAGATAACACACATGCAACTAATGTTAACTATGTTAATAGGAGAGTTACTGATAATAACTCTGTACTTAGATCTTTTATTGAATATAAAGTGAGTGAATTTGAAAAACTGAATATTAAATCAAACCGGGAAGTGAATGAATTTTCTTTTGTCATGGATGATGATTTATTTAAGGAAGATGATGATGATATTGTCAAAGTAAGAAAAGTCGACAAAGATTACTATGATATCAACAAAGCTACTTATCAATTTAAAATTAAGTATGACTCTGCTATCGGTTATTATAGCACCAGATTAACTATTGATTTAAAATCGTTAGATTTAGGTGAGTATACATTAGCTTTTGAAATGTATTATGGTAATAAAGTGGATCGAGACGAAGTGGTTGTCGACGCAGTATCTGAAACATTAAATGTTTCACTTAATAATACAAATACTTTTTCCGATCACAGTAGAACAATTATCAATTTTCATAAATATGGAAACATTGGGATTATTGATTTAGATATTGATTTAACTTTAAAGTATAATAGTGGTTCGACTTATGATGCAGAAACAGACATCTTTGTAGTTGTTTATGGTGTAAGTGGTCATCAGAATGACGTTGACTCGCGAATTTGGGATAGATTCTATACCATCAGAAACAAAATCGTCTATTATGAAGCACCTATAGATATGGGTGATCATCAAATAAAAGGATTAAATGATGGAAATGAAAACAGTGATGCTGTTAATGTGAAACAACTAAATGAATCAGAAACTAATATTGCAAATTATGTTGATAGAGAAATTGCAAAAGTAAATAGTGAAATTGCAAAAGAAAATCCTACTATTAATGAAAATAAAAATTTTGTAGAATTAATAGTAAAATATATATTAAGTAATGATTCAAAGATTTCTTTAATAAAAGATTTGTATTTTTCTGATAATGTTGAAGGTAGAACACCAAATACATATGCGTTTGTGCCTTCTAGAGATAATGGGGGTGATTTCACTTTTTATTATGTATTCCAACATAGCGCAACTACAAATAGTGAAATGACTATAGCCTTTACTTATTTTATAATAAATCGTTTCTATATTCATGTTGATAAAAGCAAAGTCGTACTTTCACGTAATCCTACAATAGATGGACCATCTTTAAAAACATTTAATATTCCAAATAACGCTTTAGGAAAGCAAGTCCTATTTTGGATTTGGGGAAAAGGCACAATTATGGAAATAATTTTTAGTGGAATTAGTGCACCAATTACTAATATTTTTAGTAGTATTCACAGACTAAAAAGAGTAAATGTGGATGATAATCCTTTCACTAAAAAGAGAGAATTAGTAACAAATAATGTTTGGGATAATAATAGTACAGCATTTGAAAATGTAAAAGAATTTGAAAAGAGCCAAGGAACTATTATATAAAAAATATAAAAAATATAAATAAATATATATGGGACATAGTAATGGACAACGTGAAAAACCATCAAAAATAGAAAAGGTTAAAATAGGAATAGGCTTCAAATCAACTCCAGACAACCATTTCGATTTACAAAACAAGAGATTAACCAACCTTTCTGCTCCAATGGATGACCATGACGCAAGCACTAAAAAATTCGTCGCTGATTTATTAAAGACAAAAGCGGCTACTACATACGTTAATAATGAACTAGCTAAAAAGACTAACTCATCTGCTTTAAAGGATTACGCTTTAATTACTGATTTAGGAACTTTAGCAATTGAATTCAATGATGCATTAAAAAGCAAAGTCGATTACAATGATTTAGAGACTAAGACGCAAGATAATAAATTAGCAGCTAATACGCAAAAAACAAAGCCACCCATCCACCCGTTCATCACCGTCTATGCAGAAGAAAATGGACCACTGATTAAAAGTAGTCTCCAATGGAGTTTCGGTAATGGATGTGAGAGAAATAAGCAATATGGTTGGCCTAGTCCTGTAGACGGTAAAATAGTTCGTGGCAGCATTTGTGTATGCGCTGGCAATCATCAAGCATCTGAAGTGATCGTCGGCTTAGTTCTTAATGGTGCTTCCGTTAGTAATGGTAGTGAAGATGTAAAAATTACCAAACCTGCGGATGAATGGTCAAATCACACTATTTTCAGCGATCCGATTACGATAAAAGCCGGCGACAGAATCAATTTTCGAAGCAAAACATCGAATTCATCCGTAACACACGCGATGGTAAACTTATTGATCGAAATTGATTTAGCTGTCTAGATAATATGCAAATGAGTTGATGAAACGCGTTTCATCTAGACAATAAAAGCTACGGTTGATTAAAAGATATGGTTGACTAAATAATTGATGACTAGGGGATTCCCGGAAACGCGTTTCATCCAGCTACCGTTAGCTAAAATAAAATAATGACTCATGTCTACAGGGGATTCCCGGAAACGCGTTTCATCCAGCTATGGTTGTCTAAATTAATTGATGACTAGGGGATTCCCGGAAACGCGTTTCATCCAGCTACCTTTAGCTAAAATAAAATAATGACTCATGTCCAACAGGGGATTCCCGGAAACGCGTTTCATCTAGACAATACAACTCACGCATCTTACGTTAACTACACAACTCAGTGATGATGTTATGGTTGGATAAAAATATAATAAAAATTAATATAATGGTGTCTAAAAAGAATATTTTCGATTGGAATCATATTTCAGACAAATTATCAGCTGATGATGTAGACGAACTAAAATCTTATTATCTAGGCTATCATAGGAAATGTTGGGCTTATAAAAGGGCTTACAAAAGATACAAATTGCTCAAATTCATTGGTAATTCACTCTCTGTCATCACCGCTTCAGGCGGGATTGCTAGCGCTATTGCAACAGGAGGTATCAGTCTAATAGCGATTAGTACAGTGGCATTATTAGTTAAAGGATACATGGAACACAAAGGTTTAGACTTAAAAATTCAAAATTGCATCTATGCCTACCAAAGTTACCAGCATTTATTAATAATGATTCGAGAAGCGATGCGCTCAGGTGATCTTAACCGAGAAAGTTTAATTAATCAAATGACGAGCGTTGACAATTTTGTCATTGATAATAGCCCAATTATTGATAAATATTTAAAGATGTATGATGACACACGCTAGTATGCGTGAGTACGTGTTTTGAATATTAATTATGCCGCATGGGTAAATTAATACAGGTGCTATGCAAATATCAACCAATTAAAATTTGTCTGATGCATCAGACGCTAACTACGCTACCAACGCTAATTTAGTGTAAGATATAGTACACTCTAATTTTTACTATATCCTACGCTACCAACGCACTTTACACTAACTACGCATTTTACACTAACTACGTATATCTAATTTATACTATATCTACGCTAACTACGCTAATTTAGTGTAAGATATAGTATATCTAAATTTTACTATATCTACGCTATCTACGCTAACTACGCTGATTTTAGCGTTGTCCATTTTACCCCGTTTACTACACTACTTACTTTGCCGCCTTCATCGGGCTAATGAGCATCGCCGTGCGTTCATAGCAACCAATGAATAAGCTTCTTTTCGGCGCTATGAATATTAACAAGCGTTATAACAGACCTTTCCAACTGCAAGTAAATGTCACAAGAACAATGGCCATTCTACGGGGGAGTTCATAAAAAAATCTTCGTTTCGTGTCGAGAAGATACCTCAAGCGAGAGAAAGCTTACCTCATTTGGAAAACTCGTCTTGAATGCTACTGAATCTGAGGCGGGATCCTTTGTTGTAATATGTTCCCTGAACGAGATGGTTTGGAAGCAAAAGTACCAGGTGGAAAAGAATGCCTTCGCCATGACGGCAATAATCCTGAACATCCCAAGTTTCCCTGTGACCATCCTGATGAATGTGCTGGTAGTAATGGCGGTAAAGACAAGACCCAGAGACTGCAAAGCAAATACAACATATTGCTGGCGTGTTTGGCGGTAACAGACCTGTTAGTAGGAGCGGCTTCACAGCCAACTTTCATTTCAGGACAGATTTATGTCATAAAAGGTTTATCTGTAACTGAACACTCCCGATTCCTTCAGGAGACCAACTCCATGTTCATGATTCCTCCTTTTGCATCTCTCTTTCATTTATATGACAATTTTTACGGGGCTTCTTTTAAAAATAACTGTTATTTGTTCCTTAGACTGTTCACAGTTCCCTGTTTCTCCGTGAAATCGTAGATGCCGATCGTTGAGTTCGACGGGCTGCCATCTTGGTCTCTCGATGCGAGCGAAACTGGGGAGAGTACAAAATGCCTGTGGGTAGGGGTCAGGGGGCGGAGAAAACACCCACAGGCATTTTGTACTCTCCACAGTTTCGCTCGCATCGAGAGACTAAGATGGCGGCCCGTCAAACTCAACGATAGGCATCTACGATTTCACGGAGAAACAGGGAACTGTGAACAGTCCATTAGTTCCTGGGTCATTGCATGTTTTCCAGGAATTCTGTTGCGAAGCCTTTCTGAAGAGTATGTAAACAAAGCCAGGTTCATATTATTTCCGTTTGTAGTTTTGATCCTTTTGTTGATACTTTTCTGTCATTCATCGGTCTATTTTGTAACCCGCCGACATGAGAAACAAATCAAATGCGAACAAGTTTCACCACAAGCCGCTACTGACTTTGCAAAGGAGAAGAAAGCTCTGAAAACTACCAGGATAATTATAATGGCTTTGCTTGTGTGTTTTTTGCCCCGGTTTGTGTATATTTTGTTTTCGTACGCCAATTATAACAGTAGTAGTTACATTGTGAACGTAATAATTTTGTCCCATCCCGTTTTCGTATCATTTTTGTCACTCAATTCTCTGTGTAATCCGATCATATATTGTTATAGAAATAAGATGTTTCGCAAGACATGCAAGGAGCTGCTTCAAATGAAGTGCACAAACTTTAACGAGGAATAAGAACTTGTTAAAAACCACTCTGGGATGTGATATCAATAATCCAGGAGTTGCTGGTGTTACAGAAATTTAGGACCATTCCTTGTGTTGAAATAAACATCCTTGGAAATTGAATCTGCTTGGTTTCATTGAAGGGAAGAAATCAATTGAGAAGCATGCCTAGTTGGGCGTCGTTTCGTTTTCCTTCAAGGCTACGCAAGTTTTATTGCAAATCTTGCACCACGGGTTTCAGGTGAAATTTTGAAGAGAATAAAACAAGATGGCGTCCTTATCTAAAAGTACCCCCAAACCTAAAAGCGACAGTCTCATGTGAAGTTTTAACGCAGAAGATCTGAACCTCGTGAAACTTCGTTATTAAGAAAAACCCACTTCAAATTACCTAAATTAGCAGTTCTGCATTTGACGGCGAAATACTTTTTCTTGCATTGAAAATTGCTTTCCTCTTTGAATTTCATCGATTCTGAATCAGTGGACGCCAGCTCAGTGCGATTTTCATTCATTCAAGAAGTGAAAGAATAAAAAAATATTTTTAACGGGGTTTTGACGAGGAATAATAATTAGTGACATTCGTTTCAGTGTTTTATTTTGGTTTCAATGTTGTCCACTTTAGAAATGCTGCTTCAAGATAGTTAACAGAATTTTGATTGGTAGTCTTCGAAATGGTGCTTGTCGCTATTTAAAATGGTACTTACGAAAGTTTGCGAAATATTATTTCGTATGTTTACGAAATGGTATTTTGAGGTGCTTGGTGTTTTTCAAAAGGCCCTGTTCAGACGCCGATCATATCTTTTCATGAGCCGAACTTAATTCAAATTTGGGCGACCCAAATTAACGAAAGTACGCCTGTTGATTCAGACGTCGAACTTAATTCGCCGAACTTAATTCAGTTTGAACCAAAACTGCTTGTAAAAAAACCGAGAACCTAAACGGCATGCAAAATACGTTATAATAATTTATGCATTAGGATCGGCTCATGAAAAGTTATGCGTCTGAATCAAAGTAGTTCCGTCCAAAGGCGTTCCAAAGGCGAAATTCCCGGCGAAGCCAGGCGAAAAGAACGGCTGAGCCGTTCCAAATTGAAATAGCCGTTCTTAATTGATTCAGACGCCGTACGTTTCATGTACTTAATTCAATCAATTAGGTTCGGCTTATGAAAAGATCGGCGTCTGAACTGGGCCTAATTACTTAGCGAAATGTTAATTTATATTCCGTGAAACACTGCTTGATGAAGTGGCGGGTACTTCATGAAAACTTTGTGTGCTGTTAATTGTTTTCGCTCTAATTAAGTTCCAAGGCTGAGAATATTTTTTTTTCGTCTGGAAAGGACACAACAAGACGTACTGTCCATAAACGTAACTGACTCTAAAGCGGGATCTGTGATTAAAATGTGTCCCCTGAACGAGATGGTTTGGAAGCAAGAGTACCAGGTGGAAAAGAATGCCTTCGCCATGATGGCAATAATCCTGAACATCCTAAGTTTTCCTGTGACGATCCTGATGAATGTGCTGGTAATAATGGCGGTAAAGACAAGACCCAGACTGCAAAGCAAATACAACATTTTGCTGGCCTGTTTGGCGGTAACAGACCTGTTAGTAGGAGCGGCTTCACAGCCAACTTTCATTGCAGGACAGATTTTTGTCATAAAAGGTATATCCCTAACTGAACACTGCCGATTCCTTCAGGAAACAAACTCCATGTTTCTGATTCCTCCTTTTGCATCTCTCCTTCATTTGACACTTCTTAGTATCGAACGATTTGTAGCCTTAAAATATACGTTTTCTTATATGACAATTGTTACGGGGCTTCGTTTAAAAATAGCTATTGTAAGTTCCTGGGTCATTGCATGTTTTCCAGGAATTCTGTTGCGAAGCCTTTCTGAAGAGTATGTAAACAAAGCCAGGTTCTTATTATTTCCGTTCGTAGTTTTGAACCTTTCGTTGATACTTTTCTGTCATATATCGGTTTATTTTGTAACCCGCCGACATGAGAAACAAATCAAATGCGAACAAGTTTCAGCACAAGCCGCTGCTGACTTTGCAAAGGAGAAGAAAGCTCTGAAAACTACCAGGATAATTATAATGGCTTTGCTTGTGTGTTTTTTGCCCCGGTTGGTGTATTTTTTTTTTTCGTACGCCTTTCATAACAGTAGTAGTTACACTGTGAACTTAACAATTTTGTCCCATCCCTTTTTCGTATCATTTTTGTCACTCAATTCTCTGTGTAATCCGATCATATATTGCTATAGAAATAAGACGTTTCGCAAGACATGCAAGGAGCTGCTTAAAATGAAGTGCACAAACTTTAATGAGGAATAAGAACCTGTTAAAAACCACTTTGGCGTGTGATATCAATAATCCAGGAGTTGCTGGTGTTACAAAAATTTAGGACCATTCCTTGTGTTGAAATAAACATTCTTGGAAATTGAATGTACTTGGTTTCATTGAAGGGAAGAAATCAATTGAGAAGCATACCTAGTTTTACTTTGTTTCGTGTTTCTTCCAGACGACGCAAATTTCAGGAATTCTGTTGCGAAGCCTTTCTGAAGAGTATGTAAACAAAGTCAAGTTCATATTATTTCCATGTGTAGTTTTGAACCTTTTGTTGATACTTTTCTGCCATTTATCGGTTTATTTTGTAACCCGCAGACATGAGAAACAAATCAAATGCGAACAAGTTTCACCACAAGCCGCTGCTGACTTTGCAAAGGAGAAGAAAGCTCTCAAAACTACCAGGATAATTATAATGGCTTTGCTTGTGTGTTTTATGCCCCGGTTTGTGTATATTTTGTTGTCGTATGCCAATTATAACAGTAGTTATAACATAGCTAGCAGAGCCACGCAATCAAATTCAGTATACGTAAGCGTGCTCCAAATCTCGACAGAGCACGCTGATGGGCTGATGGCGTGAGCAAATTGCTTTGCCAGAAATGTTTTTCGCTCGAGCGGCCATTGTCAGCGCGGGGAAAAATATATTTCGCGACAATAATGAATGCAAACAAAGACTCGGCCCACCAGTCCCAAAACGAAGACAATTTTCCGACCTTTTCTCTTGGGCTAGAGTTCTTAAATGTGGCAGAAAAAGAGAAAAACAACGGAAAAGGAGACTCGACATCAGCGCCGTCACGACTCGCTTCACTGGCCGAGGGTGAAATGCATCAAATTTTGACAGAAAGACACTGGTAAAAACATGCAAATGACAAACTGGTCTGTTTCAGCCTTCAAAGGTAAGCTTAACTTTTTCCGTTTTAAAATGGTTAACTACAAAACTGGAGCTTTCGACAGAAAATTTGAAATAAAACCAATTCCTATTTCGCTTACATCGAAGAATGACTTCTGATATTGTTGTCCGTTTTTCGCGTCGGATTTGCTGCACAATTCCACCGGCTATGTTATAAAACAATTGGTTCATGCTTGAATTATCAAAACCGAGGTCTGTGTTATCTGCGTAATTTCGTTTTCAAAAATAAGAAATTTTGTATTTCAACTGCAGTAAAATAAAACTTTATAAAGAAAATTTGAAGTAAACCAATTTTTCTTTTATTTAACATTTCGCTTACCGCGAACAATCGCACAATCGCACTCAAGAAGCTAGAGTTGCCCTCGGCTATCGCCTCGGGCAACTCTTACGCTTCTTTCGTGCTCTCCAAACTTCCCGCGTGCTCCATAACTCGATAGAGCACGCTAAAGCATGAACCAATTGTTAATTATTACATTGTGAACGTAATAGTTTTGTCCCATCCCTTTTTCGTATCATTTTTGTCACTCAATTCTCTGTGTAATCCGATCATATATTGCTATAGAAATAACACGTTTCGCAAGACATGCAAGGAGCTGCTTAAAATGAAGTGCACAAACTTTAACGAGAAATAAGAACTTGTTCTGAAAAACCATTTTAGCGTGTGATATCAATAATCCAGGAGTTGCTGGTGTTACAAAAATTTAGGACCATTCCTTGTGTTGAAATAAACATCCTTGGAAATTGAATGTACTTGGTTCCATTGAAGGAAAGAAATCAATGGAGAAGCATGCCTAGTTTTGCTTTGTTTCGTTATTCTTCCAGACGACGGAAGTTTTAATTGCAAATCCTGCGCCATGAAATACGGATTTCAGGTGAAATTTTGAAGCGAATAATAGAAGATGGCGTCCACATCTATAAATACCATCAAAACTAAAAGCAACAGTCTCAACTGAAGTTTTGACGCAGAAGATCTGAACCTCGTGAAAGTTCCTTATTAAAGAAAAGTCACCTCAAATCATCTCGATTAACAGTACTGCATTTGACTACGAAATACTTTTTCTTGCATTAAAAATTGCATTCCTTTTGGAATTTCATCGATTCTGAGCCACTAAACCAAAAACATCAGTGGACGCCAGCTGCGATTTTCATTCATTAAAGAAGTGAAATATTTTTAGGGAAGTTTTGATGAGGAATAATAATTAGTGACATTTGTTTCAGTGTTTTGTTTCGGTTTCAATGTTGACCACTTATTAAATGCTGCTTTAAGATAATTTACAAAATTTTGATTGGTAGTCTTCGAAATGGTGCTTGTCACTTTTTAAAATGGTACTTAAGAAAGTTTGCGAACTGTCATTTCGTATGTGGATCAATATATCTTGCTACTTTACGAAATGGTCTTTTGAGGTGCTTGGTGTTTTTCAAGTTACTTACCGAAATGTTAATTTATATTCCGTGAAATATTGCTCGATGAAGTGGCGGGTACGTCATGAAAACTTTGTGTGCTGTTCATTGTTTTCGCTCTAATTAATTTCCCAGGCTGGGATCTTTTTCGGCATCTTTCGGAAAGAAAAGTTTCGATGAAATGGTGTTTCAAGTTATTTAGCGAAATGTTAATTTATATTCCGTGAAATATTGTTCGATGAAGTGGCGGGTACGTCATGAAAACTTTGTCTGTTGTTGATTGTTTTCGCTGTAATTAATTTCCAACGCTGAGAATTTTTTTGGTCTGGAAAAGACACAACAACACGTACTGTCCATAAACGTAACAGACCCTAAAGCGGGATCCCTGATTAAAATGTGTCCCCTGAACGAGATGGTTTGGAAGCAAGAGTACCAGGTGGAAAAGAATGCCTTCGCCGTGACGGCAATAATTCTGAATATCCTAAGTTTTCCTGTGACGATCGTGATGAATGTGCTGGTAATAATGGCGGTAAAGACAAGACCCAGACTGCAAAGCAAATACAACAATTTGCTGGCGTGTTTGGCGGTAACAGACCTGTTAGTAGGAGCGGCTTCACAGCCAACTTTCATTGCAGGACAGATTTTTGTCATAAAAGGTTTATCTCTAACTGAACACTGCCGATTCCTTCAGGAAACAAACTCCATGTTCATGGTTCCTCCTTTTGCATCTCTCTATCATTTGACACTTATTAGTATCGAACGGTTTGTAGCCTTAAAATATACGTTTTCTTATATGACAATTGTTACGGGGCTTCGTTTAAAAATAGCTGTTATAAGTTCCTGGGTCATTGCATGTCTTCCAGGAATTCTGTTGCGAAGCCTGTCTGAAGAGTATGTAAACACAGCCGTCAAGTTCACATTAATTCCGTTTGCAGTTTTGAACCTTTTGTTGATACTTTTCTGCCATTTATCGGTTTATTTTGTAACCCGCCGACATGAGAAACAAATCAAATGCGAACAAGTTTTACCACAAGCCGCTGCTGACTTTGCAAAGGAGAAGAAAGCTCTGAAAACTACCAGGGTAATTATAATGTCTTTGCTTGTGTGTTTTTTGCCCCGGTTGGTGTATAGTTTGCGCTCGTTCGCCAATTATGACAGTAGTAATTACATTGTGAACGTAATAATTTTGTCCCATCCCGTTTTCGTATCGTTTTTGTCACTCAATTCTCTGTGTAATCCGATCATATATTGCTATAGAAATAAGTCGTTTCGCAAGACATGCAAGGAGCTGCTTAAAATGAAGTGCACAAACTTTAACGAGGAATAAGAACTTGTTAAAAACCACTTTCGCGTGTGATATCAATAATCCATGAGTTGCTGATGTTACTAAAATTAGGACCATTCCTTGTGTTGAAATAGAGTTCCTTGGAAATTGATTTAGGGTGTTGTTTGTTTCATTAAAGGAGAGAAGTAACTGAAACAAAAATGGCCACTTTTTTTTGGTTCGTTTATCTTCCAGACGACTCAAAACTTAATTGCAAATCGTGCACCATGATACGTGAAATTTTGAGGAGACTAAAGATGGCGTCCATGCGCCGGTTGTTCGGAAGCCGATTAAAATAACCCGAGGTTAGAGGTAAAAAAAAAAAAATAAAATAAATAACTTTATTTAAGTGTCATACGTATTTAGCACTGTTGTACTAATTGGGGACACTGTAAATAAATAACCAAATATTTCAAAGAGAACATAAACTGTTAAGAATCCCAACTGGTTGGAGGCTGACCAGTTGGCTATTTACACGACGCGGTCGAGGAGTTGAACTCGGGACTACCGAGAACAAATCCAGATAGTGGTAGGGTGAAGGATTTGAACCAGGGACCTCCAGATTTCAAATTTAGCGCACTAAACCACTCGGCCACGCCGCCTCCATAACATTCTTGTCCCCAGAGCCTCCGTTTCTATTGGTCACGTGGTCGGCGAAACGGAGGGCTCTGGGATGTCCGTAAATCACGGACATCCGGTAACGCATGCGTTATTTATGCCCGCATATCTGCTCATGCTCAGAAACTAATCCTGAGGGAGGGGAGAGAGGTAAGAGTGCGCTTCAGTGTTCACACGCTTCGTGAGAGTCCAGAAAGCATTGAATGCCATCGCTTCAAATACGATTGGAAGCTTGTGTAATATTTTACCGACGGATTTCGTTGCGCATTTTGTGTTGGACCGTCTAGAAAAAGACAGAGATCGATAGCTGCGTTCTTGTTGTATCTTCTCTGCATATTCGATAAAAAGGAGAAGTTTAAAGAGCGAGATGCAGTTTTTAAAGCATAGTAATTAGGATACTACATGTGATACGTCTATCGATGACATGGTAAAATTTGTTTATGGACACACGGAAGCATTTACGGAAATCAGCCGTGGAAATTGCATTACTGACCAGAGGATTTAAATATAAAGCCGTGCTGATAGATGAGAGGGGGATTTTCGAGTGGTAAGAACTATTTACTTCCTGGTTATCTACATTGGTTTGTAAGGAGCAGCAGAATAAAAAAATGTTGAAGTCAGGGAAGTTTTGTAGTAGTGGAGACTTGCTCATCATTCCTTGCAAGGAATGTAATAATGGTGCTCAATTCATACGATCTGTCGTGTCTTCCATTTTCGAACTTTTCAAGTAACCCCATTCTGTTCTTCTTTTATGTAAAAAAGGGTCTTTAATACACAATCAGCAGATCGTTAAACTGGCATATTAAATCAATCAATCAACTCTTATTGTGAAATATTTACAGAATTAATAACCCTAAGTATTATAAAATACATATGAGAAGAGAAATATATGTTACATATGGCTATCATATGAAAGAATAAAAATATATGTGGGTGTAAAGTTAAAACCAGTAACCAGGGCAGCCATTGGCTTTCAAATTGGCTACCACCATGTTAAATACAGAGAACAAAAATAAAAGTTCTATGCTAGTTGTTATCGAGTGGTTATATAGTTGTGCTAGGGGCTATAAAGCTTAATCTTTTGGGTGCGTTCTCACAAAATACTTCAATTTTGGTCTTAACAGCTTGTGTGACAGCTTGCTATGAGAAAGAAATGGGGCCAAGGTGTGCAACATGTTACTATTGTGAGGGCCAACCTCAAAAGGGAAAGTTCCTTCTCTAAACTTTTACCAAGGGGGCAACAGGAAGGATAGCTAGGAAGTTAATACATGTTATGAAGGTCTTTATTTGCAATATAACTGAAAGAAAAATTAACTTCTTAACAAATTATTTTTTAAAAGCAACTTAGAAACAATCTGGTGAATTCTATTTTGTTACATCGAGCAGGAACATTGCAAACAGTAGTTTGGGTCTCCTACAAATCTCAGCAAACATCTTTATGCCAGATATCATGTGCAGTATGCAGCAGAGTATAGTAATAGGCCCTTTGCATGACCCGGTCACATGGTACAAAATTACACATGCTGGTGAGCAAGCTCCACAGTGGGACGTCCAAAACAATGCATCTGCCTTTGTTTTGGAAGTCCCACTGTGCAACTTGCTCACCAGCATGTGTGATTTTGTACCATGTGACTGGGTCATGCAAAGGGCCTATTGTCTAGTTAATCTCTGGTATGGTACTTCTTTTTCCCAATATTAAAATTGGCATTTTGCATTGGTCTACACGTAGAAGTGTCTAATCTGAAGAGAGTGATTCATATTGGTGTGCCATACATTCTGTTAGGAAACTAGATGAACAAGAAATAATGCAATGTAATTGCTCTTTTACAGTTCGTGTTACATCAGGGTAAAAAAGCTCTTCAGCCTCTTATACAACCACGTACAACAACACATCTTGAATGCATTCTTTTTACTTCTTGTGGTTGATCAGAACATCAACTACATAGCTTTACTGTGAATGATGGATCTCCATCTGCTTTTTTCAGTGTTATTTATTGAACTGCAAAAGCAACATAATGGCAGGAAATAAATAATATTTCAAAGGCAAATAATCAGTACATGATATTTTTGTTATGGGGATATTAAGGTATAAACTCTGTACACCTCTTATGTTTGATTTGTTTTTAGTAAAAATTCCACATTACATTGAAAACCCACAAGTCTGATTGATTTGTTCATCATTTATATAAATAATTACTTTTATATTTGAGCACAGTTATTTGCATGGATGATAATTATTGTTATTTACTGATTTATGCTATTCTAATGATGGAATTAAGTTTTGCTAGTTGCAGTTGTTTCCTTCACTAAAGTGGGGAGAGTTGCGGACCTCAAATTTCAGTTATTGTCATTTCCCTTTACGCAACACTTACTGAAGTATTAAAAAACTTTGGGTCAGGAGGCCTCTGAAGCAAACTAAACTCTCGCCTAACCATAAGCGGTTTGTTTGTGTTTGAGGGGGAGACTGTAGGACTATAGGGGAGGTCTCAATAATTAAAGAGAGGGGAGGTAAAAAAGAGATATTTTTATCTATACTTTCAAGTTGACATGTTCAAACCATTTATTGCTACATCCTCCAGGTAAATAGCAGAGCATTACAACACGGACCTTTGACTTATTTTGGCAATTTAATATCAATAAATTTCGGATTGCTAGAATCTGATCTGCTTGATCGTTCAGAAAGAAAAAGTACACTCACCGTAGGATTTCCAGGGTCACATATGCTTAGCAAGTGTGGTATTTCTTCGTCTTTTGACCTGGTTCAAGGTTTCCTCCTGAGCTTTTCTTGAAACAAGACAAATGTTCCTTGAAACCCACTGCCGATTCGAACTTAATTTTATGATTACTTGGGGTATGGTCAGCGACAAAGCTGAATTGTTGCATGAGCTAGTTGAATTCTCAGAGTTTCAAACGTTTCTTCTCACCTCGCCTGCTACAACAAAAGACGATGATTACAATTGAGACTGACATCGTTGCAGGTGATATATACGCAGAAACGTTTACGATTCCTTCGGATCGATCGGGAGTTGTCGCCATTTGTTTTTGTTTTGTTTTTCCGTAAAGCGCGCCAGCCGCCATCCGGGTCGGAAGTAAAATAGAATGCGTAGAGCTTTGTAATTTTGATTTCTGCTGCGCATTCAATTTTTGTCAGCCAACGAAAAAATTCGAATTTTTTGGCGCGTCCAGAGCTACTCGTCAACGACATTTTAAGACGAGTAGCACTGGGGACGAGAATGCCTCCATAAGTGATTAAATTTCTTATTCCCGGGATAGCTAATCGGGGGATAAAATGGTGTTCCTGAAAACAGATTTAATCTGTGATTAACTATTCTTCGATTAAACTCAGATTAAGCCGGTAAAACTGGTCTGTGGTGGGAGAAAATGGTGTAGCACTAGGGGAGGGAAAGCATAATTTTGACGGCTCCTACAATATTGATACGAACTTGCTGTTGAATGAAATCTCAACTCAATTTGCTTTCTATAAGGACCAATAAAAATGCTTAAATTAAAATTAGAGTTGTGATAAAAAAATCTTTGCGAGATAATCGCTGGGCAAAGCTTACTGAATCATGCATCAGTGAGCTCTTGAAAACGCTTACCGATTTAATTTTAAGCCTTACGTCTTTCAGGTCTTTGTAATCTTGTGTAGAAATTTAGAATAGCTTCTGTTCGCATTGGCTAATAAATTTAGAATATACCAAAAATTAGGAATGCCATAAACTAAGCAATGAAGCAATTAAACGCGGAGATTTATGATCTTAATTCTGCCGACTGAGATAAACAGCTTTTTGAAGAACAAGCAAGGTCGACAACAAACTAAACACAAATAACAATATTTTGTCCATAAAACACTCGCCTTTATCAAGGAGCCTAATTCCACCACTGATCTTTCCTTTTGCATTACAGCGGCTAGTAAGCGACGGTTTGTATCTCTGAGAGCGGAAATGTTGAAAATTCTTGCTTCGTTCTCGTCATGTAAAACAGTTTGCAGATCGCCGCAGCGATCTGTCTGTGTTGTAAAAACATGAAAAAGCGCGGGAAAACCAGACACGGAATGGCTCGTCCGTTAGAGAATAGTAAAAGTCGTCAGGTACGCTGAATTGCTTTTCGTTCCTTGCCGGGCTTGGCATTGAAGCAAAATGAAGAAACCATAAGTCCGCCATTTTGATTTGTTTGTCCGCTTTTTCATCCGATTAGCGAGTTAATCCACCTCGCTAGGCGTGTTAAATTTAACCCTTAGTTTAATCCTTGGATAGTGCTAATCGAGCTTCGAGGAACAGAATTTAATAGAAGGATAAAGTTACTCCGTGGATTAGGATGATTTAATCGTGGGTTAGCGCTAATCGTCTTTCGAACAACCGGGGCCATATCTATAAATGGACAAGAAAATAAGAGCAACTGTGATTTGTGTCAAAGTTTTAACGCATAATATGTGAACTTCGCGAAGGTTTCTTCTTAAAAAAATGTACTTTAAAGTTATCTTAACTAACAGTTTTGCATTTGCATCTGAACTAAAACTACTGCATTGGACAGCAAGATATTTTCTTGCAGTGGAAAATTAGATTCATTTTTGAATTTCATTGTATCTGAGTTATTCAGACAAAAACTGAGTGAACGAGAGCTGCAAGTTTTCATTGAAGAAGCGTAAGACGAGAATCATAGTTTAAAAATGGAGGTTTGATGAGGAAAGATAATTAGTGGCATTTACTTCAGTGTTAACAAAATTTTTATTCGTAGTCTTCGAAATGGTGCTTGTCACTTTCACAAACGTACTTAAGAAAGTTTCCGAAATGTTACTTTGTACGTAGCGAAAAATAGCTCGCTACTTTGCCAAATAGTGTTTTGAGGTGCTTAGTGATATGGTTCTACAAGTTACTTAGCGAAACGTTGATTTATACTTCGTGAAAATATTGCTTGATGAAGTGGCGGGTACAGTGTACTTCATAAAACCTTTGTGTGCAGTTCATTGTTTTCGCGCTAATTAATTTCCCAGGCTGGGAACTTTTTCGGTATATTTCGGAAAGAAAATTTCGTTTCGTATCGTAAAGATATCGCAAGTCGTACAGTCCATATAAATCTAATTGAATCTAAGAAATGTTTGGCGTGTGATATCGATTATTCCCAAGAATTAAATGTCATTGTATTGGAAAAAAACTTCCTTCGAAGTTGATTGAGAGTGTTGTGGTTTTCTTTAAAGGAGAGGATAAACTGAAAAGCATGGCTAGTTACTGTTTAGCTACCGTTGAAGCTTGATTCGTTTTAGTTACCGACGACGTTAACTTTATAAGTTGCAAACCTGCACCATGAAAGAAGGGTTTCAAATTGAAATGAACTTCCTTTCTAACTGAAGGGAAGAAAGAAATTGAAAAATAGGACGAGGTTTTTTGTCTTGTTTTTCTTCCAGACGAAGAAAATTTTAATTTCAAATCCTGCATCATGAAAGACGAGTGGGAAGTAAAATTTTGAAAGATTGTAATTGAGGAGAATAAACCAAGATGGCGTCCATGTCTATGAATGGACAACAAGCCGGATAAAATCAACTGTAATTTGGAGGTGTCAAAGTTTTGACGCATAATATCTGACCTTTATGAAGTTTCCTTGTTCCTTCTATTTGCTTTACAAACTGAAATCCTTTTCGAAATTTCATTAATCCTGAGCCACTGAGCCAAACAATCAGTCGACGACAGCTGCAATTTTCTGTTTTGAAGCGCGAGACAAAAACTACTTTTTAACGGAAGTTTTGATGAGGAATATTACCTAGAGGGTGCTAATGGGGGTAACCAATTGTCAGGTAACTACTAATTTTTCGGCTAATTGTCAGTTAACTACTATTTTTTTGGTCAATTGTCAGTTAACTACTAATTTTATTTATCTATTAACTTTTATAATCTCACAGCGATAATAATTGATTCATATTTCGAATTTTCTTTAGTTTTGGGGGTTAGACCTTACTAAAATAAAGATATATTACATGAATTCACAAAACCTCCACCAATACTGCGCGTTATAAGGCACACACATTAATGTTTTCTGTCGTGGGTGAAATAC
>OZ026600.1:7093447-7098447 GCA_964020085.1 Micromussa lordhowensis
GCTTGTGTGTTTTTTGCCCCGGTTTGTGTATATTTTGTTTTCATACGCCAATTATAACAGTAGTAATTACATTGTGAACGTAATAATTTTGTCCCATCCCGTTTTCGTATCGTTTTTGTCACTCAGTTCTCTGTGTAATCCGATCATATGTTGCTATAGAAATAAGACGTTTCGCAAGACATGCAAGGAGTTGCTTAAAATGAAGTGCACAAACTTTAACGAGGACTAACAACTTATTAAAAACCACTTTGGGATGTCATATCAATAATCCAGGAGTTGCTGGTGTTACAAAAATTTAGGACCATTCCTTGTGCTGAAATAAACATTCTTGGAAATTGAATGTACTTGGTTTCATTGAAGGGAAGAAATCAATTGAGAAGCATACCTAGTTTTGCTTTGTTCCGTTTTTCTTCCAGACGACGCAAATTTTCATTGCAAGTCCTACACCATGAAATACGGGTTTCAGGTGAAATTTTGAAGAAAATAAAACAAGATGGCGTCCATGTCTAAAGATACCCCCAAAACTAAAAGCAACAGTCTCAAGTAAAGTTTTGACGCATAACATCTGAACCTCCTGAAGGTTCCTTATTAAAGAAAAAGTCACTTCAAATCATCTCAATTAACAGTACTGCATTTGACTGCGAAATACTTTTTCTTGCATTGAAAATTGCATTCCTCTTTGAATTTGATCGATTCTGAGCCACTCAACCAAAAAAATCTGTGGAACCCAGCTGCGATTTTCATCCATTGAAGGAGTGAAAGGAAAAAAAAAAAACATTTTTAACAGCGTTTTGATGAGGAATAATAATTAGTGACATTTGTTTCAGTGTTTTATTTCGGTTTCAATGTCGACCACTTAGGAAATGCTGCTTCAAGGTAGTTTACAGAATTTTGATTGGTATAAATGGTACTTAAGAAAATTTGCCAAATGTTACTTTGTACATTTAGAAATATAGCTTGTTACTTTACGAAATGGTCTTTTGAGGTGCTTGGTGAAATGGTTCTTCATAAAGCGAAATGTTAATATAGATATTCCTTGAAATATTGCTTGATGAAGTGGTGGGTACTTCATGAAAACTTTGTTTTCTGTTAATTGTTTTCGCTCTAATTAATTTCCAAGGCCAAGAATTATTTTTTTCGTCTGGAAAAGACACAACAAGACGTTCTGCTCATAAACGTAACTGACTCTAAACGGGATCCCTGATTAAAATGTCTCCCCTGAACGAGATGGTTTGGAAGCAAGAGTACCAGGTGGAAAAGAATGCCATCGCCATGACGGCAATAATCCAGAACATCCTAGGTTTTCCTGTGACGATCATGGTGAATGTGCTGATAATAATGGCGGTATAGACAAGACCCAGACTGCAAAGCAAATGCAACATTTCGCTGGCCTGTTTGGCGGTAACAGACCTGTTAGTAGGAGCGGCTTTACAGCCAAACTTAATTGCAGAACAGATTTATATCATTAAAGGTTTATCTGTAAACAAACACTGCCAATTCCTTCAGGAAACAAACTCCATGTTTCTCATTCCTCCTTTTGCATCTCTCTTTCATTTGACACTTATTAGTATCAAACGGTTTGAAGCCTTAAAATATAGGTTTTCTTACATGACAATTGTTACGGGGACTCGTTAAAAAATAGCTGTTGTAAGTTCCTGGGTCATTCCATGTTTTCCAGGACTGTTGGGAAGCCTTTCTGAAGAGTATGTAAAAAAAAGTCAAAATCATATTATTTCCGTTTGTAGTTTTGAACCTTTCGTTGATACTTTTCTGTCATTCATCGGTGTAATTTTGTAACCCGCCGACATGAGAAACAAATCAAATGCGAACAAGTTTCACCACAAGCCGCTGCTGACTTTGCAAAGGAGAAGAAAGCTCTGAAAACTACCAGGATGATTATAATGGATTTGCTTGTGTGTTTTTTGCCCCGGTTTGTGTATATTTTGTTTTCGTACGCCAATTATAACAGTAGTAATTACATTGTGAACGTAATAATTTTGTCCCATCCCGTTTTCGTATCGTTTTTGTCACTCAATTCTCTGTGTAATCCGATCATATATTGCTATAGAAATAAGACGTTTCGCAAGACATGCAAGGAGCTGCTTAAAATGAAGTGCACAAACTTTCACGAGGAATAAGAACTTGTTAAAACCACTTTGGGATGTGATATCAATAATCCATAAGTTGCTGGTGTTTCAAAACTTTATGACCATTCCTTGTGTTGAAATAAACATCCTTGGAAATTGAATCTGCTTGGTTTCATTGAAGGGAAGAAATCAATTAAGGTGGATGGTACCAGTTTTCAGGTTTTTTGAATATGTAAACTTTGAAAGGAAAGAACAAAAAATCAACTCAACGTCGTAACAAAATTTGTGTATGACCCGATTGCAAAATTTGTTCTCGTCCAAAAATGACAATTATTTCGTCACCAACTGTTACCATGGCAACGATACTTGATGATTGGTCAGACCTACTTTTGAGCTTCGAACTCTTATATCTTGAAAAATAACCTGGTGACCCCCAATTTTTTTCACATTAGTTTCCTTGTCATTTGAAAATGAAACTACATGATCATTTAAAAAATTTCTACGAAGCGGATTTTCTATAAACGTTAAAAACGGCAGTTTATCAATAATGAAAAATTCCTTTCGTAGAAATTTTTAAAATTTCACCTGATGTCTCCTTTCAATGAGGGGAAAACATCCCAACAATAAAAATATAGGGTCACCGGGCTCGTTCTCCTGCAAAAGCCTTCGCGAGTTCAACAATTTCCACGCGCGTAACCGCGTAGTTCAAAATCTTGAATTTATATGATTTGCATTTACTCATTCTCCCTTTTGACTACTGCTGACCTATGCGCCCAAGTACACGCGCGCACTTATCGTCGGTGTGTTTTCGAAAAGTGCTTCGCAAGTCTTCACTTCACAGACAATGTCGAGGATTTAGTTGGAAGTGTTGCCGTTGGTCTCACTTTTAAGGATTTCCTCACAACGTTTCGTCTGGTTTGCCACGTTTTGTCGAAAAACCGAAGCTGTCAAACGAAAGGTTCCAAATCTAAGACAGAACACTTGTCAGCTTGAATCGCGTATCACACAGACCCTCTAGAATGCAAACTTACATATGGTTGAATGTCCATTACGGAAATTTTTTATTTTTATTTTTATGAACAATATTACAATACATACAATATTGCCTAATTAATTACACGAACGCTTACGTTACCGTACTTTATACAGTTAATTACTAACACTAATTACATAAGAATTTACAAATACTTTACAGTTTTAAGGAGCTTACATTAGATAGCCACTTACAGTACTTACAGAACGATACTACAGTACTTACGAAGAAATGCACTACAAATATAAGCCTACCTCACTAATATGTAATTTACTTGTATTATTTAAATATAATTTTATGTTTTAATATATAAATAAAATTGACAACTACAACAAAGATTTCGGCTGGCTTAAAGAAAAGTGCTACAATAAGTGTAAGTGAAAAGAAAAAAATGAAGTGAAGTGAAATTTAATTATTATTTTTCCCCAGATGGTCAAGAATTTATGCAGCTTTCTTTGCGCGGTATAACTTTTCTTTAAAATATCAAGTTTGTCTTGGAGGCGAAGAAGAAAGCCTTCAAAACATAAGATGCCGTCACGTGAACTTGTCGCGAAGATGTGGAATTTTGCAATAAGAAGAGTGACATTAAGTGCCTGTTTGTTTTTGATATTATTATGCCAGCCGTATAGGATATTAGATTCGGTCAAAAAGAGCACTTGATTAAATATCTGGTACCACCAGCTGGTGAATCTATCCCAAAAAGCTTTAGATACGGTACAGTGGTACAGTAGGTGGTTTAATGTTTGCTTTTCAATGGCGCATAAGGAACAAATGTCACTTTCAGTAATACCGGCTCGAAAAAGGCTGGATTTGGTAGGTAAAATGTGGTGTATTATTTTAAACTGAAAGGCAATTAATTTCGAATCTTTAGTTGTTAGGAAAGGCAACGAGTACACCTTATGGATGCTTTCCTTGGAGAAACCGTAATTTAGAATTCTATTCTCTGATGACGGTGGACTTACGTTGTTACTTAGAAGTGTAGCGTAGGCTATACGGGTTGACGGAAGGTCTTCAAGAGGGACATTTTGGTACAAGTTGTTTTGACTTAACATAGTCTTCCATTCTGTAGGAATGGCAGCGATGAGGCCATAGTACAGTGTAAAAGGAATATTAATGTTTACTTTAAGAATGAGCTCGTCCAGTGAGAAAAAGGTGTTGTCTTCTTTTAAGAATTGTTTAATGCGTGTAACCTGAGCCTCAAAAAAGGGTTTGAAAAAAACTGGCTGGTCTCCGATTAGGATCCGACTATTATTCCAAATGATTTTGTTGTGAATACAGTGGTCTTCCGAAAATTTTTTAGCGTTGTATTCTTGCCAATACTTCAGTAGTGTGTGGTAAAAAGGTGGAAGGTTGTCAAGGCTGAGATATTTGATATCGTACTGACATTCTGTTAGAAAAGATAAACCTCCGTATTTGGCAGCAGCGAACTCTGGTATTATTTTCCATGCTGAGTGAACGTGTTCAGCGATTCTCTTGATCCAAGCAATTTTCAGCGCTTTATTCATGATTTCAAAATCCATCATTCTTAATCCACCCTGACTTATGTCGCTTATTATGGTCTTTCGTTTTATTTTGGCTGGTTTCCCTTCCCATATAAAATTGAAAGTTAGTTTGTTTATTTCTTTGACGTAAGAATCGGGAATCTCGAGCACGGAGGTGTTATAAATTAGTTTCGACAAACCTAGAGTTTTCACTATTTTGATTCTGCCATGGAGGGTAAGCTTCCTTCTTTTCCAGTTCTTAAGCGTATTTTCCAATTTGATAATTTTCTCTCCAAAATTCAGATTATTTGCAGCGTCGGAGTTATACGAAAAGAAAATCCCGAAGGCTTGAATCGGTTCTTGAGGCCATTTAAAATTATATGGCGTATCAGTTTTGTT
>OZ026600.1:7103447-7140947 GCA_964020085.1 Micromussa lordhowensis
CTTATGAAGTTCTTCAAAAGACTTCTTGATAGGGGCGAGTTTTTGCTCCAATTTCTTCTCCAGAATGGACTCTAATTGCTCCTTCGTGATGGAAGTCATCCCAAATACGGAAAATATACACAAAAACAATATTTAGACACAAAATTCAAGCTATAAAGGCCAAAAATTCAACGTTTTTCCAGCATCACCGGAAACACCGCCATCTCAGAACCTGACTGAAAAGCGAAGTGGAAACTAGCTAGCAGTTCGGTTCGCAACTCGGGCCAGAAAAATTGGTAGAATTCAGCTGAGAAACCGTCTGTGACTGGTGTTTTGCATTTTTTGAAATCCTTTACTGCGTTTAGACATTCGGCCTCTGTAATTGGCCCGTTGCATAATTTTTGATCTTCGAGTGATAAAGGTGTTACCAATTCGGCTTTTAGGAAGTTACCTCCCTGGGGGATGTCTTTGTCACTTTCTTTGAGTTGATAAATTGTTTCGTAGAACTTTTTTTGTTCGTCTAGGATGGCTAATTGATAAAAAATGTACGTGTTATCGTTTATTTTCAACTTGTCAATGGCTTTTTTGGTTTGGGCACGGTTCTCTAAGCTATAAAAATATCTTGTATTACGTTCGCCTTCTTCATACCATCTTACCTTACTCCTGAGGATCGCGCCTTTTGTTTTGAAGTGCATGATTTTTTGCAAACGCAATTTTGCTACGAGAAGCTCGTTTTGGGCGTGGTTATTGTTAGGATTTCTTTCTAGACTTAGTTGAAGCTCATTTATTTTATTTTGGAGTGTCATTTCTTCATTTTTGCGTTGTATTGCTTTCGTTTTGGCATATTTTACAGTGAAACCCCTTATCTCCCTTTTTATAAGATCCCATTTCAAACCTTTGTCTTCAACATTTTCGTATTTGACCTTGTACAGCTCGATGTTTTTGCGAAGAGCGATAACATAGTTGTCATCTACAAGTAAAGAATTATTAAATTTCCAGAAACCTGGGCCTCGGTGTTGTTTTTTACGTCTGGCCTGGAGGTGTAAGGAAATTGCAGAATGATCCGTTTCGGGTGCATGAAAAATTTTACACGTCGCATGTAAATTAGCAAGCTCTTCTGAGATTAGAAAGAAATCTAATCTACATTGTATCTTATGAGACTTATTTCTCCAAGTGTACGATTCGAGGAGAGGGTTTAACCGACGCCAGATATCGACTAAATTATAAGATGTACACAACTCTTCGATTTCCTTAATTACAGATACTTTCTGGGTGACCGCGTTTCCACCTTTTTTGTCTTTGTCCGATAAAGCACAATTAAAGTCGCCTCGGATAACAATATTTTCCTGTGAAAAGACTTGCAGCTGGCGATGAAGTGATCTAAAAAATTTGGATTGTTGGTTTAAGTCATTTGGGGCATAGATGTTGACTAAAGTTAAGCGTGTATCGTCAACTGATACGTCCAGAATGATATATCTTCCGCTTTTGTCAGAAATACACTTTTCTATTTTACAATCAAGTTTTGGGTTTATAAGTATCATTACTCCCTTGCTGTTTGATGTACCATGACTGAAAAAAGCTTTACCACCCCACTCAGCGGACCAAGTGTCTACGGTTAGCTTAGTGCTGTGGGTTTCTTGAAGAAATATAAATTGAGCGTTTTGGTTATGGATCCACCTAAAAATGGAACGGCGCTTAATCGACGTGTTGAGACCTCTTATGTTAATTGAGAGGCACTTCATGTCCAGGTTTTCAATAGTGTCTATTGATGGTGTGAATAAATTGACTTAAGTTACGCGTAAGTAAGGCAACTTGAAGTGAGATACAGTTTTGACGGCTTTCTTCTATCCTCAGGGACTGGAGAAATTTGCATTTGTTGAAGTTTACAGCATAATATAACAGAGTAAAATAAAATGGAAATAGATAAACACTACCTATAGATGAAAACACTATAACACTCAAGTAAACAAGGACTGGAATGTTAAAAACATACATCTAAATGACCTTTTTAATGATCTTGAAAACGCACTAGCTGCGTTTCGGTCTGGGAATGGCGAATTTAGTTGGATTGGCTGTCAGTTGTTGGCATTTGTCCGTCCGCTAAAACGAATTAGTGCACAAACAGCAGGGACAAATCAAGTGGTTTACCAACGGGCCATAATTTACCTCTAATATAAGGTTTATCAGGCTGAGACTTACTGAATGCGGCTTGGATTTTGTTCCTTTTTGCGAGTTTGAAAACGTCCATTTGTTTTCTTCTTCTCTCTACAATGCCGTGAGGCAAGTCTTGGTACATTCGGAATTCGGTGCCTTTCAGTCGGTGACCAAGAGAAAGAATGCGTTCACAATCCTTGTAACGCAAAAATCTGGCGATGATGGGCTTTGGTTTTGTATCATTGCTAGCGCCGGACTTCTTTATGTTTAGGCGGTGTACACGTTGCAACTCGACCGATCTGGCGTTTTCGTAACCGAGGTGTGTTTCGAAGAGTTAGGAAGCACATTTTCAGTGTCTTCTTGGTGAGCGCCATGGCCGGTTTCTCCTTGGATATTCTCGAATTTAATGTTCTCTCGCCTGGAATATGCTTCTAGGTAGAGACTTTTATTTTCCAGCTCTTTGATGTTGCTCTCTAATTCATTATTTTTCCTAGAAAGTTCGGTCATTTTTAGGTTGGTCTGCTCCTTATATTTATCAAAGCTTTCAGTGGTTTTCCTTTGTTGTTCTTCAGCGAAATTCAAACTGTCTTTGAGATCGTTTATGACTTGGTTTGACGTGGCTTGAACGCTTTCCAAGGCGCGAATTCGGTCGTCCATTCGAGCGAGTGTATCTTGTAGGCCTTTGACAGACGTTTCAATTACATCCAGCTTCTCTAGCTTCGATAAGATTGCTTCCAGTTTTACATCAAGGTTTGCCGGCATCTTTGGTGTTGTTAAGGAATTGTCGTCTCCTTCGTGGTCAGAAGTCGAGTCGAAAATGAAAGCAGAACTTGTTGGTTTTTTGCTGCTCTTCGACGTTCGGATGGGAGGTGAGGTTTCCTCCGAAGAAGAGGACAGAAATCTTTTCTTTTCTAATAATTTTTGTATAGTTTGTATAGTTTCAGCCATGAATGGCTGCAAAGTGTAGCTGTTTTAGCGGACGGCCATAGAAGCACGTCTTTACGCCATTACGTCCCAGGCTCTCTCTCCTTTTGCCCTCCTGAAAGTTAGCGGTAATCGTCAATCTTTTGCCTGTTTTACTCTTCCATAAGCGAAAAATCAACGCAGGTTTGGCAAGGAAAGTCGCTGTAAGTAAATTCAGTTGAGTGTTGTTTGCTTGTTTGTTTGTAGCCGTGGCGCTGTATCCCTGGATTCCTGTGTTTCTCTCGCCGTAAAATTAGTTTCAGTCGAATTTACCTCTGATCGTTGCTGTATTTAGGATAATTTCTGTGGAATACAATTGAAGAATTTCGTCGCTTTCTGCTTTTCAATTTACGGTAGAAAAGTCTGATTTCAAGTAACTTTAATGGCAACGACTGACCGAAAATTGTTTTATAGTAAAACTTCAAACTTCGCATGAAATTTCACACCGGAAAAACAATATTGGAGAACTTAACAGGTGACATAAATGCAACTAACATAAAGTAGATCGAAAAATATTTGTTCTTTAATACATCTTTCCTTGTCTAGTATCTGAGTTACTCGTTCGTTGGGAAGATTTTTTTACAAATCGTTAGTAGACGGCCGGCGCGCCACCCGATTTGACAAAGTTGAGTAAACAAACCCATTTGTAATCGGTTGCAAAACCAATTAACTGCAGGAAAAAAGTAAACACGTTATTTGCCGGCTTAGGGTCGGTCCGTATGGTGAAGAACCTGTAGTTTTCAAATTGTTACTGATCGCGATCGCCGACAGGATTGATCGCCACACTGATGGAAACTTTAGCCTTGAATTTCGGGCATTGAGCTACAAAAAGTGTTTTTCGAACGCATACTGAATTGCTTAACAACTGACGCCCAAAGGACAACTTTCGTTTTGATCCAATCTCGGACAGGCAGGGAAAAAAAAACACCTGGTGGGCAATAGTTTTTGTGCCGCCATATTTGTTTTGGTTTTTCTGTATTTTAAATCTCGCGGACAAATCTCGCGCGTGAGGTGCGCAGTCGTCACCAGACTTCCCGCGTCCGGAAAACTGGTACCATCCACCTTAAGAAGCATGCTTGCTTTGTTTCGTTTTTCTTCCAGACGACGAAAGTTTTAATTGCAAATCCTGCACCATGAAATACGGGTTTCAGGTGAAATTTTGAAGGGAATAAAACAAGATGGCGTCCACATCTAAAAATACCCCCAAAGCTAAAAGAAACAGTCTCAAGTGAAGGTTTGAGCCATAACATCTGAATCTCGAGAAAGTTCCTTATTAAAGAAAAAGTCACTTCAAGTTATCTCAATTAACAGAACTGCATTTGACTGCGAAATACTTTTTCCTGCATTGAAAATTGCATTCCTTTTGGACTATTTCATCGATTCTGAGCCACTAAACCAAAAACATCAGTGAAAGCCAGCGGCGACTTTCATTCATTGAAGAAGTGAAAGAATGAAAAAATATTTTAACGGAGTTTTGATGAGGAATAATAATTCGTGACATTTGTTTCAGTGTTTTATTTCGGTTTCAATGCTGACCACTGAGGAAATTCTGGTTCAAGATAGTTTACCGGCAGAATTTTGATTCGTAGTCTTCAAAATGGTCCTAGGGCCTGTTTACATGGAGGTGGGGGACCCCAGGTAGGTGAGGTAGCCCGCCTAGGTGGGGTAACCCGCCTCTCCATATAATCTCTCATTTATTTTATTTGATCATGTTTACATGATAGGTGGGGTAACCCGCCTAGGCGGGTTGCCCGGTCTGCCAGGTAGGGTAACCCGCCTAGCCGCGCGCCGGGGTCGCATATTGCCATGTAAACGGCTCAAGGTGGGGTAACCCGCCTAGCCGGGGTCGAGTTCATGTTACATTTGCAAGCGCGCCAAAGCGCGTAAAACTTTGAACTAGAACAATATGACCGTTAACTGCCTCTGGCGGAGGCTTTGTATCATCAAAAGTGACAGTAAAAGGCCACAGCATTGAAATGCTGCAGCGAGAGCAGAAAATAAATATAAAATAACACTGACCGCCAAAATGTGTCGTTCGTCCGCCATTTTCAATGTTTACATGCCTAGCGACCACGCAACAACGTCAAGTAAAGTCACCCCGGGACCCCGGGGTTGTAAGTTTGCATGTAAACGCTGGCCATTTTTCGACCACGGCTAGGCAGGTTACCCCACCTACCTGGGGTCCCCCACCTCCATGTAAACAGGCCCCTAGTCACTTTTTAAAATGGTACTTAAGAAAGTTTGCAAAATATTATTTCGTACGTTGAGAAATATATCTTGCTACGTTACGAAATGGTATTTTGAGGCGTTCCATAGACGAAATTCCCGGCCAAGCCAGGCAAAAAGAACGGCTGAGCCGTTCCAAATTGAAATGGCCGTTCTTAATTGATTCAGACGCCGAAGTTTTCATGTACTTAATTCAATCAATTAGGTTCGGCTCATGCAAAGATCGGCGTCGGGCCTAATTACTTAGCGAAATGTTAATTTATATTCCGTGAAATATTGCGCGATGAAGTGGCGGGTGCGTCAGGAAAACTTTGTGTGCTGTTCATTGTTTTCTCCCTAATTAATTTTCCAGGCTGGGATCTTCTTCGGCATATTTCGGAAAGAAAAGTTCCGATGAAATGGTTCTTCAAGTCACTTAGCGAAATGTTAATTTATCAGTACTTCTTGAAACATTGCTTGATGAAGTGGCGGGCACTTCATGAAAACTTTTTATGCTGTTAATTCTTTTCGCTCTAGTTAATTTCCAAGGCCGAGAATTTTTTTGGTCTGGAAAAGACACAACAAGTCGTACTGTCGATAAACGTAACTGACTCTAAAGCGGGATCCCCGATTAAAATGTGTCCCCTGAACGAGATGGTTTGGAAGCAAGAGTACCAGGTGGACAAGAATGCCTTCGCCATGACGGCAATAATCCTGAACATCCTAAGTTTTCCTGTGACGATCGTGATGAATGTGCTGGTAATAATGGCGGTAAAGACAAGACCCAGACTGCAAAGCAAATACAATATTTTGCTGGCGTGTTTGGCGGTAACAGACCTGTTAGTAGGAGCGGCTTCACAGCCAACTTTCATTGCAGGACAGATTTTTGTCATAAAAGGTTTATCTCTAACTGAACACTGCCGATTCCTTCAGGAAACAAACTCCATGTTCATGATTCCTCCTATTGCATCTCTCTTTCATGTGACACTTATTAGTATCGAACGGTTTGTAGCCTTAAAATATACTTTTTCTTATATGGCAATTGTTACGGGGCTTCGTTTAAAAATAGCTGTTGTAAGTTCCTGGGTCATTGCATGTCTTCCAGGAATTCTGTTGCGAAGCCTTTCTGAAGAGTATGTAAACAAAGTGAAGTTCATATTATTTCCGTTTATAGTTTTGAACCTTCTGTTGATACTTTTCTGTCATTTATCGGTATATTTTGTAACCCGCCGACATGAGAAACAAATCAAATGCGAACAAGTTTCACCACAAGCCGCTGCTGACTTTGCAAAGGAGAAGAAAGCTCTGAAAACTACCAGGATAATTATAATGGCTTTGTTTGTGTGTTTTTGCCCCGGTTTGTGTATGTTTTGTTTTCGTACGCCAATTACAACAGTAGTAATTACATTGTGAAAGTAATAATTTTGTCCCATCCCGTTTTCGTATCATTTTTGTCACTCAATTCTCTGTGTAATCCGATCATATATTGCTATAGAAATAAGACGTTTCGCAAGACATGCAAGGAGTTGCTTAAAATGAAGTGCACAAACTTTAACGAGGAATAAGAACTTGTTAAAAACCACTCTGGGATGTGATATCAATAATCCAGGAGTTGCTGGTGTTACAGAAATTTAGGACCATTCCTTGTGTTGAAATAAACATCCTTGGAAATTGAATCTGCTTGGTTTCATTGAAGGGAAGAGATCAATTGAGAAGCATGCCTAGTTGGGCTTCGTTTCGTTTTCCTTCCAGGCTACGCAAGTTTTATTGCAAATCTTGCACTACGGGTTTCAGGTGAAATTTTGAAGAGAATAAAACAAGATGGCGTCCTTATCTAAAAGTACCCCCAAACCTAAAAGCGACAGTCTCATGTGAAGTTTTAACGCAGAAGATCTGAACCTCGTGAAACTTCGTTATTAAAGAAAAACCCACTTCAAATTACCTAAATTAGCAGTTCTGCATTTGACGGCGAAATACTTTTTCTTGCATTGAAAATTGCTTTCCTCTTTGAATTTCATCGATTCTGAATCAGTGGACCCCAGCTGCGATTTTCATTCATTCAAGAAGTGAAAGAATAAAAAAATATTTTTAACGGAGTTTTGATGAGGAATAATAATTAGTGACATTCGTTTCAGTGTTTTATTTTGGTTTCAATGTTGTCCACTTTAGAAATGTTGCTTCAAGATAGTTAACAGAATTTTGATTGGTAGTCTTCGAAATGGTGCTTGTCACTATTTAAAATGGTACTTACGAAAGTTTGCGAAATATTATTTCGTATGTTGAGAAATATATCTTGCTACTTTACGAAATGGTATTTTGAGGTGCTTGGTGTTTTTCAAAAGGCCCTGTTCAGACGCCGATCATATCTTTTCATGAGCCGAACTTAATTCAAATTTGGGCCGACCCAAATTAACGAAAGTACGCCTGTTGATTCAGACGTCGAACTTAATTCGCCGAACTTAATTCAGTTTGAACCAAAACTGCTTGTAAAAAAACCGAGAACCTACACGGCATGCAAAATACGTTATAATAATTTATGCATTAGGATCGGCTCATGAAAAGTTATGCGTCTGAATCGAAGTAGTTCAGTCCAAAGGCGTTCCAAAGACGAAATTCCCGGCCAAGCCAGGCGAAAAGAACGGCTGAGCCGTTCCAAATTGAAATGCCCGTTCTTAATTGATTCAGACGCCGAAGTTTTCATGTACTTAATTCAATCAATTAGGTTCGGCTCATGAAAAGATCGGCGACTGAACCGGGCCTAATTACTTAGCGAAATGTTAATTTATATTCCGTGAAATATTGAGCGATGAAGTGGCGGGTACGTCATGAAAACTTTGTATGCTGTTCATTGTTTTCTCCCTAATTAACTTCCCAGGCCGGAATCTTTTTCGGCATATTTCGGAAAGAAAAGTTTCGATGAAATGGTTCTTCAAGTTACTTACCGAAATGTTAATTTATCAGTACTCCTTGAAACATTGCTTGATGAAGTGGCGGGTAATTCATGAAAACTTTGTGTGCTGTTAATTCTTTTCGCTCTAGTTAATTTCCAAGGCCGAGAATTTTTTTGGTCTGGAAAAGACACAACAAGACGTACTGTCCATAAACGTAACTGACTCTAAAGCGGGATCCCCGATTAAAATGTGTCTCCTGAACGAGATGGTTTGGAAGCAAGAGTACCAGGTGGAAAAGAATGCCTTCGTCATGACGGCAATAATCCTGAACATCCTAAGTTTTCCTGTGACAATCATGATGAAAGTGCTGGTAATAATGGCGTTAAAGACAAGACCCAGACTGCAAAGTAAATACAACATTTTGCTGGCGTGTTTGGCGGTAACAGACCTGTTAGAAGGAGCGGCTTCACGGCCAACTTTCATTGCAGGACAGATTTTTGTCATAAAAGGTTTATCTCTAACTGACCACTGCCGATTCTTTCAAGAAACAAACTCCGTGTTTATGATCCCTACTTTTGCATCTCTCTTTCATTTGACACTCATTAGTATCGAACGGTTTGTAGCCTTAAAATATACGTTTTCTTATATGGCAATTGTTACGGGGCTTATGTCATTTATCGGTTTATTATGTAACCCGCCGACATGAGAAACAAATCAAATGCGAACAAGTTTCACCACAAGAAGCTGCTGACTTTCCAAAGGAGAAGAAAGCTCTGAAAACTACCAGGATAATTATAATGGCTTTGCTTGTGTGTTTTTTGCCCCGGTTTGTGTATATTTTGTTTTCGTACGCCAATTATAACAGTAGTAATTACATTGTGAACGTAATAATTTTGTCCCATCCCGTTTTCGTATCATTTTTGTCACTCAATTCTCTGTGTAATCCGATCATATATTGCTATAGAAATAAGACGTTTCGCAAGACATGCAAGGTGCTGCTTAAAATGAAGTGCACAAACTTTAATGAGGAATAACAACTTATTAAAAACCACTTTGGCGTGTGATATCAATAATCCATGAGTTGCTGGTGTTACAAAAATTTAGGACCATTCCTTGTGCTGAAATAAACATTCTTCGAAATTGAATGAACTTGGTTTCATTGAAGGGAAGAAACTTGATCAATTGAGAAGCATACCTAGTGTTGCTTAGTTTCGTTTTTCTTCCAGACGACGCAAATTTTCATTGCAAATCCTGCACCATGAAATACGGGTTTCAGGTGAAATTTTGAAGAAAATAAAACAAGATGGCGTCCATATATAAAAATACCCCCAAAACTAAAAGCAACAGTCTCAAGTGAAGTTTTGACGCATAACATCTGAACTTCGTGAAAGTTCCTTATTAAAGAAAAAGTCACTTCAAATCATCTCAATTAACAGTACTGCATTTGAATGCGAAATACTTTTTCTTGCATTGGAAATTGCGTTCCTTTTTGAATTTCATCGATTCTGAGCCACTCAGCCAATAAAATCAGTGGACGTCAGCTGCGATTTTTATTCATTGAAAAAGTGAAAGGAAAAAAAAAACATTTTTAACGGAGTTTTGATGAGGAATAATAATTAGCGACATTTGTTTCAGTGTTTTATTTCGGTTTCAATGTTGACCACTTACGAAATGTTGCTTCAAGATAGTTTACAGAATTTTGATTGGTATAAACGGTACTTAACCTGCAAAGTTTGCCAAATGTTACTCTGTACGTTGAGAAATATAGCTTGCTACTTTACGAAATGGTCTTTTGATGTGCTTGGTGAAATGTTTTTCAAGTTAATTAGCGAAATGTTAATTTATATTCCTTGAAACATTGCTTGATGAAGTGGCGGGTACTTCATGAAAACTTTGTGTGCTGTTAATTGTTTTCGGTCTAATTAAGTTCCAAGGCTGACAATATTTTTTTTTCGTCTGGAAAGGACACAACAAGACGTACTGTCCATAAAAGTAACAGACTCTAAAGCGGGATCCCCGATTAAAATGTGTCCCCTGAACGAGATGGTTTGGAAGCAAGAGTACCAGGTGGAAAAGAATGCCTTCGCCATGATGGCAATAATCCTGAACATCCTAAGTTTTCCTGTGACGATCCTGATGAATGTGCTGGTAATAATGGCGGTAAAGACAAGACCCAGACTGCAAAGCAAATACAACATTTTGCTGGCCTGTTTGGCGGTAACAGACCTGTTAGTAGGAGCGGCTTCACAGCCAACTTTCATTGCAGGACAGATTTTTGTCATAAAAGGTTTATCCCTAACAGAACACTGCCGATTCCTTCAGGAAACAAACTCCATGTTTCTGATTCCTCCTTTTGCATCTCTCCTTCATTTGACACTTATTAGTATCGAACCATTTGTAGCCTTAAAATATACGTTTTCTTATATGACAATTGTTACGGGGCTTCGTTTAAAAATAGCTATTGTAAGTTCCTGGGTCATTGCATGTTTTCCAGGAATTCTGTTGCGAAGCCTTTCTGAAGAGTATGTAAACAAAGCCAGGTTCTTATTATTTCCGTTCGTAGTTTTGAACCTTTCGTTGATACTTTTCTGTCATATATCGGTTTATTTTGTAACCCGCCGACATGAGAAACAAATCAAATGCGAACAAGTTTCAGCACAAGCCGTTGCTGACTTTGCAAAGGAGAAGAAAGCTCTGAAAACTACCAGGATAATTATAATGGCTTTGCTTGTGTGTTTTTTGCCCCGGTTGGTGTATTTTTTTTTTCGTACGCCTTTCATAACAGTAGTAGTTACACTGTGAACTTAACAATTTTGTCCCATCCCGTTTTCGTATCATTTTTGTCACTCAATTCTCTGTGTAATCCGATCATATATTGCTATAGAAATAAGACATTTCGCAAGACATGCAAGGAGCTGCTTAAAATGAAGTGCACAAACTTTAACGAGGAATAAGAACTTATTAAAACTACTTTGGCATGTGATATCAATAATCCATGAGTTGCTGGTGTTACAAAAATTGAGGACCATTCCTTGTGTTGAAATAAACATTCTGTTACCAAACAGATTTAGCTTCGGGGGTTTTGAGAAGGAACCAGCGAGACAGGCAAAATACACAGGCAACTTTTAATCAGCTGGGGCAGAGCTGTTAGCGTACTCTGCGCTAGATCCAACTTCAACGCTACTTCAACTCCCTTCAATTCCCTTCAATTTCACTTTACAAACTAAAACTCGCGATTATATACCTGCGCATTGGCAAGCTTTACAGTGATTGGTTAATACAATGTTTCTAGAATAAGACAAAGGACAAAGAAACAGCGCTTCTTGCGGTAACCGGCGTTTGGGGCTTGGCCAGAAGATAAGGATAATTATCTTGGCCACATATAATCTTAGGAATCGTGGTTTCCGCAGTTCCTAAAATCATACGCGCACGTACAAACTCTGTAAAGCTTACATTACTAATTACTAACCCTAATCGACAAATATTCTTACGAGTTACTAAAACCGATCAACGAATATTATTAGCGATATTTCTGATTGTACAACCTTGACGAGTTAACCCTGCGTGTCAGATGCCACCCCAGGGTTACCGACCGCGTTGTGGGTCACCGAAAAGGAAATAGCTATTCTTGCCAAAAGGTAGCGCAAATCATGCAAGGAAACCCTTTGATAACAACACATATTTTCTCGTGGGAACTTTTGCCAGGAACACGTGCGCAGATTAACATGACAAGGCTGTTTGTTCTGCTTCTGTAACGCTCATTTGCGTTACCCACATGAAAGCTAGAATTTCATAAAATATTCTTTAACAATTCTTGGAAATTGAATGTACTTGGTTTCATTGAAGGGAAGAAATCAATTGAGAAGCATACCTAGTTTTACTTTGTTTCGTGTTTCTTCCAGACGACGCAAATTTTCATTGCAAATCCTGCACCATGAAATACGGGTTTCAGGGGAAATTTTGAAGAAAATATAACAAGATGGCGTCCATATATCTAAAAATACCCCCAAAACTAAAACCAACAGTCTCAAGTTAAGTTTTGACGCGTATTAAAGAAAAAGTCAGTTCAAATCATCTCAATTAACAGTACTGCATTTGACTGCGAAATACTTTTTCTTGCATCGGAAATTGCATTCCTTTTTGAATTTCATCGATTCTGAGCCACTCAACCAAAAAAATCAGTGGACGCCAGCTGCCATTTTCATTCATTCAAGAAGTGAAAGAATAAAATGATATTTTTAACGGAGTTTTGATGAGGAATAATAATCAGTGGCATTTGTTTCAGTGTTTTGTTTCGGTTTCAACGTTGACCACTTAAGAAATGCTGCTTCAAGGTAGTTTACAGAATTTTGATTGGTAGTCTTCGAAATGGTGCTTGTCACTTTTACAAATGGTACTTAATAAAGCTTGCGAAATGTTACTCTGTACGTTGAGAAATATAGCTTGCTACTTTACGAAATGGTCTTTTGATGTGCTTGGTGAAATGTTTTTCAAGTTAATTAGCGAAATGTTAATTTATATTCCTTGAAACATTGCTTGATGAAGTGGCGGGTACTTCAAGAAAACTTTGTGTGTTGTTAATTGTCGCTGTAATTAATTTCGAAGGCTGAGAATTTTCTTTTCGTCTTTAAAAGACACAACAAGACGTACTGCCCAAAACCGTAACTTACTCTAAAGCGGGATCTGTGGTTAAAATGTGTCCCCCGAACGAGATGGTTTGGAAGCAAGAGTACCAGGTGGAAAAGAATGCCTTCGCCATGACGGCAATAATCCTGGACATCCTAAGTTTTCCTGTGACGATCCTGATGAATGTGCTGGTAATAATGGCGGTAAAGACAAGACCCAGACTGCAAAGCAAATACAACATTTTGCTGGCCTGTTTAGCGGTAACAGACCTGTTAGTAGGAGCGGCTTCACAGCCAACTTTCATTGCAGAACAGATTTTTGTCATAAAAGGCTTATCTCTAACTGAACACTGCCGATTCCTTCAGGAAAAAAACTCCATGTTCATGGTTCCTCCTTTTGCATCTCTCTATCATTTGACACTTATTAGTATCGAACGGTTTATTGCCTTAAAATATACTTTTTCTTATATGACAATTGTTACGGGGCTTCGTTTAAAAATAGCTGTTGTTAGTTCCTGGGTCATTGCATGTTTTCCAGGAATTCTGTTGCGAAGCCTTTCTGAAGAGTATTTTATCGGTTTAGTTTGTAACCCGCCGACATGAGAAACAAATCAAATGCGAACAAGTTTTACCACAAGCCGCTGCTGACTTTGCAAAGGAGAAGAAAGCTCTGAAAACTACCAGGGTAATTATAATGGCTTTGCTTGTGTGTTTTTTGCCCCGGTTGGTGTATAGTTTGCGCTCGTACGCCAATTATGACAGTAGTAATTACATTGTGAACTTAATAATTTTGTCCCATGCTGTTTTCGTATCATTTTTGTCCCTCAATTCTCTGTGTAATCCGATCATATATTGCTATAGAAACAAGACGTTTCGCAAGACATGCAAGGAGCTGCTTAAAATGAAGTGCACAAACTTTAACGAGGAATCATAGTAAGAACTTGTTAAAAACCACTTTGGCTTGTGATATCAATAATCCAGGAGTTACTGGTGTTACTAAAATTAGGACCATTCCTTCTGTTGAAATAGACTTCCTTGGAAATTGATTTAGGGTGTTGTTTGTTTTATTAAAGGAGAGAAGTAACAGAAACAAAAATGGCCCCTTTTTTTGGTTCGTTTATCTTCCAGACGACTCAAAAATTAATTGGAAATCGTGCACCATGATACGTGAAACTTTTGCCAGGAACACGTGCGCAGATTAACATGACAAGGCTGTTTGTTCTGCTTCTGTAACGCTCATTTGCGTTACCCACATGAAAGCTAGAATTTCATAAAATATTCTTTAACAATTCTTGGAAATTGAATGTACTTGGTTTCATTGAAGGGAAGAAATCAATTGAGAAGCATACCTAGTTTTACTTTGTTTCGTGTTTCTTCCAGACGACGCAAATTTTCATTGCAAATCCTGCACCATGAAATACGGGTTTCAGGGGAAATTTTGAAGAAAATATAACAAGATGGCGTCCATATATCTAAAAATACCCCCAAAACTAAAACCAACAGTCTCAAGTTAAGTTTTGACGCGTATTAAAGAAAAAGTCAGTTCAAATCATCTCAATTAACAGTACTGCATTTGACTGCGAAATACTTTTTCTTGCATCGGAAATTGCATTCCTTTTTGAATTTCATCGATTCTGAGCCACTCAACCAAAAAAATCAGTGGACGCCAGCTGCCATTTTCATTCATTCAAGAAGTGAAAGAATAAAATGATATTTTTAACGGAGTTTTGATGAGGAATAATAATCAGTGGCATTTGTTTCAGTGTTTTGTTTCGGTTTCAACGTTGACCACTTAAGAAATGCTGCTTCAAGGTAGTTTACAGAATTTTGATTGGTAGTCTTCGAAATGGTGCTTGTCACTTTTACAAATGGTACTTAATAAAGCTTGCGAAATGTTACTCTGTACGTTGAGAAATATAGCTTGCTACTTTACGAAATGGTCTTTTGATGTGCTTGGTGAAATGTTTTTCAAGTTAATTAGCGAAATGTTAATTTATATTCCTTGAAACATTGCTTGATGAAGTGGCGGGTACTTCAAGAAAACTTTGTGTGTTGTTAATTGTCGCTGTAATTAATTTCGAAGGCTGAGAATTTTCTTTTCGTCTTTAAAAGACACAACAAGACGTACTGCCCAAAACCGTAACTTACTCTAAAGCGGGATCTGTGGTTAAAATGTGTCCCCCGAACGAGATGGTTTGGAAGCAAGAGTACCAGGTGGAAAAGAATGCCTTCGCCATGACGGCAATAATCCTGGACATCCTAAGTTTTCCTGTGACGATCCTGATGAATGTGCTGGTAATAATGGCGGTAAAGACAAGACCCAGACTGCAAAGCAAATACAACATTTTGCTGGCCTGTTTAGCGGTAACAGACCTGTTAGTAGGAGCGGCTTCACAGCCAACTTTCATTGCAGAACAGATTTTTGTCATAAAAGGCTTATCTCTAACTGAACACTGCCGATTCCTTCAGGAAAAAAACTCCATGTTCATGGTTCCTCCTTTTGCATCTCTCTATCATTTGACACTTATTAGTATCGAACGGTTTATTGCCTTAAAATATACTTTTTCTTATATGACAATTGTTACGGGGCTTCGTTTAAAAATAGCTGTTGTTAGTTCCTGGGTCATTGCATGTTTTCCAGGAATTCTGTTGCGAAGCCTTTCTGAAGAGTATTTTATCGGTTTAGTTTGTAACCCGCCGACATGAGAAACAAATCAAATGCGAACAAGTTTTACCACAAGCCGCTGCTGACTTTGCAAAGGAGAAGAAAGCTCTGAAAACTACCAGGGTAATTATAATGGCTTTGCTTGTGTGTTTTTTGCCCCGGTTGGTGTATAGTTTGCGCTCGTACGCCAATTATGACAGTAGTAATTACATTGTGAACTTAATAATTTTGTCCCATGCTGTTTTCGTATCATTTTTGTCCCTCAATTCTCTGTGTAATCCGATCATATATTGCTATAGAAACAAGACGTTTCGCAAGACATGCAAGGAGCTGCTTAAAATGAAGTGCACAAACTTTAACGAGGAATCATAGTAAGAACTTGTTAAAAACCACTTTGGCTTGTGATATCAATAATCCAGGAGTTACTGGTGTTACTAAAATTAGGACCATTCCTTCTGTTGAAATAGACTTCCTTGGAAATTGATTTAGGGTGTTGTTTGTTTTATTAAAGGAGAGAAGTAACAGAAACAAAAATGGCCCCTTTTTTTGGTTCGTTTATCTTCCAGACGACTCAAAAATTAATTGGAAATCGTGCACCATGATACGTGAAAGTTTGAGGAGACTAAAGATGGCGTCCATGCGCCAGTTGTTCGGAAGCCGATTAAAATAACCCGAGGTTAGCGGTAAAAAAAAAATAAATAAATAAATAACTTTATTTAAGTGTCATACGTATTTAGCACTGTTGTACTAATTGGGGACACTGTAAATAAATAAACAAATATTTCAAAGAGAACGTAAACTGTTACGAATCCCAACTGGTCGGAGGCTGACCAGTGGCTATTTACACAACGCGGTCGAGGAGTTGAACTCGGGACTACCGAGAACAAATCCAGATAGTGGTAGGGTGAGGGATTTGAACCACGGACCTCCAGATTTCAAATTCAGCGCACTAAACCACTCGGCCACGCCGCCTCCATAAGTGGTTATTCCGTGATTAAATTTCTAATTCCCGGGATAGCTAATCGGGGGATAAAATGGTGTTCCTGAAAACAGATTTAATCTTTGATTAACTATTCTTCGATTAAACTCAGATTAAGCCGGTAGAACTGGTCTGTGGTGGGAGAAAATGGTGTAGCACTAGGGGAGGGAAAGCATAATTTTGACGGCTCCTACAATATTGATACGAACTTGCTGTTGAATGAAATGAAAAAGAAAGCACAATTCTTATATCTCAACTCAATTTGCTTTCTATAAGGACCAATAAAAATGCTTAAATTAAAATTAGAGTTGTGATAAAAAAATCTTTGCGAGATAATCGCTGGGCAAAGCTTACTGAATCATGCATCAGTGAGCTCTTGAAAACGCTTACCGATTTAATTTTAAGCCTTACGTCTTTCAGGTCTTTGTAAACTTGTGTAGAAATTTAGAATAGCCTCTGTTCGCATTGGCTAATAAATTTAGTTTGGCTTAGGGAATATACTAAAAATTAGGAATGCCATCATACTAAGCAATGAAGCAATTAAACGCGGAGATATATGATCTTAATTCTGCCGACTGAGATAAACAACTTTTTGAAGAACAAGCAAGGTCGACAACAAACTAAACACAAATAACAATATTTTGTCCATAAAACACTCGCCTTTATCAAGGAGCCTAATTCCACCACTGATCTTTCCTTTTGCATTACAGCGGCTAGTAGGCGACGGTTTGTATCTCTGAGAGCGGAAATGTTGAAAATTCTTGCTTCGTTCTCGTCATGTAAAACAGTTTGCAGATCGCCGCAGCGATCTGTCTGTGTTGTAAAAACATGAAAAAGCGCGGGAAAACCAGACACGGAATGGCTCGTCCGTTAGAGAATAGTAAAAGTCGTCAGGTACGCTGAATTGCTTTTCGTTCCTTGCCGGGCTTGGCATTGAAGCAAAATGAAGAAACCATAAGTCCGCCATTTTGATTTGTTTGTCCGCTTTTTCATCCGATTAGCGAGTTAATCCACCTCGCTAGGCGTGTTAAATTTAACCCTTAGTTTAATCCTTGGATAGTGCTAATCGAGCTTCGAGGAACAGAATTTAATAGAAGGATAAAGTTACTCCGTGGATTAGGATGATTTAATCGTGGGTTAGCGCTAATCGTCTTTCGAACAACCGGGGCCATATCTATAAATGGACAAGAAAATAAGAGCAACTGTGATTTGGAAGTGTCAAAGTTTTAACGCATAATATGTGAACTTCGCGAAGGTTTCTTCTTAAAAAAATGTACTTTAAAGTTATCTTAACTAACAGTTTTGCATTTGCATCTGAACTAAAACTACTGCATTGGACAGCAAGATATTTTCTTGCAGTGGAAAATTAGATTCATTTTTGAATTTCACTGTATCTGAGTCATTCAGACGAAAACTGAGTGAACGAGAGCTGCGAGTTTTCATTGAAGAAGCGTAAGACGAGAATCATAGTTTAACGGAGGTTTGATAGATAATTAGTGGCATTTACTTCAGTGTTAACAAAAATTTTTATTCGTAGTCTTCGAAATGGTGCTTGTCACTTTCACAAACGTACTTAATAAAGTTTGCGAACTGTTACTTTGTACGTAGCGAAAAATAGCTCGCTACTTTGTCGGTACTTTGCCAAATAGTGTTATGAGGTGCTTAGTGATATGGTTCTTCAAGTTACTTAGTGAAATGTCTATTTATACTCCGTCAAAATATTGCTTGATGAAGTGGCGGGTACTTCATAAAAACTTTGTGTGCAGTTCATTGTTTTCGCTCTAATTACTTTCCCAGGCTGGGAAATTTTGCGGCATATTTCGGAAAGAAAATTTCGTTTCGTATCGTAAAGATATCGCAAGTCGTACTGCCCATATAAATGTAATTGAATCTAAGAAATGTTTGGCGTGTGATATCGGTTATTCCCGAGAATTAAATGTCATTGTATTGGAAAAAACTTCCTTCGAAGTTAATTGAAAGTGTTGTGGCTTTCTTTAAAGGAAATAATAAACTAAAAAGCATGGCTAGTTACTGTTTAGCTGCCGTTGAGGTTTGATTTGTTTTAGTTCCCGCGACGTAAACTTGATAAGTTGCAAACCTGCACCAGGAAAAATGGGTTTCAAATTGAAGTGAACCTCCTTTCTAACTGAAGGGACGAAATAAATTGAAAAATAGGCGGGGGTTTTTGTCTTGTTTTTCTTCGAGACGAAGAAAATTTTCATTTCAAATCCTGCATCATGAAAGACGGGTGTAAAGTAAAATTTTGAAAAATTGTGTTTGAGGACAATAAACACGTTTATGAATGGACAAGAAGCCGGATAAAATCAACTGTAATTTGGAGGTGTCAAAGTTTTGACGCATAATATCTGAACTTTATGAAGTTTCCTTGTTCCTTCTATTTGCTTTACAAACTGAAATCCTTTTCGAAATTTCCTTAATCCTGAGCCACTGAGGCAAAAAATCAGTCGACGACAGCTGCAATTTTCTGTTTTGAAGCGCGAGACAAAAAGTACTTTTTAACGGAAGTTTTGATGACGAATAATACCTAGTAAGGTTTTTTTTTCATTGTTTTGTTCATGTTTAAATATTTGCCACTTAGGAAATGCTACTTCAATATAGTTTACAAAAAATCGATTCGTTATTTGGGAAATGGTGTTTGTCACTTGAACAAATGAAAATTTTCAAAGTTTTCGAAGTGTTGTTTTATACGTTGTGAAAAATGCCTTACTAGCTAATTTACGAAATGACCCTTTGAGGTGCTTTGCGAAATGGTACTTTACGTTACTTTAGGAAATGTCACTTTACACTGCGTAAAAGATTACTTGATGAAGGGTCGGGTACTCAAGTCAGTAAACTTTGTGTACTGTTTATTGTTTTTTGCGCAAAGTAGTTTCCAAAGCTGCGAACTTGTTAGGAATATATATTTCGTAAAAAAACATCTTCTCGAAAAGATACCTCAAGCAAGAGAACGCTTACCTTCGAAAACTCGCCGTGAATGCTACTGAATCTAAAGCGGGATCCTTTGTTGTAAACTTTGTGTGCTGTTCATTGTTTTCTCTCTAATTAATTTCCCAGGCAGGAATCCTTTTCGGCATACTATACTGATTTAGGAAAGAAAAGTTTCGACGAAATGGTTCTTCAAGTTACTTAGCGAAAGTTAATTTATCAGTACTCCTTGAAACATTGCTTGATGAAGTGGCGGGTAATTCATGAAAAAATTGTGTGCTGTTTTCGCTGTAATTAATTTCCAAGGCCGATAATTTTTTTCGTCTGGCAAAGACACAACAAGACGACAGCCCATAAACGTAACTGACTCTAAAGCGGGATCCCTGAATAAAATGTGTCCCCTGAACGAGATGGTTTGGAAGCAAGAGTACCAGGTGGAAAAGAATGCCATCGCCATGACATCAATAATCCTGAACATCCTAGGTTTTCCTGTGACGATCCTGGTGAATGTGTTGATAATAATGGCGGTATAGACAAGACCCAGACTGCAAAGCAAATACAACTTTTCGCTGGCCTGTGTGGCGGTAACAGACCTGTTAGTAGGAGCGGCTTCACAGCCAAACTTAATTGCAGGACAGATTTATGTCATAAAAGGTTTATCACTAACTGAACACTGTCGATTCCTTCAGGAAACAAACTCCCTGTTCATGATTCCTCCTTTTGCATCTCTCTTTCATTTGACACTTATTAGTATCGAACGGTTTGTAGCCTTAAAATATACGTTTTCTTATATGACAATTGTTACGGGGCTTCGTTTAAAAGTAGCTGTTGTAAGTTCCTGGGTCATTGCATGTCTTCCAGGAATTCTGTTGCGAAGCCTTTCTGAAGAGTATGAAAACAAAGTCAAGTTCATATTATTTCCCTTTGTAGTTTTGAACCTTTTTTTGATACTTTTCTGTCATTCATCGGTTTATTTTGTAACCCGCCGACATGAGAAACAAATCAAATGCGAACAAGTTTCACCACAAGCCGCTGCTGACTTTGCAAAGGAGAAGAAAGCTCTGAAAACTACCAGGATAATTATAATGGCTTTGCTTGTGTGTGTTTTTGCCCCGGTTTGTGTATGTTTTGTTTTCGTACGCCAATTATAACAGTAGTAATTACATTGTGAACGTAATAATTTTGTCCCATCCCGTTTTCGTATCATTTTTGTCAGTCAATTCTCTGTGTAATCCGATCATATATTGCTATAGAAATAAGACGTTTCGCAAGACATGCAAGGTGCTGCTTAAAATTAAGTGCACAAACTTTCATGAGGAATAAGAACTTGTTAAAAACCACTATGGCGTGTGATATCAATAATCCAGGAGTTGCTGATGTTACAAAAATTTAGGACCATTCCTTGTGTTGAAATAAACATCCTTGGAATTTGAATGTACTTGGTTTTATTGAAGGGAAGAAATCAATTGAGAAGCATACCTAGTTTTTCTTTGTTTCGTTTTTCTTCCAGGCGGCGCAAATTTTCGTTGCAAATCCTCCACCATGAAATGCGGGTTTATGGTGAAATTTTGAGGAAAATAAAACAAGATGGTGTCCACATCTATAAATACCGCCAAAACTAAAAGCAACAGTCTCAAGTGAAGTTTTGACGCGTAACATCTGAACCTCGGGAAAGTTCGTTATTAAAAAAGTCACTTTAAATAATCTCAACTAACAGTAGTGCATTTGACTGCGAAATACTTTTTCTTGCATTGGAAATCGCTTTCCTCTTTGAATTTCATCGATTCTGAGCCACTCGGCCAAAAACATCAGTGGATGGCAACTGCGATTTATATTCATATAAAAAGTGAGGGAATAAAAAAGATTTTTAACGGACTTTTGATAAGGAATAATAATTAGTGACATTTGTTTCAGTGTTTTATTTCGGTTTCAATGTTGACCACTTAGGAACTGCTTCCTCAAGATAGTTGACAGAATTTTGATTGGTAGTCTTCGAAATGGTGCTTGTCAGTTTTTAAAATGGTACTTAAGAAAGTTTGCGAAATGTCATTTCGTATGTTGAGAAATATATCTTGCTACTTTACGAAATGGTCTTTTGAGGTGCTTGGTGTTTTCCAAGTTACTTAGCGAAATGTTAATTTATATTCCGTGAAATATTGCTCGATGAAGTGGCGGGTACGTCATGAAAACTTTGTGTGCTGTTCATTGTTTTCGCTCTAATTAATTTCCTAGGTTGGAGATCTTTTTCGGCATATTTCGGGAAGAAAAGTTTCGATGAAATGGTTTTTCAAGTTATTTAGCGAAATGTTAATTTATATACCTTAAAACATTGTTTGAGGAAGTGACGGGTACTTCATGAAAACTTTGTGTGTTGTTCATTGTTTTCGCTGTAATTAATTTCCAACGCTGAGAATTTTTTTGGTCTAGAAAAGACACAACAAGACGTACTGTTCATAAACGTAACAGACTCTAAAGCGGGATCCCCGATTAAAATGTGTCCCCTGAACGAGATGGTTTGGAAGCAAGAGTACCAGGTGGAAAAGAATGCCTTCTCCATGACGGCAATAATCCTGAACATCCTAAGTTTTCCTGTGACGATCCTGATGAATGTGCTGGTGATAATGGCGGTAAAGACAAGACCCAGACTGCAAAGCAAATACAACATTTTGCTCGCCAGTTTGGCGGTCACAGACCTGTTAGTAGGAGCGGCTTCACAGCCAACTTTCATTGCAGGACAGATTTATGTCATAAAAGGTTTATCTCTAACTGAACACTGCCGATTCCTCCAGGAAACAAACTCCATGCTTCTGATTCCTCCTTTTGCATCTCTCCTTCACTTGACACTTATTAGTATCGAACGGTTTGTAGCCTTAAAATATACGTTTTCTTATATGACAATCGTTACGGGGCTTCGTTTAAAAATAGCTGTTGTAAGTTGCTGGGTCATTGCATGTTTTCCAGGAATTCTGTTGCGAAGCCTTTCTGAAGAGTATGTAAACAAAGCCTGGTTCTTATTATTTCCGTTTGTAGTTTTGATCCTTTCGTTGATACTTTTCTGTCATTCATCGGTTTATTTTGTAACCCGCCGACATGAGAAACAAATCAAATGCGAACAACTTTCACCACAAGCCGCTGCTGACTTTGCAAAGGAGAAGAAAGCTCTGAAAACTACCAGGATAATTATAATGGCTTTGCTTGTGTGTTTTTTGCCCCGGTTGGTGTATAGTTTGTTTTCGTACGCCTTTTATAACAGTAGTAATTACATTGTGAAGGTAACAATTTTGTCCCATCCCGTTTTCGTATCATTTTTGTCACTCAATTCTCTGTGTAATCCGATCATATATTGCTATAGAAATAAGACGTTTCGCAAGACATGCAAGGAGCTGCTTAAAATGAAGTGCACAAACTTCCACGAGGAATAAAAACTTGTTAGAAACCACTTTGGCTTGTGATATCAATAATCCAGGAGTCGCTGGTGTTACAAAAATTTAGGACAATTCCTTGTGTTGAAATAAACATCCTTGGAATTTGAATGTACTTGGTTTTATTGAAGGGAAGAAATCAATTGAGAAGCATGCCTAGTTTTGCTTTGTTTTGTTTTTCTTCGAGACGACGAAAGTTTTAATTGCAAATCCTGCACCATGAAATACTTATTTAAGGTGAAATTTTGAAGCGAATAAAAGAAGATGCCGTTCTGCCCATAAACGTAACTGACTCTAAAACAGGATCCCTGATTAAAATGTGTCCCCTGAACGAGATGGTTTGGAAGCAAGAGTACCAGGTGGAAACGAATGCCTTCGCCATGACGGCAATAATCCTGAACATCCTAAGTTTTCCTGTGACGATCCTGATGAATCTGCTGGTAATAATGGCGGTAAAGACAAGACCCAGACTGCAAAGCAAATACAACATTTTGCTGGCCTGTTTGGCGGTAACAGACCTGTTAGTAGGAGCGGCTTCACAGCCAACTTTCATTGCAGGACAGAGTTTTGTCTTAAAAGGTTTATGTCTAACTGAACACTGCAAATTCCTTCAGGAAACAAACTCCATGTTTCTGATTCCTCCTTTTGCATCTCTCTTTCATTTGACACTTATTAGTATCGAGCGGTTTGTAGCCTTAAAATATACGTTTTCTTATATGACAATTGTTACGGGGCTTCTTTTAAAAATAGCTGTTGTAAGTTCCTGGGTCATTGGATGTTTTCCAGGACTGTTGCGAAACCTTTCTGAAGAGTATGTAAACAAAGTCAAGTTCATATTATTTCCATGTGTAGTTTTGAACCTTTCGTTGATACTTATCTGTCATTTATCGGTTTACTTTGTAACCCGCCGACATGAGAAACAAATCAAATGCGAACAAGTTTCACCACAAGCCACTACCAGGATAATTATAATGCCTTTGCTTGTGTGTTTTGTGCCCCAGTTTGTGTATATTTTGTTTTCGTACACCTTTTATAGCAGTAGCAATTACACTGTGAACGTAATAATTTTGTTCCATCCCGTTTTCGTATCGATTTTGTCACTCAATTCTCTGTGTAATCCGATCATATATTGCTATAGAAATAAGACGTTTCGCAAGACATGCAAGGAGCTGCTTAAAATGAAGTGCACAAACTTTAACGAGGAATAAGAACTTGTTATAAACCACTTTGGCGTGTGATATCAATAATCCTGGAGTTGCTGATGTTATAAAAATTGAGGACCATTCCTTGTGTTGAAATAAACATCCTTGGAAACTGATTTAGAGTGTTGTTTGTTTCATTAAAGGAGAGAAGTAACTGAAACAAACATGGCGACTTTTTTTGGTTCGTTTATCTTCCAGACGACTCAAAAATTAAATGCAAATCTGAACTAAAATTACTGCATTTGACAGCATGATATTTTCTTGCTGTGGAAAATTAGATTCATTTTTAAATTTCATTGTATCTGAGTCATTCAGACAAAAAGTGAGTGAACGACAGCTGCTAGTTTTCATTGAAGAAGCGCAAGACGAGAATCATATTTTAACGGAGTTTTGATGAGGAAAAATAATTAGTGGCATTTACTTCAGTGTTAACAAAATTTTTATTCGTAGTCTTCGAAATGGTGCTTGTCACTTTCACAAACGTACTTAAGAAAGTTTGCGAAATGTTACTTTGTACGTAGCGAAAAATAGCTCGCTACTTTGCCAAATAGTGTTATGAGGTGCTTAGTGATATGGTTCTTCAAGTTACTTAGTGAAATGTCTATTTATACTTCGTGAAAATATTGCTTGATGAAGTATCGTAAAGATATCGCAAGTCGTACTGTCCATATAAATCTAATTGAACCTGAGAAATGTTTGGCGTGTGATATCGATTATTCCCGAGAATTAAATGTCATTGTATTGGAAAAAAACTTCCTTCGAAGTTGATTGAGAGTGTTGTGGTTTTCTTTAAAGGAGAGGATAAACTGAAAAGCATGGCTAGTTACTGTTTAGCTACCGTTGAAGCTTGATTTGTTTTAGTTCCCGACGACGTAAACTTTACAAGTTGCAAACTTGCACCATGAAAGAAGGGTTTCAAATTGAAATGAACTTCCTTTCTAACTGAAGGGAAGAAATAAATTGAAAAATAGGACGAGGTTTTTTGTCTTGTTTTTCTTCCAGACGAAGAAAATTTTAATTTCAAATCCTGCATCATGAACTGAAAGACGAGTGGGAAGTAAAATTTTTAAAGATTGTGTTTGAGGAGAATAAACCAAGATGGCGTCCATGTCTATGAATGGACAAGAAGCCGGATAAAATCAACTGTAATTTGGAGGTGTCAAAGTTTTGACGCATAATATCTGACCTTTATGAAGTTTCCTTGTTCCTTCTATTTGCTTTACAAACTGAAATCCTTTTCGAAATTTCATTAATCCTGAGCCACTGAGCCAAACAATCAGTCGACGACAGCTGCAATTTTCTGTTTTGAAGCGCGAGACAAAAACTACTTTTTAACGGAAGTTTTGATGAGGAATAATACCTAGAGGGTGCTAATGGGGGTAACCAATTGTCAGGTAACTACTAATTTTTCGGCTAATTGTCAGTTAACTACTATTTTTTTGGTCAATTGTCAGTTAACTACTAATTTTATTTATCTATTAACTTTTATAATCTCACAGCGATAATAATTGATTCATATTTCGAATTTTCTTCAGTTTTGGGGGTTAGACCTTACTAAAATAAAGATATATTACATGAATTCACAAAACCTCCACCAATACTGCGCGTTATAAGGCACACACATTAATGTTTTCTGTTGTGGGTGAAATACTTCGCAGCCCACTTGGTGATTCTTTAGAGCTACTTTTTCACTATCGTTCCGAAGTCTTGGGAGTAGTTCAAAGCACTGAATGCCTCGTGCTTGAAGTGTGAAACTGTGTAGGTTTTCCACCTGCGTTGTCAAAAGTGTTCTGAAAAGCTCAACTAGGTCAACAAATGAAGGATTTATAGAGCTGATATTTTCAATCAGCCTGTTCATTCCTTTGCGTAGCAGGATGAGAGAATCTTGGATTTTCTTTGAAACTGTACCCTCTGGACCATTTGTTCCTCTTGACAAATTGAAGCGCTCCTCCACACTAGCCACTGTTCTTTGTACCTCGCTACAGACTTTTTCCACGTTCTCTTTCGCCACCCTCAGTGTTAACTTTTTTCGCAGGCTTACCTTTTTCATGTATTGCAAAAGTGTCATAAAGACATCCAAGGTTATTTTAGAAATGCAACTGTTTTAGAAAGACTGGTTACCAGCCTAATGTTTCGGCACGCTGCAACATCAGTTACAAAAAGTGATTTCTCGTAAGTGCAAATTGCATGCACTTGAACAAAAGATGCTGATTTTTCTGAGCCCTCAGAAGTTTTTTCCTGGGCAGATCCAATAACAACGGTCACAGGATTTTTATCTGGGTTTTACTCTTTAACTTGACGGTTTTCTTTGTCCGTGTAGACAATGTTTTTTTTCCGAACACAGAAATCTTGTTAACATAGAAGCTGGATTACTCGTTGAATTGTCTACAACCAGCTCTGACGCTTTCGTTTCCAAAGAACATCGACGCAAACTTCCTTATGTTGAGAAATAGACCACGTTCTCAAGAATGGCAACTGACTTTAACGCTGTAGCAGCAGAGGGATAGCTAATACATTTGAAAGCATTACCATGAATGGTAACACCATTAAAATTCAAATTTATCTGAAAAATTGCACGCATTTCATTATCAGTGACACACAACAAAATATCCTGACTGGCAGAACGGATAACTGATGGTTTGGCAAGTGCTGGCTGTAACTGAACATGGTTTCAAATGTCTTGCCTTCTTGGCGACTTTTGCTAGATGGTTTCGCAGTCTATAGCGTAGAATTGGTAGAGTACCGCCCTGTGGTAGGTTGTACTTTTCAAGATAACTTATTACATCCGCTCGCTTTTTAAGTGCGTCTACTTTGACCGTTACCGCAACCTCTGAAGTCAACAAAGGATATAACTCCACTGCCTCTTTCTGGAACAAATTCAATGTCATTGTAGTAGCAGATATCTCGTGCATCTTTGCATCCCTCCTCTGTACGGTTCGAAAGCCGATCCTTCATCATCGCGCTAAAAGCTGAGAATAACCACGCCACTCGACGCCATCACGAAGATCAAGGTCAACGCTCCCTCGTGGGGCCTGGTACGACCCTCTGGCGCCTTTCGCATATAATATCAGTTAATATGTTACACGATCACGCAGCGGGACAGGTTAAACTCACGAAATAGCCTTGCTGTTTGGAAAGAACTTCGTTGCTTTTATTAACAACAACTTAACAAATCGAATGTGGTTTAGCGTGGTATGTACTCTTATCGACAACGATACGCGTCATCACAGTGGTCAAAATGTTGTGGATTCACGAGGCGCAGTCCGCAACAAATTTTGACCACTGTGATGACGCGTATCGTTGTCGATAAGAGTACATACCACGCTAAACCACATTCGATTTGTTTTTTACCACAATATCAAAGATAACGAAGGAAATCTTTGCTAAACACGGACTTGAAAGTGCGCTGCATTATGCAATGAGCAATTTGTACGCGTCATACTTTCCTTTCAAAAACTTTTGCAAACTCACTCAACATACAGAAACAATACGAAAAAAAATGTCTGGGAAACGAGCAATAACGCGTACTCGTTAACGATAAGAGTTTAGTGCACGATTAAGCGCATTTCGATTTGTTTTTACCACAATATCAACGTCAAAGAAAATGTTTTTTTTCAGAGCGCGAGCTGAAAAAGGCATTGTGTGACACAATGACGCGAGCAGCGTGGTATGGACTCCCACGGCAAATTAGCCAATCAGATTGCGAGATTAGCAGCAATTGTGGTAAAAAATCGTATTTAGTATAATTAATAGAATATCACTTAACTGTTAACTTTTCATTTATCAGTTAACTACTAATTTTTTGGCTAATTATCAGTTAACTACAATTTTTTGGGCCAATTGTCAGTTAACTGTTAACCTCATTAGCACCCTCTTCCTTGGAAATTGATTTAGAGTGTTGTTTGTTTCACTAAAGGAGAGAAGTAACTGAAACAAACATGGCGACCTTTTTTGGTTCGTTTATCTTCCAGACGACTCAAAAATTAATTGCAAATCCTGCACCATGATGCGTGAAATTTTCAAGAGACTAAAACAAGATGGCGTCCATATCTATAAATGGACAAGAAAATAAGAGCAACTGTAATTTGCATGGCTAGTTACTGTTTAGCTACCGTTGGGGTTTAATTTGTTTTAGTTCTCGACGACGTAAACTTAATAAGTTGCAAAGCTGCACCATGGAAGAAGAGTTTCAATTAAAATGAAGTTCCTTTCTAACTAAAGAGAAGAAATAAATTGAAAAGTATGGCGAGGTTTTTTGCCTTGTTTTTCTTTCAGACGGAGAAAATTTTAATTTCAAATCCTGCATCATGAAAGACGGGTGTAAAGTAAAATTTTGAAAAATTGTGTTTGAGGAGAATAAGCCAAGATGGCGTCCATGTCTATGTCTGATGGTTTGGCAAGTGCTGGCTGTAACTGAACATGGTTTCAAATGTCTTGCCTTCTTGGCGACTTTTGCTAGATGGTTTCGCAGTCTATAGCGTAGAATTGGTAGAGTACCGCCCTGTGGTAGGTTGTACTTTTCAAGATAACTTATTACATCCGCTCGCTTTTTAAGTGCGTCTACTTTGACCGTTACCGCAACCTCTGAAGTCAACAAAGGATATAACTCCACTGCCTCTTTCTGGAACAAATTCAATGTCATTGTAGTAGCAGATATCTCGTGCATCTTTGCATCCCTCCTCTGTACGGTTCGAAAGCCGATCCTTCATCATCGCGCTAAAAGCTGAGAATAACCACGCCACTCGACGCCATCACGAAGATCAAGGTCAACGCTCCCTCGTGGGGCCTGGTACGACCCTCTGGCGCCTTTCGCATATAATATCAGTTAATATGTTACACGATCACGCAGCGGGACAGGTTAAACTCACGAAATAGCCTTGCTGTTTGGAAAGAACTTCGTTGCTTTTATTAACAACAACTTAACAAATCGAATGTGGTTTAGCGTGGTATGTACTCTTATCGACAACGATACGCGTCATCACAGTGGTCAAAATGTTGTGGATTCACGAGGCGCAGTCCGCAACAAATTTTGACCACTGTGATGACGCGTATCGTTGTCGATAAGAGTACATACCACGCTAAACCACATTCGATTTGTTTTTTACCACAATATCAAAGATAACGAAGGAAATCTTTGCTAAACACGGACTTGAAAGTGCGCTGCATTATGCAATGAGCAATTTGTACGCGTCATACTTTCCTTTCAAAAACTTTTGCAAACTCACTCAACATACAGAAACAATACGAAAAAAAATGTCTGGGAAACGAGCAATAACGCGTACTCGTTAACGATAAGAGTTTAGTGCACGATTAAGCGCATTTCGATTTGTTTTTACCACAATATCAACGTCAAAGAAAATGTTTTTTTTCAGAGCGCGAGCTGAAAAAGGCATTGTGTGACACAATGACGCGAGCAGCGTGGTATGGACTCCCACGGCAAATTAGCCAATCAGATTGCGAGATTAGCAGCAATTGTGGTAAAAAATCGTATTTAGTATAATTAATAGAATATCACTTAACTGTTAACTTTTCATTTATCAGTTAACTACTAATTTTTTGGCTAATTATCAGTTAACTACAATTTTTTGGGCCAATTGTCAGTTAACTGTTAACCTCATTAGCACCCTCTTCCTTGGAAATTGATTTAGAGTGTTGTTTGTTTCACTAAAGGAGAGAAGTAACTGAAACAAACATGGCGACCTTTTTTGGTTCGTTTATCTTCCAGACGACTCAAAAATTAATTGCAAATCCTGCACCATGATGCGTGAAATTTTCAAGAGACTAAAACAAGATGGCGTCCATATCTATAAATGGACAAGAAAATAAGAGCAACTGTAATTTGCATGGCTAGTTACTGTTTAGCTACCGTTGGGGTTTAATTTGTTTTAGTTCTCGACGACGTAAACTTAATAAGTTGCAAAGCTGCACCATGGAAGAAGAGTTTCAATTAAAATGAAGTTCCTTTCTAACTAAAGAGAAGAAATAAATTGAAAAGTATGGCGAGGTTTTTTGCCTTGTTTTTCTTTCAGACGGAGAAAATTTTAATTTCAAATCCTGCATCATGAAAGACGGGTGTAAAGTAAAATTTTGAAAAATTGTGTTTGAGGAGAATAAGCCAAGATGGCGTCCATGTCTATGAAAGCGCAAGAAGCCGGATAAAATCAACTGTAATTTGAGAGTGTCTAAGTTTTAACGCGTAATATGTGAACTTTGCGAAGGTTTCTTCTTAAAAAAAGTTACTTTAAAGTTATCTTAACTAACAGTATTGCATTTGCATTTGCAGTGTTAACAAAATTTTCTTATTCGTAGTCTTCGAAATGGTGCTTGTCACTTTCACAAACGTACTTTAGAAAGTTTGCGAAATGTTACTTTGTACGTAGCGAAAAAATAGCTCGCTTCTTTGCCAAATAGTGTTTTAAGGTGCTTAGTGATGTGGTTCTTCAAGTTACTTACCGAATGTTAATTTATACTCCGTTAAAATATTGCTTGATGAAGTGGCGGGTACTTCATACAAAGTTTGTGTGCAGTTCATTGTTTTCGCTCTAATTTTTTCGGTATATTTCGGAAAGAAAATTTCGTTTCGTATCGTAAAGATATCGCAAGTCGTACTGCCTATATAAATGTAATTGAATGTAAGAAATGTTTGGCGTGTGATATCGATTATTCCCGAGAATTAAATGTCATTGTGTTGGAAAAAAAACTTCCTTCGAAGTTGATTGAGAGTGTTGTGGCTTTCTTTAAAGCAGATAATAAACTGAAAAGCATGGCTAGTTACTGTTTAGCTACCATTGAGATTTGATTTGGTTTAGTTCCCGACGACGTAAACTTAATAAGTTGCAAACCTGCACCATGTGAAAAATGGGTTTCAAACTGAAATGAACTTCCTTTCTAATTGAAGCGTAGAAATAATTTGAAAAGTATGGCGAGGTTTTTTGTCTTGTTTTTCTTCCAGACGCAGAAAATTTAATTTCAAATCCTGCATCATGAAAGACGGGTGTGAAGTAAAATTTTGAAAAATTGTGTTTGAGGACAATAAACCAAGATGGCGTCCATGTCTATGTATGGACAAGAAGCCGGATAAAATCAACTGTAATTTGGAGGTGTCAAAGTTTTGACGCATAATATCTGAACTTTATGAAGTTTCCTTGTTCCTTCTTTTTGCTTTACAAATTAAAATCCTTTTCGAAATTTCATTTATTCTGAGTCACTCAGCCACAAAATCAGTCGACGACAGCTGCAATTTTCAGTTTTGAAGCGCGAGACAAAGACTACTTTTTAACGGAAGTTTTGATGACGAGAGCGAGAGAAGGCTTAACATCAAAACTGCTCCGGCGCCATTCACGCAATTGAATCTAAAGGGGGATCCTTTGTAGTAATATGTCCCATGAACGAGATGGTTTGGAAGCAAGAGTACCAGGTGGTAAGAATGCCTTCGCCATGACAGCAATAGTCATGAACATCCTAAGCTTTCCTGTGACGATCCTGATGAATGTGTTGGTGATAATGGCGCCGGTAGAGATGAGACTCAGATTGCAAATCAAATACAACATTTTGCTGGCGTGTTTGGCGGTAACAGACCTGTTAGTAGGAGCGGCTTCACAGCCAACTTTCATTGTAGGACAGATTTTATGTTATAAAAAGATTTATCTCTATCTGAATACTGTCGATTCTTAAGGAAACCTACTCCATGTTTATAATTTCTTCTTTTGCATCTCTCTTTCATTTGACACTCTGAAACCTAGAAGGGCAATTTCAATAGCTTTGCTTGTTTGTTTGTTGTCCCGCGTAATTGTGCTTTATGTCATCTAAACCGGTCGCGAGACACTTTAATCTCCCCAGTCATTCTAAGCAACATATGACAGTCTGCGGCCTTTCCCTACATCAAGGAAGCACGGAAAGCCACAAAACTCTAGAACAAAAATTTATTTTTCAAATCGGCACTCTTATTCCTCACGGTATCAACGAACGCTTTTTCATTCAACTAATTTATTCTGTTGTTTTTCACTTTACCCATGCACCAACCAATAGCGTAGCTCCATATTTCTGTATATAAACCACACACAACCCACAATTCCTCGATTCGCCTCGACGAAGGGCTAACGCTCGAAACGTCAGCTTTCGAATCTTTTTACGGTGGTCAATTCTCATTATCGACTCAGTTGATAAATATATCTTATTAGACGTTTTGGTGTGTAGTATCGCTGTATATTTTTACGAGTTGTGCGGTATTTTGACGAGCCCGTAGGGCGAGTCAAAATACAAACAACGAGTAAAAATATACAGCGATACTACACACCAAAACGTCTAATAAGAGATTTATTATCCAACGATTTCTTCTCCCAAAATTCTGACTTGCCAAGGTTTTGAACTTCACGCGGCCGGGAGGAATGAGACGAGTACAAATATCGTGTGATATTTGTACTCGTTTCGCGCGATATTTGTACTCTACGAAGCAGAGTTGGATAATAAAACAACATATCAATTAGTTTGTAACAGTGACGAATAGCAATGTTCTGAAAATATCGATATTGGTTGTTGACATATCGATTTGTTTACATCTGAGTAAGTGACAAATTTGCATATTCTGACCCCTTAACGATAGTCGTTTATCCACGACTAAAAATGAATCGAATAGAACTGAAAGTTATATTTTTGTGAATCAGTATCTAGACCATTCTTCTGACAAAGTTTGAGGAATTTCATTTTTTTTCGCGTCCAAACGACGGCAGTCGTAAACGCAGTGGTTTGGTTGATCGCCAGCAGGTCAGATGGAGTGACTGAATTTTGTTTCAGTTCTTCAAACTGGATCTACTCATTCAGTTTTAGACGATGAGTACGAATGTGAATGAAGTCAATGACGATAAAACAAAGGTATCGGATTAACTTTCGTGTTTCGCAGTAAAACATTTGCTTGTTTTATTGCTTATAACGCGATGTGTGAATTGATTGATGTGTGAATTGATTGATTCACAATCGATGTGTATTTAAAATAGGGAGCTTGTGCAAACTACGACAACGATGGCGACAAGAAAACGTCTCCAACAAGAGCAATAGCTGTGTGCGTGCGCTATAAATCTTTTTACACTTCGTAGCCCTCCTCTGCAGAACAAAATCGTAAAATGACCAAGTTCTGCGTAGTCCGAGGAACTTAACTTTTCGTTTTTCTATTCGGAACTGAACGCTGTCGTTGCATGTCTTGCATATTTAGCATGAGCACGTTTTAAGTAGTTTTTTAAAAGAGCCATTGGCGTACTGAAAGTATCTAGAAAATTGCGAATTTCGCTGGTAAAATATAAATTCATGTTCGACTAGGCGTCGTCCTCGGCGACGCTGTTCTCGCTGCTTAAAACTACAGCTGCATAGATGTACGTAAACGGCGAACATAACACAAACGACTGTGGTTCGTTGGCTTGTTTTTATAGTCTGTTGGTTTGTAGTTCTTGATATTCTAATAAGCAGTTTCTTCGAAGCACGTAGGTTGATTATAAAAACCGTATCATAAATTAAGCTGCCAAATTTGCTCTGTCACTTCCGTTAGATCTTAAATCAAACATGTATGTCACTTGGGTTTCACCTCTGCAAATTAGACTTCAACAATTATTCGTCTCAGTCACTGAGCATTGGCGAATGTTTACCTCGATTTAGCCTCGGTAAATATTCACGATGTTCACTTCACTTTGCCTTAAACGAATAATTGTTAATTAGTTAATAAAGTATAATACATGGCTGCTTGTAGATGTGGAATTTCCTCGTGTTCAACTTTTTACAGCTCTATATCTCACTCGTTCGCTGCGCCCACTTTCGAGCTGAACACTCGAAGAGGCATTCTATATCTACGCGCCCCCATCGTTTATTGTCTATGATAAACGCGGCGAGATTTGTTTTGTGTTTCTTTATTAATTTCAAATCCTGCACCATAATAGAGGGGTTTCGTGAAATTTTGAGGAGAATACAACAAGATGGCGAACATACCCATGCCTCAACTGAGAAACAAAATAAAACTGTCAGTTGTAGTTGTCAAAGTTTTGACCCATAATCAGTACTGAAAGCCAAGACAGCCAACCGTGGACAGCTGTTTTTACCTGGTTGCACGGTGTAACAGCAAAATATAGAGCAACCAGCACGAAGGCCAATTGTTAACTAAATTAACCTGGAACAATATTCCCGCCAAAACGGCGGTGCCATCCGCTGGGATTATGAGGAACTTGGGCCCCAGGGATGAAGGACAAGACGTATGTAGTTGTATTTTTACGATAACTGCAGAAATTCTCGCGCGCTCATTGGCTAATTTTTATCGTCAATATGCGGACAGACACATGAATTTGAAATTCGTGCGACGCGTCAGCGAGCGAGAGCGGGCAATTCGACCATTTGTTATCGTAAAAAACAAATTGATGTCAGTTTTTAATGAGTCTGTCCTGTTATTGAAAATGAATTTCGTCATCACATTGTTAAAGTAGTCTGCGGATCCACAGATACTTGGACAATGAGATGACGAAATTTAACATGACGAAAAATAACAGAACAGACGCATGAAAAACTGACGTCAATTTTTTAAATCGTGTGCAGCGACGACAGGGGTGAAACAAAGCGTTCAGTGCAAGCCTGACCCCTTTTTTTCACTAACGGGCCATGAAATTTGGCCTTTTTTAACGGGGTGGCCGTATTAACCTGGTAGCGTCTGTATTACAATTGCACTTCTAAACAAATGCAGATATAATTTTTAAAAAACCGAAACTTCGATCGGTGCATACAATATAAACAATGGAGAGATGAACATTGCTAACTCGACATGCTCGAGTGGCCGTATAAACGACGTACAATTATAAAGCATTATGCAGGTTGGGAATATTCATTCAGAATGTGGCCGTAAGTCATACTAACGGGTGGCCGCATTGACGGTTCTGCGGGACAAAACGGACTGTCTGTAATAACACGAGGTGACCGTAAGGCGGGTTTCCACTGTACAAATCGAATAATCAGGGTAAAACTAGCCTATTTATACCAAACGTATACTCAGTCTTTTGTTTCGTGGTCATACGCCATGCGTGAATAAGTGTCTATTGGTTAGTTACTCAGGTGGAAATTGACATCTATTGTGTTTTGCATATTCAAGTACAAAAAAAGCCGACAAACGCGTACAGCAAAGACCTTGGCAGCACTTCACAACATCTTTGGTTTGAGCCGAAACTTGAGCCCAAAAATGGCGGCTGATTTTGGAAGGTGAGCTATTTCACAGTTCATGGGCGATCCGTAATGGTTTGCATACATTGATTCATCCGTGATAGCTTCTTTTATTTCGTTTCAGTTCTCCGTCCAAATACAAGTTGGATTGCTTGTTTCTGAAAAGATTTTGGCGCTGTTTGAAGGTCATATTCCCCGGCTGTCTGTCTTCAACCTTTCTGCTCCTTTTGCTTTTAATGGGACTTTCTTTAGCAGGTATGTACTGTTGAACATTTATTAAGCGGCCGCCCGTCTAAAGTAGTCTCCTTCGCCGTCGCTCGGGCCAGAGTCACGAAACGTGGGGACTGGGCGTTGCGTGACTCCGGCCCGAGTGACTGCGAAGGAGACTAGTCTTTAAGCGGCCAGTTATCAAAGTCAATATTATTATCAGTGAAATACTGTAAATAAAACTGTACAAGCCGGCCGCGGCCACCATTTATTCGTCTCGGTAAGGTTTTTAAATCCAAATCCCAGACGGCCACCCAAAATTTAATACATAATAATAATAATAATAATAATAATAATAATAATAATAATAATAATAATAATAATAATAATAATAATAATAATAATAATAATAATAATAATAATAATAATAATAATAAACAATCTTTAAGGAGGAAGCGCCCGTCACGTAAATACGTGGTTTTCAGGGAGGTCCTCCGTAAAAAATTAAAAAGTATTAAAAGCTAAAATAAACTACGAATTAAAAAGCTACCTACTGTCCTACTGTCCTAAAAAACTAAAATATAATCAGCGTACATCTAAAATATTTGTCCATTATTTAAAATATTTGTCCATTAACAACTTTGTAAGGTTTGTCTTAAAAATTGTGCATGGCATTGGCCTTCTTAAAAATACTGGGAGGGACATCCAGTCATTTGTAAAACGGAAGTAGGATACCCTCTTTCCGCATTCCGTTTTAGGTTTAGGCAATCTAGGTAGGTAGCCATTTCTAGTGTTGTAGCCATGCAAACTTCTTAATGTCGATTTAGAACTTTCAAAATGTTGCGGAATTTCTCCTTTGATTGCATTTTCTACTGTGGTACAACGGTGAAAGAGACGTCTTCCAGCCAGAGGGAGCCAATTCAGACACTTCAGAGCTTCTGAAGAAGACATCTTGCCTAATTTAATTTTCTTCGCAAATTTGTTCTGAAAACTTTGCAATTTTTCCATTTCTGATTTTAGACCGGGTTGATCTCCCCACACTGTGTCGGCATAATCTAGGTGTGGCAGCACTAGCCCATTGTAGAAGGCTATGCGAGTTCTGTTGTCTAACACATGAAATATGCGATTAAACAAAGAAAGACGATGACCTAGTTTCTTCAGCAAATTGCTGATATGTGGCTTCCAGCTCCATTTTGCATCCATTGTTACTCCCAGATATTTGAATGACTGCACACGATCGATGTGTGTACCATGTGGTTGCAACTCAAAGTCTTGAAATAAGGATAGCATCCTTTTACTGCCTGCCAGCATAAGTTTGGTCTTCTTGACATTTATAGTCAACCTGTTATCAGTTTGCCTTGATTTTGGAAAAGGCGAGGACAGATAAGATCATTCAAACACCCGTTTATTATGATTGGGTTGACGTTATTCCATGTTCCCTAAGGAATATGGGACAAGTATATCAGCAGAACAGTAATAGGCCGAAATTGCAAGACGGCCTCGTGCTTTCATTATTGGTGTTTGGAACCCCTGATGAAACCTTCGCACTCCTTTGTAATATTTAAGCCATAGAGCACTTTTTCCGTGTTTATATAACCTCATCTAAACACGAGGAGGGTTGGAAGAATTCGAGACAGTTATGCAAACTCGAGACGTAGTCGAGGGTTTGCATAACTTTCGAGAATTCTCCCAACCCTCTTCGTACTCTTTAATTTGAAAACGCTTCCAACTTCTAAATCTGGAAATTTCAATGCTCCCGTCCTTTACCATTCATGAAAAATTTCCAACGCCCACTTATCTTTGTACTTCGTGCTACTTAGTCTAGCTTCACTAACTAAATCAGACTCTTTTTCGACTGTTCTTGGAACTCTCAAACGGGAGTTAGCTGTACTTGCATCCATCTCTCACAAGCACATGCGAAAACGACTTCCAAAAAAAAATTCACGACCAGGCCAGCTCTGAATAATTTACATACTAATTTTGTAAACAGTTTAATCCAATAATATATTACAACAATACAACAAAAGATGCTTTTAGAACTAGTATGCCGGACCATAGAAGAGTAAACGTTCCCTATG
>OZ026600.1:7145947-7205947 GCA_964020085.1 Micromussa lordhowensis
GGGGGTCACCGTGCTCGTTTAAGAGGAAATTAGCTTTTATCTCGCTATCGAGCTTAGTTTGAAGGAAATCTCTTATGTTTTGTACGCGTGCGCGCTCATGTGCGCGCGCTGATGACGAAAATTCGTGCGCAGTAGGAATGCGCAATGCAAAACTCGGGAATCACCTTAACGATTTAACAAATCTGGCGTGGCCTGTACTCTTATCGACAACGATACGCGTCATCACAATGGTCGAAATGTCAATGTTTTTTCAGAGCGCGAATTAAAAAAGACATTGAGTGACACAAATTAGCCAATCAGATTTGCGAGATTGGTGGCGATTGTGGTAAAAATTGCTATGAGTGAATTCTTAATAATGTAAAAACTAATCAGATTAATGTATTTGTGTAATACTTTGCTTCTCCTATGCCTCAGCTGTAAACTATAAAGTCTTCGTTAAGCTGTTGAAGTTTAGTATGAAGAATTTTCATAGAGTTGTTATATTTTCAGTTTGGGCTACCTTGGTCCAGTTTTCATGTATGTCTACTTCATTGTTGGGGCAATAATCGATAGGCTGATATTGACTCCGATTGTCGGTGTAGTGGTCAAGCAGGAGAAACTCGAAGGAGACTTCAGGTAATTTGTTTTTGGTTTTCTTCTCTTTTCTTCAGAGGCACTACATGTAGTAAGAGTGATGGGAAGGCATGTGCTCAAAGTGTTCATTCGGCTAACGTGTCTACATCCTTGCTGCCACAACATACAAATCAATGGGAGGTTAAAATTGTCTTGTTTGTACATACTCCTATGTAATCAGTTGCCTGTAACAAATTGCACAATTGTAACTTCCCAAAGGAATCATCACATGGTCTAAATTTAATGGCAACGACGGAACACGTTAGCCGAATTCGGCTTTAGAAATAACCCAAAGCAAATACGCACGCTGATTGGTTTAAAACCGTGTTTCTATTTAACAATTAGATTATGAGCTCGAGATTTCTATCGCGTGATAGTTGACGAGGGCGCATCTAATTGTTTTAGTATAAATCTACTAGTCGTTCAAAATTTAAAAAACAAGACAGTTCACGTTTTTATTGACAATGATAAAAACAGGTCATGCCACCCGAGGATAATTGACAAATATATCGCATTTTGTTGGTTTCTGTGTGCGCGCACCTTCACATTTCATTCAACTTTAAGATGAGCAAAGCCGGTGAGCCGAGTTTGATTACAAAGTCAACGATCAAATGATGCAAAATGCCATTGGAAGCTACAATGCAGGTAAAAAGTGTTGGGACACTTAGCGAGATACTACTGAAATAATCTCCCCCCACCCCCTCCCCCCCAAGCAATGTTGAGATTTGACACTACAACACAGATTTCAACAAAAATACTGTTTATCTGCATCTTCCAACATTGTTTGGGGGGGAGGGGGGTGGTACGCTCCAATTGTGACCCCAAAAAGCCAACTTTACTTGGAATACATGATTATTGGACAGGTGTCCCAACTACTTTTGACCTGCATTGTCTGAAAGTGAGTATTTGAAAGAGATCAGGTTTGTGGCCTATTGGTCGATGAAAAGCGGGGCTTCTTATGAGAACTCTTGTTTGGTAAGCAACAAGAACATATTTGATGTGAGTATATATGAAATAATTCATATATTTGAACTGCGGTCATAGATGAAAGTGAAGAATGATCCTCGCAGTGAATTTTCCAATTTAAGCAACTGGAAAGAAGAAGCCTGAAAAAATCAGGGCTTCAACGGGATTCGAACCCGTGACCTCCGCGATACCGGTGCGATGCTCTACCAACTGAGCTATGAAGCCACACATTGGGAGCGAGGCCAATTTGTTGAGTTCATATCTTCCCGTGAGGAGTGAAATGATGTGAGTATATATGAAATAATTCATATATTTGAACTGCGGTCATAGATGAAAGTGAAGAATGATCCTCGCAGTGAATTTTCCAATTTAAGCAACTGGAAAGAAGAAGCCTGAAAAAAATCAGGGCTTCAACGGGATTCGAACCCGTGACCTCCGCGATACCGGTGCGATGCTCTACCAACTGAGCTATGAAGCCACACATTGGGAGCTTCTTCTTTCCAGTTGCTTAAATTGGAAAATTCACTGCGAGGATCATTCTTCACTTTCATCTATGACCGCAGTTCAAATATATGAATTATTTCATATATACTCACATCATTTCACTCCTCACGGGAAGATATGAACTCAACAAATTGGCCTCGCTCCCAATGTGTGGCTTCATAGCTCAGTTGGTAGAGCATCGCACCGGTATCGCGGAGGTCACGGGTTCGAATCCCGTTGAAGCCCTGATTTTTTTCAGGCTTCTTCTTTCCAGTTGCTTAAATTGGAAAATTCACTGCGAGGATCATTCTTCACTTTCAAGAACATATTTGTGAACAATATACAAGGAATTTCAATTGCCGCACTTTTCGTATTGTCATATTAGAGTATGGATAAGGGAAAGGCGCAACAGGTGTTTATCAGGAAAAAGATAGACAAATGAATATCATGCAGATCAGTGAGTCGGGGTAAAAAATAACAACTTGCATGTTCACACTGTTGTAACGCTTAAGAAACGATGAGCTTTATTTCACTTTCAAAGAGTTCAAAACGTGGTGTTTTGTTTATTAAATCGGATATGCCATCCGCTGCCCACAAGGTCTGTTGTTTAGATAAAAATCGTGTTATACTGTGAGCGCGCGGCTCTGAAAGCTCTTTAAAAGTGTTGTCCTCAATGAGAAAATGGAGGCTTCAGAAAGCCAGAGAGTTGTTTACATTATAACGTACAGTCGCGCAGACACTGAAAAGTTCCGTAGAGAGACGTTTGGCGAAGCGATAATAGAGGCATGGAATAGCTTTAACATTGAAATCTCTCACTGGGTGGTAAGCATGGAGGCTCATGCCACTACCGATGCCGATGGCGATCTCAACAAGTACCATTTTCACATGGCGGTAAAACTGAAGAAGAGAGGTAGATGGCTACAAGTAAAGAGATACTTGAGCGAAAAATTCCACATCGAAGTTCATTTCAGTGACCGCCACAATACATATTACAGCGGTGTGCGACACTTGCAGACTGCAGACTGCAGACTACACACTACATTTAGGTCTAAATAGCACTCTGGTTAGCCTGAATAGCACTCAGGTTAGCCTGAATAGCACTCAGGTTAGCCTGTTTACGGTTAGCTATTGGTAATGGAAATGGAATACAATTTTTAGTGAAAAAGTCTACAGTCTGCAGTCTGCAAGTGTCGCACACCGATATTACAGCGCCTACAAGTATGTCACGAAATCAGACCTCGAAGCGGTTCATTCTGTGGGTCATCCAGACTTAAGAGCCGCCCTCTGTTCCCTGCTAGCAGAGGTCTCGCATGACGTGAACGACGGGAGAGAGACCTCTGCCGGCTTCCGACGAGTTGTTTGATGAAGCCGCCGACCAAATTTCTGGTCGAAACTTACCGGTTTTCAAAACCGGTTTCGTTTAATGTGTAATGCGCGTGCCTGGTTAGACTGTTCGCTGACAATTATAGAGCCCACGGTGGATCATGGCTTCCACAAGATCTTCTTTCGAAATTGCTCACTTTGATCGAGCCATTAAGTCGTCCCTTTCAGCGCTTGGCGATCAAGATATTAAAGAGATAACGTCGTTACAAAGACAAGTCATACTTGGTTTTCTGAAAGGACGTGATACGTTTGCGTGCCTCCCAACGGGCTACGGAAAATCGTTGATCTTCCAACTCGCAGTACGAGTGGCCGCCGAGTTGTCTGTGGTTTCTAAGGATCTCTTCCCTACAGAACCTGTGGTTTTAGTTGTTTCTCCGTTGAATGCCCTTATCAAGGACCAGTTGTCATCTTGTGAGAAGCTGGGGATAAAGGCTACCAAGATTGAAGGTTCCGAGTTGCCGCGCAAACCGGTTATCTGGGTTGTGTCGCACGTGACAAAAACGTCACTGGTTGTTAAGGAAACGCGAGCGCATGCGGGATAGATAACTCGTCGGAAGCCGGCAGAGGTCTCTCTCCCGTCGTTCACGTCATGCGAGACCTCTGCTAGCAGGGAACCCTCTGTTAATACCAACTATCATCGCTTGGACGAGAAAAAATGAAATTCCTCAAACTTTCTCAGATGAATGGTCTAGATAAGTGATTCACAAAAATATAACTTTCAGTTCAATTCGATTCGTATTTTAGCGCTGGGGCGACCACCTTGGTTTTGCCGCTCTGGGAGGGCTTTCAGCGGCCATTTTAGGGCAGTTTTTAACAATTTGCCATACAAATAAAACGTTATAAATCCAGATAAAAACCCATTATTCGAGACAAGCAAATGTTTCTTGTTACGTTGAAGGGCTGTTTTGGGAATTTAATCAACATCTGAATTTTTTCGAGATTTTTACATTTCTTTCCTTTCGAGCTACTTGTGAAGCGCCTTAAAAATGGCGAAATTTAAAGGAAAATATCGCCAAAAGTACATCAATTGAGATCCCAAAACTACACTCCACTTAAAGAGCAATGTCTCACGTGTAAACATATACAATAAAAATTTGGGGCAGTTAAAACTATAAAATGTTAGAAGAAGAAGTCTAAGGTGTGCTTTTGTCAACAAACACCGCCGTCCTAATTAGCATAATAACGTGAAAATAACGATGCACGAAGAAAATAATGATATATTCCACTTACCTCGCGACATGTCGACAACTGGATGTTCCACGATACCTTATGTTATATTATCAGTAGGTTTCAGCCGCATTTTCGATGCTTAGTAAACGAAATCACTCTGACACATTCCAACGGTTAAGCTGATTGCAACTCCACGAAGCCCGCGTCATAACATCTTTCGCCTCATAATCGCCGTTTGCAAGACCTTTAACAATTTGCTGAGATCCTTACTGTCCCAAAAGTCTGTCAGCAGCCTTTAAATCCTCCTCTTAATCGATAATTCTCGTCAAGAACTCGTTTAAGTTCAGTTCTGTTTCGATCTGTTGCCATTATTCCACAGATTGCGTTACACATAACAAGTGCACATTTCAACTGGTAGGGATAGAGAGAGGGGTGGGGGGGGGGGGGAGGTAGGAAATGAAACTGTAACTGGCTTAAAGCCATTTTACGTATTTCAGTGGCTAAACTAGTAAATCAGCTTTCTCACGGAATGATTTGATTATGAGCTACTGCTTGGAAATTTGCGTCATTTTTTGTGGTCGATGGAGGGTAGTGAGGGGGGGGGGGGGGAGTGGCTGGACGCGAATTGTATCAAAAAGAACAAGATAGCCAGTATCAGGTCAAGAGACAATGATCTGTATATTATCTATTGCTCAGGTTAATCAGTTCATTAATGATGCCCTGTTAATTAGGGGTTTTTGGGAAACTGGTTATTTAGGTAAAAAATTAATTAACAAGATACACGAAATTTATGTCGGCGGCCCGCGTCAGAGAACATAGTCATTTATCAATATAACGTGTCTTTCGCCTCGTCAAAACCATTTTCAAGTTGTTAATATTTGCTAAAATGCCTACTGATTCACAAGTCTGTTAGCAGCCTTTAAAATCCTCCTTTTAACCAAAGATTCTCATGAACTAACTCGTTTAAGATTGCACAGTGGACACAGCTTCAAGGTATGGTTAAACCATATTAAGAATCCCAACTGGTGGGAGACTGGCCAGTTGGCTATTTACACAACGCGGTCGAGGAGTTGAAGTCGGGACTACTGAGAACAAATATCCAGAGAGTGGTAGGGTGAAGGATTTGAACCAAGACCACTAGGCCGCGCCACCTCTTCCAATCATAGGTTTAGTTGTAAAACTTTGAAGGTGTCCGTTACATTTTTTCCTGTCATCTCTCCAGTAAGTCAAACATTGCACTTGTTTTGAGCGCGCATTATGCCCTGTGCAGTTGGATCTCAGTATGATTTTTTCTTCACACATACGATAACACCTAGTTTTTCAGCTGGAATCCGTTAACAGTTACTGGTCAGGCATAAGCTGCTTTTTTGGTGTTCCTTGTGTTAGTACAGGATCGTAATTTTACTGTGAAAATGATTCGGTCACAACAAGAAGTCGCGTGCTTGGTAGCGTAGTTGATTACATTGTAGGTCAGTTCCAACCCAAGCGCGCGCCTGGCGTCTAAACCATGCCTTACAGGATGCACTGTGCCCACAAAAAAACAGAAGCCCCTTCAGTAATTTTCTGAGCATTTCCTTATGAGATGCAAAAGTGGAACGGCTAAGAAAATACAAGGAGTTTCAATAAAACGACGCTTACCGTTACCTCTTGCGCACTATTTGGCAGTGTGTTCCCTTCGCAACAGGATGGTATTTCAGGCAGCGAAAGACAAAAGTATAAGGCAGAACAAAAAAACAAGTACGGGGTTTTTATTGGAAATCTATTTGTATTTTACTTGTAGTATATTCAAACTCTTGCCAAAAACTAAAAGCTGTCAATGAGCTTGAGATATTTGTTTACCGATATCATGAGTGTCGGATGTTGGCTGCGCCTCAATCTGTTTGCACAAACACAATTTAAAGGGTGTCGTGTAAGAATTTGATTTAAACGGTACAGTATTTGGGAAAATTAAATTCTGTTTATTTTTCTAGCTCCGTCTTTATCTATTTATTCAGAGTAACGAGCATGAGCTTAGAAATTACTAATAAGGAAGTGCGTTACCTAAAATCGGACCCCAAACTTTCATATCAGTTCCACCGGGCAAGAACTTCATGCTAGCCCACATATAGAGCACACTCCCATATTGTCTTATCCATATATATCCATATATGGTTATGTCCTATATGGATATGTGGGCTAGCATGAAGTTCTGACCGTTCCACCGTGATATAACTACATACTAAAAGTCCTGAATAAATGCTTATAGCAGTTGGCAAACATTTATTTTACCCTAAACAGCAGATCATTGTTGAGGCTCCATTACAAGAGGGGGAGGGGGGTTCTGTGTATCCCATAACCTATTAATCTCTGGCCTAAATATCCCGTACCCTGTTCATTCCAGCTTAACGATTTGCTACTCAATGTCCCGCTTCATCTGATCTAAACATCCTCTACCCCATTAATTTTTTCCCTCACTTTCGTATATTGTTAATTTTGTACCCAAATAGCGAGTATCCTGAAAACCCCTAACAGTGACTCACTGATGAACTGACAATACTGATCAAGAGGTTACTTGACCAGACACTGTGCACCCCTTCCCCCACCCCCCCCACCACGACCACGAAAAAAATAAATAACCTACAGAATGACTCAAATTTCCCAAACAGTAGCTCATGTTCAAATAATTCCGTGAGAAAGCTGATTACTAGTTTAGCCACTGAAATACGTAAAATGGCTTTTAAAGCCGGTTTCAGTTTCATTTGCTACCCACCCTACCCCTGCCAGTTGAAATGTGCACTTGTTGTAACGCAATCTGTGGAATAATGACAACAGATCGAAACAGAACTGAACTTAAACGAGTTCTTGACGAGAATTATCGATTAAGAGGAGGATTTAAAGGCTGCTGACAGACTTTTGGGACAGTTAAGATCTCAGCAAATTGTTAAACTTCTTGCAAACGGCGATTATGAGGCGAAAGATGTTATGACGCGGGAATCAGCTTAACCGTTGGAATGTGTCAGAGTGATTTCGTTTACTAAGCATCGAAAATGCGGCTGAAACCTACTGATAATATAACATGAGGTATCGTGGAACATCCAGTTGTCGACATGTCGCGAGGTAAGTGGAACATATCATTATTTACTTCGTGCATCGTTATTTTCACTTTATTTTGCTAATAAGGACGAAGGTGTTTGTTGACAAAAGCACACCTTAGACTTCTTCTTCTAATATTTTACAGTTTTAACTGCCCCAAAATTTTATTACATATTTTTACACGTTAGACATTGCTCTTTAAGTGGAATGTAGTTTTGGGATCTCAATTGATGTACTTTTGGCGATATTTTCCTTTAAATTTCGCCATTTTTAAGGCGCTTCAAGAGTAACTCGAAAGGGAAGAAATGTAAAAATCTCGAAAAAATTCAGATGTCGATTAAATTCCTAAAACAGCCCTTCAACGTAACAAGAAACATTTGCTTGTCTCGAATAATGGGTTTTTATCTGGATTTATAACGTTTTATTTGTATGGCAAGTTGTTCAAAATGTGCCCTAAAATGGCCGCTGAAAGCCCTCTCAGAGCGGCAAACACAAGATGGTCGCCCCAGCGCTAAAATACAAATCGAATTGAACTGAAAGTTATATTTTTGTGAATCACTTATCTAGACCATTCATCTGAGAAAGTTTGAGAAATTTCATTTTTTCTCGTCCAAACGATGATAGTTGATATTTTTGGAGGGCGGCTCTTAACTACTTGTCCTCGAACGGAAAATGCAATCGCTTCTAACAAAAGAAAACGCAAACTAGGCGGGGTATCGAAGCAAAGAAAGATCAAAGATCCACGGCTAAGTGTTTTTGACGTTTGTAAACTAATTCAACAGAAGTCAATATCCACAAGGCTGGAGCTTGTATGTTTGGCGATGGTTCAAGAACGAGAAGGAAAACGCTGTCTGGCCGAGTTTATAGCAAACCGCGGGAATAAAGCGGTGGATGAAGCATTATCATTAGCGAAAGAATTTTCTCACGCTGAAGAGCAGTGTCTTCGCCTGAAGAAATCGCGAATACAGCTCTTACAAGAATCTAAAGATGCGCCATGCGTGGACGGTTGCGAAGGAAGATGGTTTGTGGCGGCAAATGAGGTTCTCGACAACCAAGGAATAATCCCCTCGGTTTTCTGCAATGCGATTTATACAGCCCTGTCTAAAGGTCGAGGAAAATTCCGGAATATTTATTTGTATGGAACTGCCAATTCTGGAAAGACTTTTATGTTATCGCAATTGAAAATAATTTATAACACGTTCTGTAATCCAGCAACGGCTCCTTCGCATGGGTTGGCGCGGAACAAGCAGAAGTCATTCTTTTAAATGACTTTCGGTGGAATCCAACAATAATCGCGTGGGCTGGTCTTCTCCAGGCGCTAGAGGGCGATACAATCCATTTACCCGCACCAAAGAACTTTTGTTTAAGAGATATTGAACTAACGCGCGACACGCCTTTTTTGCTACATCGGATGCCCCGATTGTTTTCATTAGAGCCGGTGCAATAGATCAGACAAACACAAACATGATGGACATTAGATGGTCTTTTTTCCGGTTCTGGAAGCCCATTTCACAGAGTGAACAGCGAGAAATCGCGCCCTGTGGACATTGTTTTGCACGATTCATTCTAGAGAATTCTAGCAATGTTTACATTGCTGACTGACGGCGACATGATGCTCGCGACAATACTCAGTAACGTTTGCATTCATTTCGCATCAATGAAGAACAGTGTTTAAAAATAAACTATGGCCGGCTACTCTTGTTGAGTATATAAAAACAATTGTTGTATAATGCGCTCCAAAGGAACGTGTCTGAATAGAGTTTACAACATTACTCAGTAAATTGAATGTTTTATATAAAGAGCTAATTAATAGCTTTCTTTTCTTGTGCTTTTACTGAGTACTGAGTTGAAAATGCGCAATAACTCATATAATGAAAGAAATAGTTTCTTCAAACTAAAGAAAACATACATACTTTCTAAATTTGTGTTCATTTAATGTCAAATACGTTTTCAATTTGCATAAATCTCCACTATTTAAAGTGAGTATTGTAGTGAGTAATGTTGAGTTGTTTACGTCAACAAAATGCAAATGTCACGCATGTGATAAACTTCTCGTTGTCACGAGTTTTACAAAGTGACAATTACAATTTACACAAGCATTTTCCTCAGATAGCATGAAAATGAAGTTACACTTTACACGCTTTAGAAATTCACAGAATATACTGAAGTGTAAATAATAAAGCATGTTCAGTTTTCACAGTTCCGCATTGCGTGATTAATATTTGGTTCTACCGCCTTTAGAGGCAAGGATAGCTTCAATCCTTTTGTTCAAACTGGCAATTGTGTTATCTATAGTTTCAGTACAAATACAATCAAAAGCTCTTAAAACTCTAGCTTGAAATTCCTCAAACGACTCCCTTGTGATATTTCTAGATATTGCTTCGGATTCTAAATATCTCTTTACAAGATGAAATATGTTCTCGATAGGATTTAGGTCCGGTGAACGCGGAGGGATTTCATGAAATTCAGCCTCTATCTCTTCTAACGCATCCCTAGCTAACCTGCTTGTTTGCGACGGGTCGTTATCCATAACAAATAAACGTCTTCCATCTGTTTTGGGACCAGCTTGCGCAAACGTAATGTTGAAATGTTCCCTTATGAAGTTTCCAAAAAAATCACCGGTCATTTTTTCGTACGGCACTTTTAGAATAACTCCTTTCCCGTATGCTATCGCCACCACAACATGCAATCTTCTCCCTCCGGCCAACTCTTTCGAACCCTTCGCGGTTACCTCAAGGCCTTCGTCTTTCCTACGCCATACCCTTGATCTGTTCGAGGCTGCGCCGCTCTGTGGATTATACTTATGCACGAAAGATACACCATCCAAATAAAACGAAACTTCGTTCGTCCAGAATTCAGAATTTCTTGCCACCTCCCGCTTCATTTTACGAGCAAATTTCACGCGCAACTTTTTATCGTTTTCAAGCAGAATCCCCCTTCTCCTAGCTGAAAAGTATGAGTAGCCGAGCTCATTTAAATATCGAGAATATGTTCTTCTACTCGCTCTATCAAAATTAAGGCCACTCTCCTCCACTAACCCCTTGACTGTCACGTGGACATTCCTTTTCCGTAATTGTTTCATTGTACGGAGCAGTAATCTCAGATCCCGTTGGCTTAGTTGTCTTGGTCTCCCGGTTCTCGTGGAAGTTGAAGACTCTTTAACAGTTCCGGGAAGTTCTCCACTGCATATTCTCTGTACACTCGATTTTGAAATTCCACAATCTTGTGCGATTTGTCGATACGAATAGTGACTGTATTTGTTTAAATACCACGCTAATGCTCTCTGCGATGCTAGTATTTGTTTTGTGAAAACCATATTCCACTTCTTTTCACGCTAAAACATTGACAGAACTAACACTCCAAACGTTTTCCAATAAACAGCGCAGTTTTAAGTCATTTCGAATGCATATACATAACGTCACACCAGTCAAAATTTCACTAGAACGCCGTCCGCGCGCATTCGTACACTCGTTTGGTCACGCCAAACATCGTTTATTACCGTCGCAAATTCCGTATTATAGTTATGCCAGAAACTTGGTATCCCTTGACTACGTTAACAGCACTTTTTCCCAACTAGTCGTTTTCAGACAATGCAGGTAAAAAGTGTTGGGACACTTAGCGAGATACTACTGAAATAATCTCCCCCCACCCCCTCCCCCCCAAGCAATGTTGAGATTTGACACTACAACACAGATTTCAACAAAAATACTGTTTATCTGCATCTTCCAACATTGTTTGGGGGGGAGGGAGCTGGTACGCTCCAATTGTGACCCCAAAAAGCCAACTTTACTTGGAATACATGATTATTGGACAGGTGTCCCAACTACTTTTGACCTGCATTGTAGGTTTCCAAATTAAGAAAACGTCAATGACAAGAAAATATCAAGTTAAAACGTTAAGCAAAGCCTTGAGAGACAGTTTAACGAAAGAAGTTGTTGTTGTTGTTCACGATGGAGACCGTGCAACCAAGGAAGGTGAATGACTGTGGAAGATGGTTGTTTGACTGCTAATAAACTTGTGATGTGACGGCAGTAGAAGAGCTGGATGGATAATTCTCGTTCTGCATTTGAATCTGAACATCGGAATGATTCTGGATACCTGGCAGTTGGCATGGAGTAATGATTCTTCTCCCGATACGAATCCGCTCAATATGTTCGACATGTTTTCCTTCTGGGGGAAAGATGCTCTAACGCTGTAGGATTCAATGGCACTGTCTGACTTGTGGCCCGTGACTGCCTTACAGTTGATTTCACATTACTTTTCCGCGCGGCGTTACCAACTTCGTTGGGAAGTTGGGTACTAGCTTACGAAGTAGACAATTACGTGGCGAATTAGACAATCAAATTGCGAACTTTGATTTGAAGTTCCCAACTTGCGCCGCACTAAACTTCGCAACTTCACATCTTTGAATCTTTGTGTAAACATATGTACGATGGCCCAGAAGGCTCACAATTCAGTTCTGATTTTTCACAGTTCAGTTCTGATTTTTCACAGTTCAGTGCTGATTTTTCACAGTTCAGTTCTAGTTTTTGAAACAGTTCAGTTCTGATTTTTCACAGTTCAGTTCTGGTTTTTGAAACAGTTCAGTTCTGGTTTTTGAAACAGTTCAGTTCTGATTTTTCACAGTTCAGTTTTGATTTTTCGGTTGGACGGAAGAGACTGGAACTTAACATACGGGAACTGAGCCAAGCGAGTTTTCTCCCGCCATTTTGGAAGGCGGTAAAAGTTGTCCACTCCTTCGTCTTATGGCAGTTCGAGGTTGTTGTGTGGCAGTGCTTGGCGTTTTAAACGATGGATACGATAATAAGGCAAACTGTACGAGAGGAAATAAGACGTCAGGGTCAGAACAACAACGAACGCGTTGAATCTGCCTCTACGAGTTCTAAACCAGCGTCCCGTGCCGGGTCCCGTGAAGCAAACCAACGAACGGCAAGCCGACTGTCCGGATTGCTCGACCGCATCAGAGGTCAGACAAGAGGGAAGAAAAGAAAGACCGATAAAGAACATCGAATCCAAGTTCGCTGCATTCATTACGACGAGCAGTCAGAGAGTTTTGTTCCAGTTCGTCAGAAGAACGGTGGCGGAAACCGGTTCGTTGCCTATACTGCGTCGGAACCTCCCACAGTTGAAGAAGTGAAGCAAAAAGCCACTGCTTTGTTTTTCCCTGACGGGAAAAGTGCTTTTGCTGGCTCTGTTGACGATATGCTCTTAGATATCTGCGACACAACCCAAATGGCGATTGTTCGATTTCCTGGTGAAGGAACAATTGAAAGCTATTTAAAAGAAAATGGTCTCTATCCGTCGACAACTTACCTCTACCTAAGATCACAACACCAAGACACATTCTTTTCACAACTTAAAGCAGACGAGGAAACTTTTGAAGGGCCGCTCAACCTGAATGCTTCTCAGGTAGCATCAGATGCTGGTAAGCGTGTTGTTTGTTCAGTATGTAGCTGTACGTATTTGGAAGGTGAAGAATGTGTTCGATGTGAGCAGAACAGAGAATATGAGTTTTCTAGGATCGCTGATGGGGGGAATCCATATACTACAGAAACACCAGAAACCCCAGTCTCACTAACTATGGATGAAATAAGATCTAGGCGGATAGCAGTACTTTCAAATGGTGTGGCTGAAATAGAGGCAGAAGGATCGCATAGCAATGTGGCTGATGAAACCAGTTACCCAAGGCTTACAAAATGAAGAGAATTGCAGTCTTGATCAAGGCTCTGTAGAGCAGGATTCTCCATTCCCCTCTTCATCAAGAGATCTTCCAGAGAGAGTTCTCACAGTTCACCGATCATGCATAAGAACTGAATTGATCGAACATTTTAAAGACCCAAATGTAATGAACTGTAATATTGATTTTAAGGTGATTAATGAAAAGGGCGATTTTGAACAGGGTGTGGGTGTTGGGGTAATTTGTGAAGTGTACACTTTATTCTGGAGTGAATTTTCTATCTCTATGACCATAGGAGAGAGAGAAAGAGTTCCCTTTGTTAGACATGACCACTTTGTTGAGGAGTGGGAGGCTGTGGGGAGAATTTTAGTTAAAGGGTTTGTGTCTGTCTCCTGTTTCCCCACATTTTTGTCAAAGGCTTTTTTATGCTACTGCCTCTTTGGCAACCAAGTTCCAGATTCCATGTTTGTTGATTCATTCACAAAATACCTATCCCCAGTAGAGGAAGAGTTCATTGTAGATATTATAAGAAAGAATCAGCTTCCAGATGATGAAGATGAATTTACTGATTTTCTTGAAAGATTCAAGTCTAGAAGGGTGGTTACCACTGAAAACCTTAGCCAAGTCATTCTTGAAATTTCTAAACAGGAACTAGTTCAGAAACCACATCTCATGATTTCATCTGTGCAACCTTTTGTACGGCAGTTGAAGCAGTATCCCCAGTTCCAAACTATTTCAGCCGTTGATGGCTTCTATGATAGTCTTAAACCTACAACAAAAAAGGTGCTCTCTTGCCTCACCTCAAATCCACAAAATGATGGAGAGAGAGATGCCTTTAAATTTTTGCAGCGATTTGTAAGAGGTCTGGAGATGCAAAAGCTCCTGCAGTTTTTGCGATTTACAACAGCTATGGATATTATGATTGACAAGAAGATAGAAGTTACTTTCATGAAGTGTGAGGGTTTGGGTGCAAGACCCATTGCCCACACCTGTGGACCCCTTTTAGAAATTCCTTCCACATATGCTAACTATGTGGAATTAAGGGAAGACTTCATGAACATCCTTAATCGGAACAACTGGGAAATGGATATTGTATGAAAGAAACTTTATTGGCCTAGGTTTTTGATTAATGTTTTTCTGTTACATTAACTGTCATAGGGTTGAATCATGCCCTGTAAATCAGTAACAGGCTATTAAATTCTAATGCACAAAATTGATCTTTGAAATGACCTAGAAACTGCTTTCTTTTTGTTCTCAACTAAGTACTGTTGTAGTTTTAACTAATGCAGCCTCAGAACAAGAGGTCTGTGTCAGTCATGTTTTCAAGCTGGGTAGAATGTTGCGTTAGTCTGTTGTATTTCAGGTATAAAGTTCTGATTTAAGGTTAGACTATAAGAGTTCTCGGGGGGTCTTGGGAGGAGGTGACTTCAGGTGACTTCAGATTTCAGGCCAAGGAAAATGGCAGACAGTGGACATTTGGTCAAACTTTACCTTGAGTTGTTGTCGTAAGAAATTTTTGAGTTATAGTTTTGGTCAGTTTCAGTTCACACAAAACTCCAGTTAAGTACATATTAAGCCTTTTTGGCTCTTAAAATTTAGAGTGGCTTACATGTAGAGTTGTAAGCAGTTATTCCTGTGTAGACAAAAACACAATTGTCATTTCTTCCATAAAATAGTTATTGTTAAATAGAATCAGTGTCCTCATTTCACCCTGTCCAGTGCTTAACTAGGTGGGTGACCAGGCAAGCTGCTAGAAGATGATTTTATTGATTTTCTTCCTGATTTTGTGAAAACCATGACACTAAACACATTTTGGTCTCAGTCTAAAAAGTGTATCTAATACCCTTGCAGCTCAAGATGGAAGATAATTTTTAATGTTTCCTTGTCTTCCCTTCTAAGATATCTCATTAAGGACTCTACATTCTCAGTGAGTGGACCGTTGAAGTAACTAATAAATGACAAGATAACAAAACTAATAGAAAACAAAAAAAGCTAAACCGTTGAACAAACTAATGAATGACAAGATAATAAAATGGAATATAATACATAAGAGATAAGTAGGTTAAACATTAGATTAAATTTCTTCTCGTTTGTTTATACCTTTGGTTCAAGAGTTTGACCCTTTTCGATAAGGTACGCTTCCCTGGCTTTGCGTAACGCGTCACGAGATGAATGTATCAGTTCTAGTGGTATAAGTTCTATGTCGTTAGGTGAATGATTGTGGGAAAGAAAACCAACCGTACGGTCAGCCTTTCTGAGTTCAGTGTTTTCAAGCCTTTGCATTTGCTGATCAGAACCTACCAGGTTCCGGTACTTTTGACTTGTCCGTTGGCCCTTTCTAGAGTTTGAAGTTCATTGTAGAGGCATTGAACATGTACGAGAAGCATAGTCTAGCAGGAACTGGAAGAAGAAAGATAAAGCCGTTTCTCTTTTAGAAAATGGCACAGAAAAAATACTCGAGCAGTCGGCAGTCGAGCGAGATTGGTAAGCCGAAAACCTTTTTCTCAAATTTAACAAACCCAATAAACAAAACGTTTGTGGCATTAATTAATTTAATAAATTCAACCTTTCTCAGTCTCAAAATAATTGTTGACACACTGATTGATGTCGGGAATTGCGAAACATCAAACATCAAAATAAACACATAACCTTGTTTTCCGATTCGAATGTTCCAGATCGTTTCAGGGCACAGCAGCGAGCAAAGTACAGCTCACTACAACTCACGGCCAACTGTATCGCAGCTAAAAGGTGTCTCCGACACTATTTCAAACTGATTTGAGAATCACCGACCACAGAAGACACAAATTTCCACCGTCACTGGCGCTCTTTTGCGTTCAAAACTTGAATGGCCTCCGGGTTGACTGCAATCGCAAGTTTTCCGAGCGTATTTTTTCAATTCCTGCAATATTCAAGGCAACATCCAAGCTCTTCGGCTCACTGGGCTGCTCTGATTACAAAAACTGACTAGACGTGTCCAGCATTTTCCTCAAGATATTGTAGATTTTCGCAGTTCAATTCTGCTTTCGCTGTAAGTTTTCATTCCACGAGAAGCGACGCTCGAGTCAAGTTTGACAGTGGCGTGATTTTTCTCGACCAATCACCATTCTTTGCTACGCATAGCAACCAATGAAATTGTTTCATTTTGTATATCATAGATCACGTCAAATGGCTTTTTTCGTGCAAAGGCGAGGCAAAAGGCCGGCTTTCGCGTTATGTTGAAATATTTAGAAACAAAAAAGGCTTTTCGTTATAATATAAAACAAATAGATTCCATGTTGCCGTGCGTCTGATTCAGTAATAGATCACAGAAGACGTCAAAATGTGGTAAGAACATCAGTGACACGCCCGGCTATCGCCTCGTGTGCCACTTTTTTTGTTCTTATTACATTTTGACGTCATCTGTGATCTATTACTGAACAGACGCACGGCAACATGGAATCTATTTGTTAAATAGAACGTGAGTAGCGTAGCCAATCAGAGGACGTCATTCGTGATAGAACGCTAGTAGATTTATACTAAAACTCGATAGAAACACGGCACATGTTTTCTATTTCTTAAATATTATCTAATTTCTATAATAACCCAAGTTCAGTATTCTTGCATTTTGATTGCTTCACGCCTATGATCTATCAGAGGACAGATGCAAGATTGACGTCATCATTACAAAGGTCTTCCCTCTGTGTTTTAAAATGGCGGAAAGTTTTGAGAATTTAGATAATGTTTTACATGGTGATATGAGCAAAAGATATGTACAAAAAAGTATTGTAGAGGCATTGAACAGGTACGAGAAGCATAATCTAGCAGGAAGAAAAAAGATTTAAAGCTGTTTTTCTTTTAGAAAATGGCTCAGAAAAAATACCCGAGCAGTCGGCAGTCGAGCGAGACTAAGCCAAACACAAAATTGGTCTTGGTAAGCCGAAACCTTTGCTTTGTCTCGAATTTAACAAACCCAATCAACAAACCGTTTATGAAATTAATTCATTTAATAAATTCAACTTTTCTCAGTCTCAAAATAATTGTTGACACACTGATTGATGTCGGGAATTGCGAAACATCAAACATCAAAATAAACACATAACCTTGCTTTCCGATGCGAATGTTCCAGTCCGTTTCAGGGCACAGCAGCGAGCAAAGTACAGCTCACGGCCAACTGTATCGCAGCTAAAAGGTGTCTCCGACACTATTTCAAACTGATTTTAGAATCACCGACCACAGAAGACACAAATTTCCACCGTCACTGACGCTCCTTTCCGTTCAAAACTTGAATCGAATGGCCTCCGGGTTGAGCGCAATCGCAAGTTTTCCGAGCGTATTTTTTCAACTCCTGTAATATTCAAGGCAACATCCAAGCTCTTCGGCTCACTGGGCTGCTCTGATGACAGTGACACACAGAGTGACTTTGATGATCAGTGACACGCCACGTTTTTTGTTCTTACCACAGTTTGACGTCATCTGTGATCTATTGCTGAACAGACGCACGGCAACATGGAATCTATTTGTTAAGTAGAACAAAGGCAGAAACAAAACGATAATCGAATTTGTTATGTAAATGGCGGAATCCATCCAGAGCTCTCTGAGTTTTCTGTGGTCTGAAGACCTCGCTTGTGATTGGTTATAGCACAATAAACAATCGAAACTATCTAAGTTGTTCACGACTTTATAAGTTTGACAATAATACCATTAGTCATTATAATAACAAATACAAAGTTTAACTTTTACATTTGGTTTTTAGCAGTGGTAAATAAAAAGTGTGTTTGTTAAATAAATATTATTGTGAAGGTTTCAGATTTCAGATTCATAGCACATATTGCAAAGTATTTAATTCAACTGCACTTAATTTTAGACAATGTGCAATAGTCAGTGGCGGATCCAGGCCTTGAGCTAAGCGAGGGGGGGGGGGGGGCGGGGGGGGGGGGGAAGGAGGAGGAGAGGAAGGCCCGGTCTTGATTTACTTGCCATGGCGGCCATTTTCCTTTCAGTCATTTCTTCTTTTTTACCCAAAATAAGGGGGGGGGGGGGGGGGGCGGGCCCCTCCCCTAGAATGCCATTTAGTCATTTCACTAACATGCCTATTTTCTTTAATCGTTATTCACTATAGGTTTAAACACATGCAAATCAGATCAAATGCCGAATCAATAGCATTTTACAGATCTGGTGAGTTGGAGATGAAGAAAACAAATTCAAGGTTACAGGTATTAAACAATTAATTAGGAAATTATTGCTTTGTTATCTGATTGTAGATGCCTCAGGTAGATGTTTCTGTAGACCAATCCAACTCTCATTCAGTAGATTATCTCTGAAATGTAAATACTAGCTTCGAATGCATGTAGTAAATAGTTCCCGCAAGTGAATACCTTAGCGGAGGACCGTACCTATGGAAGTTTGAAATTTAATTTAGATTAAACTTTCAAAGTGTCTTGATGTTCAATTATTGGACAAAAGTGATAATGTCTTGCTCCATTGTTGGTGTCAGTGTTTTGGGAATCGATGTGGCTGTGATTGTGTCAATGTACCTGTTCAATATGCGATCTTAAAATTGAGCTCTAAAGTGCAATCTGAAATTCCAATCGTTTTACTTACAGTATACAAGTACTGTAGTTCTCCATTTCATTTTTCACTCTATCCCAAGTCAGTGAAGATCAAAATTGTTCATGCTGCTGAAATGCCTTGACAAATAATTTTTTGCATGATTTGTTACTGTGATTTTGAAGTTGTTTGGATATTCTGTTCCCCCAAGAGAAGATCGAGGTAAGAGAGTGAATCTCCCATATAGGCCTTATACCCAAGGTAATCCCTCTTAAGTTATTTTTAGACATGGTACCCAGTTCTTCCGAGGATGTTACCATGTTAGACTATAGCACGCTCTAGCCGAGCTTGATTGCTTTGACAAATTGCTGACTACTGTGTTTTCTCTGCTTGCAGTCAGTTCTACAAACACAGCTAAGACTTGTAAACTTACAATGCATCATGTTCTGTAAGTACTTTTGATTGTAATTTGAACCAAGCATTAATATTTGCTATAATTCTTGTCAGTTGTATAATCTAGCTACTAAAGGCGAAGGGTAAGGCGAAAGGAAATTATTACTTTCAGTTTGTTATGATGATAATATGTGATATAAGAAGCTGGAAAGTGGAGAATTTAAAACTGTCATCCAGAAAAATAATTGAGGAAGTGTTTAAGATGATTTCCTGTCCGTACTGCGCACTCTCGAGAGTTTTTGCGTTTTTTATTTTGTCTCATGTAAGACATCACAAAATGTAAATATTTTGCAACTACTTACATGAAGTAAATTCAGAGTTTCAAAACAACTGGCATTGTGGATGTGAAACAGGCAAAGCTTTATACTTTGTTCTTTCTCATATCACTTGATGAAACAACTTCGCAGCTGTGAAAACCAATGAAGCTGTTGGGAAAAGAATATGATAGGTCTCAAAGATAAGGTATGTGGTTCGTAACGAATAACATTGATTCTCATTCCATCGAGTGGGAACTTATAATGTTTATAAACATTAGGGTACCTAGACTGCGCAGTACGGACTGGAAATCATCTTCAAGTCTTCAAGCATTTGACTGTTCCATCTCTTTTGGTAAGCTTTTCCTTAACACAGTTCTGCTATAGCTAAAACTTCATTTACAATAGTTATAAGTTTATAGCTGTGGGATAGATAGCTTACGGTTAACATTTCAAAGATTGTAGGACAAACCTCAGGACGGAATCAACGCGGAATCAACCGAGAAATTAGATAATTCACAATCAAGTAATTTATGGTGTCTTGCCCAAGAACACAGCTCAATGTACCCGGCCAGGGCTCGAACCCGGACCGCTCGATCCAGAGGGCTGGTGTTAGTTCTCCGTTTATAGTACAAAATATTTATGTCCTGTCCATGGCTGAATTATGCCAGTTCTAGTGTATCCTCCTACAAAAGCGCAACTTTAAAGGGAACGTTTGAGCCTTAAGTTACAGACACCTTCTGATCATTAATTAGACACTGAGTCATTTTCCTTGTCTCACATGGAAACACAGCATCCTTAACTGCAGGTCAAAGGTCTTTGACGTTCTGTACTTGGTAACCAATTTATGTTTTCACGTTGTTGTTTGCAGTTTTCATTCTTTTTGTTGAAAACGTGGGTTCTATCCTGAGTTACTTCATAATAGCCATTGCTTTGTTTGCTGGAAAGTATGATGATTTAACTGTGACTGAACTCGGTGGTCAGATCAGCAGGGTATGTGTGTTTCTTCACTGATAATAAGATGAGACTGCACAAAACGTATTTGATTAGCAAAGCGAATTTGTCCGACACACATGATGTCTTGCAATTCCCAAACAATGTTGTCTTAAAATTTGCAAGTAAAATTCTAGCTTTAAAAACCAAATCGACTGCAGTTTCAAATAAATTATACTGACTCTTATAGAAATGATCTCATGACTTGAAACGTTAATTTAAAGCTTTTCATTAAAACCACTGGGAGATATAGTGAACGTTGTTTCTTACACTGAAAATACTAAAATTGCAGTCAGGGATGGACAGCAGAATGAAAATTTGTGCTTGACACTGACTCTTGTTAACGTTAGAAACAACGTTAATAAGACGTTTCTGACCAAACAACTTTGGCCTTCATCGGTTTCTTTAAAAAGCCAACTGATAACTGAGTGGTGAACCGTTAGAAAGCCGTCACTCAGTTGGCATTTAAAACAAAAAACGATGAAGGCCGAAGTTGTTTGGTCGAAACGTCTTTGAATTTTTATTAACGTTGTTTCTAAGGTGAACAAGAGTCAGTGTCAAGCACACTGAATTTTAATTCCGATGTTGTTTCTTACAGCTTGGCAGTTGTTTTTGTTGTTGTTTTCTCAATGCATACATTTAACAAACATTAGATTAAATTGAATATTGATATATTAATTTAAAGACAGTTCGTTTAATTCTCAGCTCACACATCTGAGATACACGATGGCTGAGTGAGCGAGTGGTAGAACATGATTTCTATTCTGATTTTTCTAAAGTTGATTTTAAATCTATTTAACTTACAGAGCTCATTTTTTGCCTTGTACTTGATAAACTGTGGCACTAATCTTATTTCCTTATCGAATGATTTCTCCAACATGGCTGGATTTGTTCACAGGTAACCTATTTTTTAATTGCAAAAAAAAAAATGCACTCAGTGACCTAATAGTTCGCGTGTTAGACTTTCGATCGATCGGCCTAAGGTCGAGTTTTAGTCAAGTTTATTCCGTTGTGTTTACGAGAAACACACTATGAACTGACCGGAATAACTGTCGGTAATCTACAAAAGTCTTACAGCCAATACCACCACGGCTAAACTGACTAATCAGTTAAGCTCAAAACGCAATTGACTGCTCACCTGAATTAAGGCATGTGTCTGGCTTAAATGTGATGTTTTGGACATTCTTGTCAAATTTAGTCTTTTTCGTAAAATCTTGACTTCCAATTGTTCATTTATATGCAAAATATATTTTTTCTGACAATGTACTCGACTTTTGTGGTCACGTGACTGACCACGCCCTAAATTGAAAGAAATATGATCGTTTAAGTTACAAGACTTTAACGTACTAGAAAATACTCGCTTTACCTTTCAAAACCTTAACTTTACCGGGGCATATGTTGTTCTAAATGGGGATTCTAAAAATGTTTTATTCTTTTGTCATTATTTCCATTTTATGTCTAGTCCCAGTCCCTCCTCAATTGATATACTTTGTAATTGAAAAAAAATAAATAAATCTATGAACGCCCAATTAATTCTCTAAACTCGGTGGCAATAGCCATTCGTATAAATCAAAATTGGCCAAGCATTTCAACTGTAAACTATTGTAAATTTGGATTGAAATTTATGAAAACAATTGGGTGTGGCAAGTCACGTGACCTAGAAGCAACGTTCTTGAAACCAAAATATACAAAGCATCTTTCAAATGCTTCACCCGACGCAGGTTTATAAGCGATAATTAAATATATTTTAAATTCGACCACCCCCTCCAAAATACAGTTGGAGTCATTCCTTAATTCACTTGAGTGCATGATAAACACCTGTCACCCCACTCTGAAGACGACTTCCGCTGAGGTTGTAGAAACGTCATAAGTATACTCCTCTATTACGGACACCTTAAGGACAGAAGCTACATCGCCGACTGAAACTACAAAGACGTGTATGGAAGTAAATAAATGTGTACTAAAAATTGAAAGGAACTGGAAATTTTAGCAGGAATTTAGCAGAATACGTTATATGCGACACTTTACAACCAAAACAAAAGGGTTATTTTCATCACAGCCCGCTATTCTGAACTCTCCACCAAATGACGTTCCCTAGGGTGTCCGCTTTAGCGAGAGCGGACTGTACCCTGAACCAGATAATCACACTGCACTTTGAGTTCTTGTACACTGCTTCCCTCGATCTAGCCTTTGAATACCCCAGCTTCACATCGCTCTGGACCATCAAACACGAGAGACAGTGATTCATTGGGATATCCAAACACCGAGAAGAAAGATGAAAATACGACGCGCACAAGCGTCTTTTAGACGAAATTCGAGGTGTTTGGATAGCCGATGAAACACTGTCTCGAGTGTTTGATATATCTTCTCAATCCAAACAAAAACTAAGGAGAAAACGGAGAAATAAAATAGTCAAAATGTATGGTAATTAAGACCGGGTATCCAAACCACCGTCACGGTCATGATTTCCTTTGTTTAAACTTGATGAATAACTAGTGGCTCATGCAGGAAGATTCTGATGATTTTCTGACCTCATTCTATCGAAACAGGCGTTCGATGCCAACTTGATAAATCAACAAGGCTTGAAGTCAGGCTTAAAACCGTACTTTTTCAGCTATATGTGATGCGTTAACTACCTTTCCAGTACGTTCATTATTCAGTGGAACAGCTGTTTTGTAAAGACGATTCTTGTCAACAACAATAACAACAGCAAAATATCAGCATTGTATTAACCTGTAAACAGTATCCTATATTCACTTTATCTTTTACAGGATAGGTGAGCTTTTGGAAACTTTAGCTGCCATGGAAACTGATTCAGAAGAGAAAACGACAAAAAACGAAGATTCTTTAGGGTAAAGTTTACCCCTACTCCAATGAATTGTCCTCTCCACAGCTTCTTTCCTATTTTGCTGTATTTTTTGCGTCTAGAAAAAAATACACTGTTCATGTATGTGGGTATTGAAACATGACTAAGAGTTTTAAGCCGTGTTGTTGGTGGAGGAGCAGGGATGCAGACAGCTGGGTAACCACTCGCTTTCCAGCAATCTGGCCTGGGTACGATTCTGCGGCCAGGAGTGACATGTGGGTCGAGCTTGGTTCCAGGAGTGTTTTATTCCAACTCAGAAAAAAGAAAAAAACGTTTTGAATTCCAGTTCAGTCTGGAATTTGAGGGCCAGAGATTTGTATTTATATTAGTAATGAGACTGACATAAGAAATCTCATTCTCAGCAAAAAAAGTTAAAAAAGTGCATGTATGTTTGTCAAGCTGAGTCAGGCTCGAGTCAACATCATTTTACAAAATTTCTTCTTGTTTCAGGGCTAAGAATTCGGCTCCACAGGGAAGTGATGCAATTTTCAAGCTCATTAATGTTTCGTTTGCTCCACCAAATTGCACGGATCCCCTCGTCAAAGGTGAGATACAGCATTCGTCAATAATATTTTTGAATATATAGGAAGTATTATACTTATAAGAAAGAACAACGTTTCGGTTTCATTTTCAAGTTCAAAAGAATGCAAAAAAGGTAAGCTGTCAGAAAATTCGCTTAGGATTAACACATTAAGATTAACAAATATAAAATTACATATGCAGTGTCACGCAAATAGTTTTGCTCTTTTCAGATTTGAACTTGAACATATGGGCTCGCGATGTCACCGAAACTTTGTTCTTTCTTATCGCTAATCTTTACTTGACGTTTATGATTTACAAAACCTTTGCTCATATAGTATTATACATAAATTATTAAAGGCGACAAACAAAGGTGAGTAATCTGCTTGTATACAATGTTCTATACCTTCTGTTTATGGCTTGTCTCTAAGGGATCTCCACCTTCGTTTTTGTATTTCACCCCTAACCAGTTGCTTAATTACCAGTCTGCTAATTATTTTTTTCTTGGTTTGTTTCTTTGTTCTATTTTTGCCATTTACAAAATATATTAATGACCACATATCACCAATTAAAGTTCATCACTAAATTTTCTCCGATTCTAATTGGTTTAAATTGGTCACGTGACACGATAGTGTTAATCCGCGGAGCCCGTCCGAGGAAAATACCCGGATGGATAGTAATTTTCCGTGAACATTTTTCTGTAAACAAGCGGGCTTATAGAAAATAAACAATTGAAGTTCTATTAAGTCGGTTTTTGTCTGTTTTCTTTTTCAAATATTACATTTAACTTTCACGGGTTTAATCTAAAACACTGTTGAAAATAATTCAAACTGGTTTTTGAACTGGCCTCATAGTTGCCCCTTGGAAATTTGATTTTCTTAAAACTATAATATTTGTCCCCGAAGCTTTTCTTCTCGGACAAATATTTGTTTTAAGAAAATCAAATTTCCTCGGGGCAACTATCAGCCGATAGTTCCTCGACAGAAACACTATTGTTTAAATAGCAGGTTGAAATCCTCACCGGCTATGAAAGTGCTCCGGCAATAGCTAGACTACAGCAATTTATAACAATCCAGCTCTTTACTTCTATTGTTTACAACATATCAATGTATAAGGAAAGGAAGCCTAGGGAAGCTAATAAGGCTTTTGTAAAGGACTAGCTAAGATACCCAAGACTTAACAAAAGAATAAAAATGCTGTCATCGGCACACAAAATGATCATAACTTTGGAGAAAAAGTAGCTGAGGAAACTTAAACGCGCGAACAAAAAAGCGGAAAAAGTGAAAAAAGCACACACAAGCAAACAGAGAGGTAAAATATACTTATACCAAGAAACTGAGATGACTTAAGTTTAGAGGTGAAAACAGCAATACTATACTATAGGCATTTTAAACTTCAGTGCCAAGAAAATTAAGTAATTTGGGGCTTCTAAAACGGAGTGGAAATTTCTTTACGTTTGTCTCACAGTAGGAAAACGGAAGGAATTAACATATGCCCTGATTTTGTCTGACATTTTTTAATCTGCATATGGAGAAAGAGTGATACCATAAATAAGTGAATGGCACCTTGCTCCGTATATTCTTGTTTTTTTTATAATCATCGTGGTCGTATTGTAAACAGGCAATATAGTTTCTCCGATTAACTTTATCCTATATTAGAGCGGTTTTCAATTGGTCCTGAATTCAAAACGAAAAAGTGATCACTCTGGCCTATCCCAAAGGACAGACAATCTAATCAACCAATCAAAACTTGAAGTAACTATATGCAGCTGACGTGGAGCGCGGGAAAAAGTGTGGCAACGAGTAGCCATTGGTTTTGGTCTTATACTTGGTCATACATTTTTGATGTGTTGTTTACTCACTGCGTTATGGCGGCCGCTTTCTTTGTGTTCTTTTAAGATCTAGATTTGGAGATCAACCATGGAAAAAGTATTCTTATAACAGGAAATGCAGGTAATTATAATTCATTGAGAGAGTAAAACACTGGTTTCCCATCTATTCTTATGAAACGGTTTGACCCCTGCAGCTTTTCGGCAATCATCCAGTATGCTCGACCATATTAAGACCGCCTTTGTCCAATGGAAGTATTATTGTTTGACAGTTTACCTTATCGGCCTTAAAGTTCCAGATCAGTTTACTTGAAGCAATATCATTATAACTTTTTCAGCGAAGTTCGGGGGCACTGTAAGAATGGACGTGTTATAAACTAACTTAGAAATTGCGAGTGTCTTGAAAATACAAATTCTCCATCTGAGAGTTGAATTCCTAGTCGCCCATTGATTTAAAACGTTCATTAGCGTCACAAGCTTGTCCTCGAAATTGATTTTGTAACTAGTGATGGAGTGCAAATACATATTCTTCTGGCCATGCAATGTGGAATGGAGCAAGTTTGCCTCAGTGGAATCTTAGGCTTCCAAGCCACATTCCTCCGTTTTCGAGATATTTATTTTCAGAGATTGAATTGATTGTGACGTGTTAGACTCACGCTTATTTTTATGAATTATTTTATAAAGAATTATAAAATCTATATAAAAAAAATCTATATAGCCTCATCTAAACACTCGGAGGGTTCTCGGAAGTTATGCAAACCCGAAACGTAGTCGCGGGTTTGCATAACTGTCTCGAATTCTTCCAACCCTCCTCCTGTTTAGATGAGGCTATATAAACACGGAAAAAGTCCTCTATTGCTTAAATAGAGCTGGAAAAAGTCTGACGCGTAACCATTGTTCACAACACAGCTTGTTATAGAAGGATTTGATTCAAATGGGAGCGAGAGTGAAGGCTTACTGGACGGAAAATCGAAACGTTGCAACTTGTACTTTTCTTCTGGGCTAGAACTAAGACCTGTAATTATGCAGTCAAAACAAATATGTTTCCAACCACTGAGATAACAAAATGCTGACAGACTAGAAAGCTTGTTTTTAAAGAAAATGCTCACTGTAGAGAAGAAGGAAAGTCGCAAGGAAATTATTCGGGTCAAGCTAACAAGTATCTTTACTTGGAATGTAATCAATGTTCATCTTTTTCTAAACTGTTTTGTTTTCTTGAATTCTCATCCATAGGAAGTGGAAAGAGTTCGTTATTTCGAATCCTTTGTGGAATATGGAGTCCTCTTTCAGGTACAAGTTGCTTCAATATAATTATTCCAAATATTCCTGGACTAAGTAATTTAACCTTTATTTTATCAAGGTGCTTCTTAAGTTTCACAATTAAAACTCTTATCAACGAAGGCCCTGTTAAAAAAATATATATGTCAAATAAATAAGTATATAATATGATTTTTTTATCTAATAATCTTTTTAGTGATATTCTCAGTAAATATATGTTAGCTTTCAAGTATAGTGAAGTCTATCCTCGCCCCCAGACGTAGCTTTATAGAAATCATGCCCAAAGTGTTTCTAGTATTTTTGCTTGGATTCGAATTTTTGCGCTCAAATTATAACCAATCACAGACATTTAACGGATCGCCGCGAAACTACGACATAGAATAGCGCCATGTCACTACTATAAAATTTTATTTGAGTTTTACTCATCATTTTTTCATAGGGGAAGTCTTGAGATTCCTTCCGCTCAATCCTAAAGCTGTCTTCTTTTTACCTCAAAAGACGTTTCTAACGGACGGCACGTTACGACAACAGGTAAACTCAATATAAAAGAGACCTAGACCTGTACACCCCGTGTACAGCTATTTCAATAAATGTGTTTGAAAGGAATGAAGGGGGTAAGTTTCTAAAGAAACTGTGGTGCTGCATTGGTGGGGAGTATTACAAGATAATTTGATTTTATCAACTGAGTTGATAATGTGAATTGGCCACCTTCCGGGCTACGGGTCAATAGCCCATGAGGCGAAGCCGAATGGGCTATTGACCCGTGACCCTTGATGGCGAAGGGTCTAATTGTTTTAGTATCGGCCAACTAGTCGGACAGAAATGGCAATAAGAAAGTTAGCAAATGCAAGTTGAAAAAAATTTTTTTTTGGCGAAAAAAGCGAAAGAAAAACTGGCGAATTTCGTACTCGATGACTATTGCTAATAGTCCCCTAGTAGCGTAGCCAATCAAAATGCAGGATTTGCATTAGTCCACTAGTTGGGTGATACTAATGTTTGTTAGTCATCAAGGAGTCGATTCCGCACACAAACTAAGAATTAATTTATCTCATTATAACTGCCATGTCCTCCTCTCAGTCAAAGAAATTCTAAGAACAAAGAGCCTATGACCATCAATGCATCACAGGAGCTCTCACAAACACTTCTCCTGCCAACCACTTCCGATGGTGTCTTCCTCTCGTTTCTTGGGATTGCTCCTTGTACGGTAAAGCCTGGTTCCCACTTGTGCGATAAGCATAACACAAGCGACATAAGCATAAGCGTAAGCACAAGAAAAAAGGAACATGTTCCTTTTTTTCTTGTGCTTATGCTTGTGCTTATGTCGCTTGTGTTATGCTTATCGCACAAGTGGGAACCAGGCTTAAGGGTCTCCAAAATAATCAACATCAAGTACAAACAAAGCTTCGCCTCCATAGCTTTCTTGACTTAAACTACAACAGAAAAATAGGACTTAGCTGAGAAAAACAATGGAGGTAATTCTTAATCTGACCTTAAGGACCTAACCCAAAGAACACTTGTCAACTTCTGTACATAATTAAATACAGAAGCACAATATGATGTCTTACTTTTCCTTGGAACTTGGAATTCGTGACGACGGATAAAAGCGAGGTATTAGAGGCTCTTAGATCCAGGTTTCCAGCGAACGGCAAACCGCTAGGTGTTTGCGATTTGAGTTTTGAACATCAAGAGGTAGGTTTTCACTTAAGTAAGTTACCTCAAGCTTTATTGCCTTGAATTATATTTTATGCCACACACAAAGAAATGGCAATATGAAAGTTAGCAAATGTACGTTGAAGAAATATTTATTTGTTACTAAATCGAAAGAAAGCGTCATGCTCGATGGCGCTCGAGGATTTTTGCTAATAGTCCTCGAGTAGCTTAGCCAATTAAAATGCAGGATTTGCATTAGTCCACTAGTTGGGTGATACTAATTCACATAATCAACCCAGTTGATAAAACCAAATTATCTCGTTTGAAAGGAAGGCTTATACACCGAATGCAAATATGGCGGTTCACTCGGTCGCCGCCCGGGACGAGTTGTATGAAAGCGAGGCTAGTGAGGCCTCTGTGTTTTGTTCTGTTAATGCTTCCCCAGAAAAGTCTTGCATCGTTGTCAATATCTGGTCTTTTTTATTTCGCTATGCCTACGAGCTGTTGTGTTTCTGAATGCCACCAGAAGAGAGCGATAATATTACATCGTTCCCCTGTAAGGGAAAATAGTGGATCCATGTGATTCGTTGAGACGAAGGAAGTGAGTTCACGATCACCGCGGGAACGGAAGTTTGTTGGTTACATTTCAGGTAAGAAGATCCTAGAAAATCGTTTAAATGACGAGCTTATGTGGTGTCTAGTGGTGTTCCACACGTACCTTTCCCAACGTAAAGAAAAGCTCATCTTGAAATACATCCTCTCTCTCAAAAGAAGAAGTCGTTTACGTCCGCGTCCACTCGCACGGAATTGCACAAGACAAATATTACAGTGGAATCACCAAGCGAATGAACTTCAACTGCCCTATTCGTTGAAACCAGTGAAAGCAAATGTCAACGACTTGTAGCTAAATGGGATCTGTTACATATTTGCTTAGATCTTCCAGCCTGAAATATAGCGAACAAACTTTTTCAGTTCCCTCGGCGATCGTGAACTCCTTTCCTCCGTCTGTTTTCCTCTCAGAGGTGAACGGGCAAACTAAAAGAAAACACTTTCTCTTCTGTGGAAGATTTCACTCCCTTCTGGTGGCATTCAGAAACACAAAACTCGCAGCCAGGGCGAAATGAAACAGACCAGATCGACGACGAAGCAAGACTTTTCTGGGGAAGCATTGCAAAAGCAAAACACAGAGGCCTCACTAGCCTCGCTTTCATACAACTCGTCCCGGGCGGCGACCGAGTGGTCCGCCATATTTGCATTCGGTGTATTAGAACGCTTTTGCGGTATTAAAATCCAAATGGACTCAAAATACGCCAAATGTACGTATCAAACAACTAATGGCAAATCCTGGGCTTCTATTCAATCCTGAAATTGTTTTGAGCTACATAAATAAGCTTTAGCAATCAGTCGTATTTTTCTTGTTTTCTAGTTAACTTACCCTTACGAAGATCCTTCTTGTGGAGATGTTTCAGGTAACGATAGTTTGAGTTTGTCGTGAACAGAAAACAGGTTTTTGGCTTATATAATCTTTGGAATAAACACTAGTTGATGTCCACGTCCCTTCTCCGAGAACTGACCGAGCCCGCGTTTTGTCCGCGGAGTTGCTCAGCATCATGACGAGTCTCATTACGTCATGCCGGCGTGACTATATTTGGAGAACCCATCAGTTGAAGTGCTTTTTTCTGATTGGATAATACAAATCGGACGCCGGCCGGGCGCTTGAACGAAAATTTACCAAGAATGGTATTTGTTTTCTCGACTGGTTTTACAATATTGTTGACTTGAGTTTCTTCTACTGTAGTTCCAAGTGCAGGAGGCAGTGGAAATGAGAAACTTCTCGAGCTTTTGGGCATTGTTGGACTTGTAAGTACCTTGTTCTTTACTTGCGTTGCACTTCTGTGAAGAGTTTTGTTTATACACGCTCTACTCCAAAAACTGCCAAGAGAGTTTCCTGTCTGGTCCCAGGGCTGTCTAGTCGCGTTCATGTCATTCCAAACTATTCTTCGGAAGTTTCATTTGATTATCGTTCATTATAATTTTAAAAATGCTACTCTGGGTGTTTTTCTTTCTTTTTTTCTTTAGACAACTCTGTGTACCCGAGTTGGTGGTCTTGATAACCCAGTGGATTCCAACTGGTGAGTACAGAAGACCAACCTCGCAGCAGGAACGTAAGGAATTGTCTGGCCGTTACGAAAGATACAAAAGTATTGATTGCTATATTTTTCTATTCTGATGGCTCAAGCACGGAAGAATTGAAATTACACAATTTGACAAAACTTATTTTAATGCCCCTATACACCACAACAATGTTCAGAAGGGAGCGGGTTGAACAGTACAGACGACAGGGGTTATCTACTCACATCGACTTTCATCCGCGGTCAAGCACACAGACTGTACAAGTACAAGGTACAGTTGTCAAACAGAGTCGGCGGCTCTGATGTAGGAAAATTTGAGCTGGTCGAGATATCGCTGTCATAGAGTCTCAGAAACGGTAGCCTGTAAGTAAGCCGGGTAGCGAGAATAGTCATCTCCACCTCCTACTCCTAAGAGAGCTTAATGACTGGCTTAAGTACCTAGGCCGGGTTGTTCAAAGCCCGGTTAAGCTAACCCAGGGTTAGCGTGAAGCTTAATTGTGAATTTGCAACCTTTTGGTGAGTTTTTCTATTTGTATCATGTTTGTCCTTAAGTTCTGAGTTTGAATAATCTCAAACTACACAAAACATAAGCAGTGAAAAACATATTTATACAAGAAAACTTATTACTTCGGTTAACTTTTAATCCTGAGTTAGCGTTAATCGGCTTTCGAACAACCCGGCCCTGTGGTCTACAGGGCCGAGTTGGCCGGGTTGTTCGAAAGCCGGTTAACGCTAACCCACGATTAAAAGTTAACCGAAGCATTGATTTTTCTAGTCTAAAGATGTTTTTTTGCTTCCTATTTCTTGTTTAGTTTGAGATTATTCAAATTAAAAAGAGAAGGCCAAACAATATAAACAGAAAACCTTTCCGTAAAGTTACAAATCTGAAATCAAAATTCTCGCTAACCCTGGGTTAGCTTAATCGGGCTTTGAACAACCCGGCCCTGATATTTACTTGTTCTGAGTAAAAGATAATTTTATTTGTTTGATTTAGGGAGGACATGTTGTCCCCTGGAGAGATACAGAAGCTGTCCTTCGCTCGCTTGTTCCTTCATCGACCTCCAGTAGCACGTACGTAGCGTTGAAATTCTTCCTTGGGAACAATTGACAGAACTAGCACTTTGATTTCCAGACGAGTCACTTTAAATAGTTTTCTTTTTGGCTTATTTCTTCCCCATAGTTCTTGATGAAGCTACAAGCGCTTTAGATGTGGCCTGGGAGACCAGACTGTACTCATCCTGTAAACAGCTTGGTATTACAGTCGTTAGTGTCGGCCACAGAAAGTCACTGACAGAGGTGCGACAGTTAAACAGTATGCTCTTATGATCCCACTCTCTGTTGGCCTTTCAATTTTTGTCCAGCTGATGACGTCACTCTACAGGGATCCATGTAGTTTCTCTGATTGGTTGGTGGATGATTGTGAATTTTGCGCAGATTTGCATTGCGCATCCTTACTGCGCATAATTTCTCACGCATTAGTGCACACACGAGCGCGAGCACATGCAAACTAAGAGATTTCCTTCAAGCTAAGCTTGACAAAGAAAAAGTAATCGTTAAACGAGTGTCGTGACTCCCATTTATAATTCATCAGCTTGAATGGCATTCAGGTGATTACAATATAGTGCGATTGAAACAAAACGTAAAAATTCTATGCCTATGAAGTAAAAAATTATTGCGCTGATTTGAAAGGATTTTCAGCGTAAAGTAGAATGGCGTTTTCCTTTTTGGAATACCTTTTTTCGTTTTAGAGATATTCACGTTTTTGTATTATGAGTGATGACGTCATAGGTGGTTCCACTAAAACAGTCCAACACTCAACCAAGCAAATTTGGCACCAGAAATGTACATCGTAAAAGAAACAAAACGAGACCCGTTGTGCCGTTGCCATGACAACGGTTATGCCGCTGGTCGTGTTTTAATTAAAACTAAAATTCTCAGATTTTATCTCAAACAACGATCATCCACTTTCAGCAATCTAATGAGGAGATTTAAGACAACATGGGAACCATGTGTGTTCCGAGCAAGACCCTCTGTCCCTTTTCAAAGGGTTGCAAATGGGCATATTTGGTTTTTCACAGAGAGAGACTGGAGCCAAGAGTGTTGCCATGGTAACAAAATGGTAGGTGTCATTCTGTTCCTTTTGTGATGTATATTTCTGGTGCCAAGTTTGAAAAACACTGCTCCAATATTTCTGGAGATATTAATGATTCAGTGTTTTACTTTTCAAATGAAACGATTTATGACGTCATCACTTCCCTCATTTGCATAATACAAAAACGTAAATATCTCTAGAACGAAAAAAGATATTTCAAAAAGGAAAACGCCATTCTTCTTTACTTTGAAAAGCCTTTCAAATAAGCAACAAAAATTTTTTACTTCTGAATCATAGGCACTTTAAGGATATTACTTGCAGGCAATGTACGAATGCAGCGAATTCTTTAATTTCTCGAATAAAGGGGGCAAGTTTCTAAAGAAACTGTGATGCTGCCTCGGTGGGAGTATTACAAGATAATTTGGTTTTATCAACTGAGTTGACAATGTGAATTGGAGGATTCGCTCCGACGAAGGGCTAACGCTCGAAGCGTCAGCTTCCGAATCTGTTTACGGTGGCCAATTCACATTATCAACCCAGTTGAATTCTTTAATTTCACTTGCTTATAATTTTCACTCCAATTTCTGGTGTTTTTTCTCCTTTTCTCGTTTTTTTTTTCTTTAGCTCCACGACTTTAACTTGAAACTGGACGGTGCAGGAGGGTGGGAATTCAAGAAAATCAGAGATGAATATAACACGTTTAGGAAAAGCAAATTTCTGGAATAGCTTTGGGGTACACATCACAAGTTTATGACCAGGACAAGCCTTGTTTCTTTGATAAAAATAGCTTATTACAGCTCGATAGTAATTTTGTTTTATTTTGTTTGTGCTTGTGGCGTTTGTCAAATTATGTAACGGTTCAATTTAGATGCGCAATTATCATGAAAATTATGCAATGATTCCACTAAATAATGCAATCACCATTGTGGTAAGTAACAAATATCTGCATGAATTACGGAAACGACCAGAAAGCAAAATAGAATTAACTTCAAATATTTATTTCACCTTATAATATTTAATTCACCTTGCTTGTAATTACACCAATACTGGAGTACACAGTTAAACATCTAAATAATTACAACGAAACTAAATTTATACTAAATTAACTCACCCATGCAGTTGCTATGTATTGTTCTTAAAATTAACGGTATATTATAAAATATGAAATACAGAGTTCATTCGTTTCCGTTTCAATAAGGAAGAACCATGGACTCCTGGAAGAACCGACTAACAAAGTCTTACAATTATTATGTGGCCGGCTGATCACCAGAACTGTTAAATTAATTTGGCGAAATTAACTACTGTACTAGAAAACGAAAAATAAAAAGAGCAGAAAAAAAAAGATAATTGCATATTTCATGAAAGTCTTAAACTTAAGCTATTGGCTCTTTTAACAGTATCTATAACTAGATTGCAGTTTCTTGTGCATCAGCGGTGGCCGTTTTCTGTTTTGGTTTCTCGTTTATTTCCCTGGTGATGGTGATGTCATCTGAACTTTTCCGGGACAACGTGGCGGTATCACGTGATTCTTTTACCGTCAGCAGGCCTTTTTTGGCAAGGATGACGTCACCGATCTGGGATTACGTCATCGGGCAGCACAACACAACGACTGTACGTGTTACATGACTGATGACGTTCAGATACCTGTATTCCAGTGACGTCAGCATATTTCCACGGAGATTTAACTTGATCTCTTCTGGTTCCGAAAACTGTTCGGAAACTTTCCGGTGTTTTCCGATCTCTGATGATATTAAAAATTTATAAAACGTTCACTGGCTAAAAGGACTTAAAACTTTCGATCAAGTTTTCGGCTGTCAGGCTACAGCATTCAATAGATAAAAATGGAAAAAATGAAAACTACATTATACGCAAAAATAGGTGGGACTATAAAATGAATATATTAAAAAAAGGGAAAAAAATATATATAAGTGTCAATAAACTAATTGTTCTTTTTTAAAAGAATAGAGCATTAATTAGGGAGCGGCCTTGAATTGTTATCTGCATGATTTATCGAAGCGGTGTGCCATGATTATACGAGAAGAACCCTTGTCAATCACTTGGAAATTTTAAAGTCAATAGAGTGATTTGAAGACCAAACGTGTTTAGCGATGTTGGAACCTCTTGCGAAAGGCTTCACATTCCTCATGTGTTCTTTTTTCTAGTTTCAAAGCATCTACATACGTCTCGCCTACATAACTCCATGGGCAGTCAGCACAAGATATTTTGTAAACCACGTTTGGTTGAAGATCAAACGGCGGCCGGGACTTAGGAGAGGGAAACTCCTGTTGTTATTGGGGCGAGAGCGAAAACTCGACGTATTGGGGGTGGCGTTATTCTTACTGGAACGATTGTTACGCAGGCTTCGATAAAGTTTTATCACTTCTCTGATAGTCTGTACTTTATTATGACGTCCATTCTGTTATCTGTCATAAATTTATTCATTCATTCGTTAATCTCTGCTCCAGTGTTATAGGGAAACACGCGAAAAATTTCATAGTTATCCGACCAAAGCATAACGTCTTTTAGCGGCGTACCTAAAAAGACCTGAAAACGTCTTGCTGACGAAGCGCGCCATGCAGTAAATCACGTAAACACAGGAAACATGTCTGAAATGACCATGGAAAGTCATACATTTTAATTTTGACAGACACGGTGATGTAAATTTTTAACACCATCGTCGCCTGCCTAGCTTGGCGGTTCAAGCAGTTTGAGAGCGCTAAGAAAGCGGCGAAGCCGGGAGGAGCCCTGGAGGAGCCCCGCCTTTGTGCGCGCAGCTCAAATTGCTTAAAAAATTGATTAAATCGCCAAACTACCCGGGCTACAGAAAAATCTTCCTTTGGCTTTGGATGGGTATAAAAATTATGTGCAATTTGAAAAGGTGAATTGGATCCATTGCATAGAATGTATAGTAGTCCATGTGGCAAACAAAACGGTAAGCTTCCCTCCACAGATGTTCAATCCGCTGATTGTGGGTAGATGGGACTGCTATGAACCTGCCTCGTCCCTCTCCCAGAAACCGCACCATTGCATCACAGACAAGGACATCCTCAACTCCCTCTCTGTCCACTCTAATGTTTGATGGGCAACGGTCACCATCTTTTCTTACTGTTTCCAAAAATAGGTTAAGAACTGTTCCTGCAAGGTTATTAGAATGACACCGCAAATACATAATTCGCCTTGAAAAGGCATCTATGCAACTATGAATGTCTAGTTTCCACCTGATCAAGGAATGGTGGCCATCTAGATGCCACAATGAGTTTGGTCGTGGTACCTGGTATAACCTTCGTGAAACAACCCCCCCCCCCCCCATCCCATCTCAAGGCGCTGTTTTGGGGGTTCAACCAAGCTATACATCTTACTCTTCTTCTTCTTTGTACTCTCAAGCCAAGCGATCTTTAATATCCGGAAATGTATACTTGACCACTCGTTGCATCGCACCATGCTGTAGGATATAGTCTCCTACTTTTTGGTCTAATTCATCTTCAGTTGGCTTACTAAAAATTTCCGAAAATTTAAGGTGGCTCTGTACCCACTCCACAGAATTTTTTCAAACTTTGCAAAACGTTGCATCTGATCATGCTTATTGTAATTCAATAATAAAAAATAGGGATCACCGAGCTCGTTGTTGAGTTATAAGCGCTTAAAACTAAAATTAAGGGTGTTTTTAGCAAGTCCTATTGTTGCTATGGTAACCTATCGTGCCATACATTTGACAGCAACATGTTCATCAATGATTGGGCAGTTTTTCTGATACCAAACACCTTTGAAAATCTGTCATTCTGAAAATGTAGCAGGGACAGGTTCAGGTGGGGGGGGGGGGCCACAAATTTGACAGCAACATGTTCACCAATGATTGGGCAGTTTTTCTGATACCAAACACCTTTGAAAATCTGTCATTCTGAAAATGTAGCAGGGACAGGTTCAGGTGGGGGGGGGGCCACAAATTTGACAGCAACATGTTCACCAATGATTGGGCAGTTTTTCAGTGATACCAAACACCTTTGAAAATCTGTCATTCTGAAAAATTTAGCAGAGATAGGTTCAGGTGGGGGGGGGGGGGGTGGGGGGAGGGTTGCGAGGTGGGTTGAGTGTTCCACACTTAACTGACTCTGCTTACCAGTAGACCATATTCATATTCTCGGTATTGGACTGGAACTAACTTGAAACTGAGGCTAATGCGGGGAGTCTCTTCAAATGCAACAACATTAATCTCTTTTTAATGATATTCCCCACATGAGTGTCCATTGTAGGGTACTTCAAGACCAACACTGAGAATGCTTCTTTTTGCTCATTGCTTCATTAGGAAAGCCCAAGACTCTATCACTGTTTCAATGAAATTTATGCATCTAAAGTGGATTATAAAATAGCCCAAACAAAAAAATAAATGCACTGATTGGTTAAAAATCATGTTTCTATAACTCGATAAAAATACATAACTAATATGAGCTATTGATATAATGATGGCACGAGCAAAGAGAATTTACATTTTGATGATCAAAGTAAAAAAGTTGTTTTCTTTCTTTTGGTTCAAAGTTTTCTAAAAGAAATAGAAAACACATTCTCTATGTTTCTATCTAGTTATAGAAACACTCATGAAAGTTCGGGAGAACTCAAAAAAGCTGTAAGGAAACACTTGCCTGTTGGCTTGTGTTCCCAGAGCATTTCTTGTTTGCCCAAAGTTTCACTCATGTTTCTATGACTATGAGCTTGAGATTTCTTATCGCATGACAGTTGACGAGGCAGCCCTTGTCGACTATTACTCATAAGTCGTTTATTTAAATCCTCTTCACAGATACTTCAAAAGTGCAATAGATAGTAAGTAGCCAAACAGAGAACAGTATTCATGATAGAATGCCTGTAGATTTATACTAATTAACAATTACATTATGAGCTCGAGATTTCTATGAGGTGATAGTTGATGAGGCCTCATCAACTATCACCTCATAGAAATCGAGAGCAAATAATCTAATTGTTTTAGTAGAATTCTAACTGAAATTAACGCAAATAACTGTTTCCAATGATTTTCCCACGCATTATTGAACTTTACCCATAAACAAATTTGCACGTATCGAACTGTCCCTGGCAAATTTGCAGTTGTTTACACACATACCCGGTCGTTCAATATTTTAAAGTTTTTTAAGTCAAGAAACCTTAAAAGTGCTTCTTTTAGTCTTCTCAGGAATTTAATTACCCGTTTACATCTAAAACTCCTTCCAAAGCTTCGGAAAAACATCACATTTCCTGGACGACCCGCGGCCAACTGTACTCTAATGGCTGATAGTATACGAGTAGCTCAACCAATCAGATTGCAGCATTTGCATTAGTATACTAGTAGAATTCTACTAATTCCTAATAGAAACATGGTACATGTTTTCTATTTCTAAAATATTAAAAAATAAATTACAATATACTGTCTAGCTTGCCAATGTTTCGTTGAAAAATAGTCCACATACATTGCACTAGTTATTTTCTGCTAGGTATACCGCTAACATAATTTTTGATTTTTAGTCTATGCTATATTATTCAAAGAAGGCTTTATTTTCTATAAATTTTATTACTTTCTGAATCAGTATTTTCTTGTGTGGGCTACATTTATTTTAAGTAGATTGCTACTACTCAAATTACGTTTGCCCCAGTCTTTTGAAGTGGGGTCATTCTCTAACATGTGACCACACAAAGGTAGGAATAAGGATTTTGTAGCCACTTGTTGTAGCTTTGTAGTCACTCCCTGTTCCCTGGGGGTGGAGGGTGGGCTTTTTGGTCAATTGTGAAGAAACTCTTTTCTCATTTTTAGTAGTGCTGTTCCAAAGTATGAACCCTGCATAGTTGATGGCATAGAGCCAACTGTCTTCCATTTATTATTTTTCACATCAAAACACTCCACACTTTGTGCATAAAAACCCTCATCTTGTCCTCCAAACAAGTAGACTATGTCATCTATACTAACAACACCATGCGCAGCACGAGGCTTAAGTGGACTAGACACCAGGCACCATTGATTTGTTCTTGGTTCAAACATTTCACAGGAAGGCTCTATGGTTTTATCTGTCATGTCACCAAATCCACCAACTACGACTATTTTGTCACAAACTGTGGCTGCAGCAGCAAACCTTCGAACTTTAGACATACTTGAAATCTTTTTCCATTGGTCACTTAATGGATTGTAACACTCCACACTGTTTTGACAAACAGTGCCATCATGACCAGCAATTGCATAGATACACTCTTGCAGCACAACTGAATTATGACCAGCACGGCGGGTTTCCATGGATGCTCCTGGTCTCCAGTTGTCATGAATTGGATTGTATATTTGAACATCTTGCCAAGAACCCTCTCCACCAATCACGTACAGCTCTTCATGAAAGCATGTGATCGAACAGTCTTCTAGATTTGACATTGTGCCAAGGGAGCTCCATTTGTTTTGTTTTGGGTTGAAACAACAGATTGGGACTGAGTTGGTCCCTCTCATGATATACAATACTCCACCGCACACTGCAGCACCATGGTGACAGCGAGGGTATGGCATCATGGGAAGGGATACCCATGATAGGCTTGAGGGCACAAAACACTCTGTGTCCTTCTTGTGACCAGATTGGAAATCTCCACCAGTGAGCACCACCGCATGTTCGTATTTGTCTAAAGACAAACGAGGTCTAAGTGACATTTCTTGGAAACGGCCAGGGAACAAAAAGAAATCCAGTGCGTTGATTACAATCCTTGTACAGGTGAGGTTCTTACTGACCAACTCCTCATCTAGAATATTTCGTAGACTGTACTTCGACATTGAAAACAGCCTCATACATTTCAATAGTTCGGGAAGTAAACATTCCCTCGATGGCAGATCATGTTTCACCCAAGCAATCACTGCTTGGTACACCTCCTCTTCATCTGAGACGTTTAGCTCGTCCTTGCAAATCAGTTCTTTGATGTTCTCGGCATCAAGCGCTCTGAAGTCCTTGGATTTTGCGACGGCCACAAAATTTTCAATTTTAAAGGCGACTGCAGCTTGCTTCAGTGACTCGCAGTTATACCGAGAAGCGAAGGATTCTAAAGTCAAGCAATTCGAAACATTCAGCGAACTCTCCAGGAAAACTGACGCTTTCGATTTCAAACTTGGTATGATCAAGTAGTCGGCGATCATCAACAAATCTTGTGCATTGGAAGAGTCGATGCTCGCTTCACCAGTGTAGACGAATTTAAGAACATCGCCAATCGTCGTCGATTTAACCTCCTGCAACTCTACAAGATTGCTTTCGTTTTCCTGCAGTTGGCTTGTAAACTTAGCCCGGAAGTAAGGACTTGCAGCAGATAAAACACATTTATGAGCAGGAAATTCCTGTCCTTCAGCTCGAATAGCCGTATCACAGAGAATGTTAGTTTCTCTAAGCTCGTCAAGTTTGTGGAGTAGCTCATCTTTGAAATCCTCGTAAATAATCTCAGGCGAGTCTAACTCTTCCTCTTTTACAACATGTATAAACTCTGTCATGTCCTCCATGGCGGATAGCAACCTCGTTCCCAGGGTCCTCTCGAGGTAGAGAGAGGACCCTGGGAACGAGGTTGGGCCGATAGTCGGTGATACGTACGTCATCTATGAGGACAGCATGTCACGCAATTTCGAATCGCGAGGACAGAGTAACAAGTCAAGTTTCAGATTCTCGTAGTTATATACCCATGGTTAGACTTGCCACAAGTCGACCTCTTGAATTTTAATTTTTTATGTTAGACCGAAAAGCGGGGTAGGGTAGAGCGGTAGGGTAGAATATGTTAGGTCGCGAAGCGGCCGACCGAGCGACGAAGTCGCGAGAGGTCGACTTGTCTCGCTTGAAGGGTTTCCATTTACGTTTCGCGCCAAAAATGAGGAGTGGCGTGACTTGCAACTGGTGTCTCAGATTACATTTGGAAGTGCGGAAAGTATCGGTTTCACTCCGACCAAAACAATCGAACGTGTATGCGTTTCTCCTGGGTCGAAAGAGCAAATTTGCTTACTTTGTACTAAAGAGATTAGGAGCAAAGATTTTAAACGAAAATTGAAGATATCGGGAGGCAAAAAAAAAAGACCAAAGCGTGTTTAAATCTTGAGTTGATCACCGGAAAGGAGGTATCCAGTGGCGAAGGTTCACTTTTGACAAACATTTTGTGCCGAAATTGCGCAGACAAAAACGAAACCGTAGTTCGAAAGATTCTTGACGTAAGAGAAAGCTTCGAATTATCGAGGAAGTCCATTGAAGCCAAGAAAGGCGGGACAACGTCCGTAAAAAGGCTTGCACGTGCCGAAGATAGTGGTGATACTGCGGAAGAAACTCTCGCAGCAACAAGAGTGCTGTTCGTAGCGTGTGATGATCACACTTCGACCGCCAGCGCCACTGTTGTTCAGAACAGTCGTCTCCTACAGAGGAAGCTGGAATTCGACGGGAATTTAGGTTAGAGACCTGATCTTTCATCAGGGAAATAAGCGGAACCACCACCAAGGCGATGGAGTAGCTATTCGCTTGATCTCCATTCAAACAATCAAACACATACGGCGCTAGCTCGAAAGTCAAACTTTTCCCAGCTACGGTTGGCGCAGAAACAAACACATCTCTTCCGGACAGATATGCTTCCAATGTTTTCTTCTGGTAGTCACGCAATATTAGATATATGGCTTTCGCAATCGACCCCATATTGGATTTAACCGCAAGTCACGTTTCGTTGAGCATAGTTGACATTTCGGTCCCCAAGGAATATCCAGTAGACCTCTGATTGGTTAAAGCGCAGCGACCCGTTTTTGGGTCGCTAAAATTGGCGCCAATCAAGTATGAAAAGTCCTTCGTCCGGCGTGTACTGAAATAAACAAGACGAAGGACTTTTCTGAAAGTCTAACCCATGGTTAGTCAATCGATAAACCGATAATCGATATTAATCGATAACAGTCGATATCAATCGAAGATTGGTATTGCCGATAGCAGTCGATCATAAACTTTCACAAATACGTTGCGCCCGTAACGTTATAACCGATTCGTGATCGATTATTGCTGATTAAAAATAGACTGCAAGAGAATCTTACCTTAGTCGAGGAAAGGTTTCTTCGCTTTCTTTTGCAATCCGTTACCGTTCGATTTCTTATCTCACGTGGATCACTTATGCCGCGATTCCACTCCGCATTCCAGCCGTCAAATGAAACAATCACGGAATCGCTGCTTACTTCTTGGACAGTGCACGGACACCAAATTCCTTCTTCGTCGACTGCTTCAGCTTTGAAGCCAACAGTTTGTGGAAGCGCCATTGCGTGTGTTCAGCTCAGCTCGTGCGATCAAAACAGGTTTGTGATCAACTAAACCGGACAACTTGTCTGGTGACTCTACAATCCGTCGCTAGGATACAAAGTGGTGTCCAGTGTCTCTCGGTAACGCTAGGGGCCTCATTGCGCATGTGTCGACTAAAACTTGAATTCTTAATGAATTACACACTTTGTCCGTGGTGAAGTCGTAATGCGACGAAGAAAAAAGTTGTGAGTTATCGATTGCCGATAGTAATCGACAACGATTGATCCATCGACTGGTATCGATTATTATCGATCGTTATCGGCAATTATTTTTGTCCTTTTACTAGCCTGCAGTGCAGGCGGTTTTGGTGGTTTTCGTCTTTCGAGTGTTCAGCCGCCATTTTGGATTCGCTGGAGACTGGGAGAACAGATCTTGATATGCGGCTTGCAACAAAGATGCTGAGGATCAAATTCGGAAATTGTGGAGCAAATTGCCCTATCGTTGTTTCCGAGTTTGTTCCTCACGACGACCGGGTTCGAATCCCGGCCTTGGTTTTTTGTAGTTTCTTTCTCTGTCTCCTCCAGCATTTTGTTTTAAGCCAAACGGATTAAACAAAGCCCAAACTCTTGACAAGAGCAGCAATCATGCCGCTCATCAAAATAATTGGCAAATTTGCGATTACTATCGGCAATCGATAACTCACAACTTTTTTCTTCGTCGATTTTCATCGACTGCTATCGCCACTACCAATCTTCGATTGATATCGACTGTTATCGATTAATATCGATTATCGGTTTATCGATTGACTAACCATGGGTATATAACTAGGAGAATCTGAAACTTGACATGTTACTCTGTCCTCGCGATTCGAAATTGCGTGACATTTTTACCTCGCCCCATGGCCAACTCTCCACTCTTTTTCTAATTCAAGATGGCGGCCTGAACAACCGATGGGAATATCCACTCGTCCCACCGAAATCCGCCTGCACTGCAGGCTATCCTTATACAAGTTACACTGATAAAATGTTTGACAAAATTTGTCTAAGAATGGTTTTATTGAGTCAATTTAATTTATCATAGCCTGCGTATCTTTTACAATCATTGACAAAACAACAAAAACGGAAACAACAGACAGAAACATTTTGGGCTTTACATCTTTCTTTGCTAGTTTACGACACTGGAAGTAGCAGCGTAAAACTCTTCAGTCGTCCAGTCTCATTGTAGGGTCGGCATTAAGACGAAGCATAAACAACAGAGTCAATGTAACAGCGATGGACCACGGCAAATAAACATACATGTACGGTTTCGGCAACGGTTTAATTCCAAAAACTTCACTTTACATCGACGGTTTCCACTTGTTAACTCCAACCAAAAAACCTGCTTTCTTTTTTACCGCTACCAAAAAAACTACTGACCGCGTGCGAACTCCAAAATAATGAAATATGAAAAAAAAAACTAAAAATTACAACACATTTGGTTGCGTGACGCGTGATAAGTCTTAAAAGGTCATTTGTCCAGTCAGTGTCCTAGTGATTTCAATAATTGAGTTATTTGTTATATTTATTTATTCTCTTAGTCGGTATGTTGGACTATGTATTCCAGGGATGGATGGATGGGTGGACAGGCGATGTATGTATTTCAGGCCAATCAGATTGAAGCTACTACAATGATACTTGTTGATGTCAACTAAAATACGCCTGGGCAAGATGGCGGATAAACCAGTGTGTTTCAGTTGAATTTAACAGGTATCGTTGTAAGCGGCAATCGGATTGGTTGTTCATAGTAGCTTCAATCTCAGTCAATCAATCAATCATCTTAATTGGCCCACAAATGAGTTTCATTTAGGATGATATTACTTTAAATACATTGCAGGTTGATTAATAAAAATAAGAAGGAAAGTTATTGTTAAAAGAAAGAGCATAGAGACTAAAGGGACCGTAACGTTTTCGCGTTAGCCCCTAAACCGTTTAGAGTTATTTTAATAAAAAAAGAGCAACAAGGAAAAAAAAACAAATAATGCTTTTAATGAAGTTCTAATAAATGATAGATTACTATTCAAATTTCTTAGAGTATTGTTATGACAGTAAATAATGTGTTATTTCTTTGGCAAAGAAAAATGACTAAGTTCTTTCAAGTAATAAGGGATATCACGCCAGAGGTCTATTGCCTGATAGGAAAACATTTGTTTTCCAGTGTTAGTACGAGGACGCGATTAACAGAATTTTTGCTTCGATGCATACCATGTGTTGTGTCAGTGTATGCCGACACTGAATAGCATAATCTGATTGGCCTGAAACAACGCGAAAAAAATAGAAATAATAGAATAAAGGGAATTTCGAAACATTCATATTTGTCGCAGTTTTTCTGAAGGTTTTAAACTTTAGCATGGAAAGACTCCATGGCGGGAAGTTGAACCGCAACCTCTGGGGCATGAGACATTTTGATTTCTGCATTGTGAGAATTTTGTTTTCTACATTGTAATGTTCCCTGCAATTGTTGTTTCACCTACACCTGACATTTATTGAATGAGAGTTGTGCTGTTTAAAATTAACGATCATGAAAGAGAACAGTTCTTACAAATTAAATTAAAAGCCTCAATTTTGCGCAGTTGCAAAACATCACATACTGAACTGAAACAATGAGAGCTCATTCTTGTATGCGACCGTGTTTTGGAATGTCCAAGGTGGTCTTTCGACTGTATATGAACCAATTCCTGTTGTAGTCTAGAAAGTTTGTTGAATGTGACAAACTTGCACTGTCAAAATGGACACAATGTCATCTGTGAAAATTAGACATGGTAATGGAATTTTGCATTGCTATCATTCCAATTGGAAGTAACAAACAACAAACAACAACAACAATATTTTTATTTTTCATAATCAAGGGTTAATCCCCCGGCTCGGCGGCGAGGCGGGCCAGGACAAACAGAAAGAAAAAGAGACTACGCACTAAGAAAAAGAAAAAAATGTACACACTAAAAACTACAGATAAATAAAATTAAGCAAATACGAATACAGAATAAGTATGAAAGACCATATTCAAGGTTCTTGCCTCCGTAGGGGTGTGGAGAAAATGAAGGACAGGATTTATCGATTGTTATCGATTGCCGATGTCAATTGATAGCAATCGGTGAATCGATTAATTCCGATATCGATTTTTATCGATTGGCTACGCTTGGTATATACATGTTACGTGTTTCTATCGAGCCTTAGTATAAATCTACTAACGTTCTATCACGAATGCCGTTCTCTGATTGGGTACGCTACTCATCTATTCTGTTGTAGATAGTGAGTAGCCTAGCAGTGCGCACTTTGCGTTTTTGATGTGTCTGTGAACTATCACGCGATAGAAATCTCGAGTTCATAACCTAATTTAAAAGAAATAGAAACAAGAGCGGGAGATTGGGAGAACGAGAAATGTTGTGCAAACAGGCGAATGTTTCCACAGTTTTTTAGATTTCTCCCAAACTGCCACGAAATTCAACAGAAACACAGAGAACGTGTTTTCTATTTGTATTTTCTTTGGACTATTTTCTAGACGTGGTGTCTACAGGATAATTAACCCAAAATTTGCCCACTTCTTCCAATTCCTGACTACCACTAACGCCCGGTTTCGTCGGCCATGGTCCGAATGGGGATCTCCCATATAGAAAAGACGGGGGTACTCGTCGGAAAGTTTGAAAAGAACCCCCCCTAAGCAGAGGCGGATCCAGGGGAGAGGTTGAGGGGGTTGCAACCCCCCCCCCCTTTGAGAATTTTTTCTTTGTTATTTTGCCTGATTCTTCGCAAAATAATAATAGAATAAAATTGTTTTTGCGAAGTTATTTCACTTTCACCACTCGACTGTTTGTCAAGTTATGAAAAGATAATGTACATTTTGCAAAGGTCGTATCAGGTTCAGGTATAACAAGCGACATGAACAGGTGACATTCATTGATAGTGTACAACCCCCCCCCCCCCCTTTCAGAAATTCCTGGATCCGCCCCTGGTAAGAGGTACCAAAATCCGGTTTTGTGGGCGTGGCTTGAAATTTTTTTGACCCCCAAGAGGTAGCAATTCTAATACAAGACATAACCTACTGTCAAAATGTTTTCAGTTGAATACCCTAAAAGGTACCGGAGAAGCTCCTGCTGTGGACCTTTTGAGGCTGAACACCCTAAGTGGTACCAAACCGCATTTTTAACCCCTAAAAGTAACGACAAACACCCCAGCAATTTTTATATGAGAGTCTATCCCCCCCCCCCCCTCACGGGACCATGGCGTCTGCAAAAACCCCCGGGCATAAAAGAAGGAAGTGAAAAGTCACAAGCGGAGCAGCAATAACTAAATAATCTCAGGCTACTACAAAGCTCACCTAGGATAAACAATAAAGGGAGCTTACTCCATGTTAAACGACTTGAATACGAACAATACACGCGCGCTGTATTTACTGAGTTTACCGTGTACAACGGCCATAGCAGTCTCTACGTATGATAGAATTCACGGCCACAGGTGGCGTTGTACCATTTATACAACTGCTTTCAACGCGGATCGACCACTTTGTTGGGAATTTCTTGTTGTTCGTCTTGATCTGCGAACTCGATCCGGCTTTCTTTATGCTTACCTACCGCAAGTCCCAAAGGCTTCTCAAGATGGATCTAAAATAATGCATGACCGTGTTCTGGACATGGATTGAAATAGCGCTGTCAGGTTTGTCTTGGACCAGTATCGTTCTGTATTTTATCAGCCTCGCGCTAGACAGACTCACGAAGAAGCCTTTTCGAGAGAACCCTCACGAATTCGTGGATTTCCACCATATCGCTCGCACTGGTTGATCAGTTGTTCGGTTATGTCCACGCCTCTCGGTAAAATTTCTCCGTCTATTTCGCTTCAACCGTCGTCATGTCTCTTCTTGGATAGACCTTGAAATGCGCTTCTCAAACTCATTAATAATTCATCAAGTTAAAACAAAGAAAATCAGAACCGTGAAGGAGGTTTGGATACCCGATCTTAATTAGCATAGATTTTGACGATTTTACTCCTCCGGTTTCTCCTTAGTTTTTGTTTCGATTGAGAAGATATATCAAACACTCGAGTCAGTGTTTCATCGGTTATCCAAACATCTCGAATTTCGTCAAAAATACTCCGCTGCGCGTCGTATTTTCAACTCTCTTCTCGGTGTTTGGATATCGGATCCCGATGAAACACTGTCGCTCGTGTTTGATTACTTCGAAGAAAATGCTTCATTCCGGAATCATTTTCAGCTGGTTCTTATCGGATTTTCTCATCTCTGCTACCTAGTGTTCTCGCACGAGCAGTACGCATTTCACACGTTTGTCACCACAGTAGAAACCCTAATCATTGTCATGTTGGGCAAGTTCAGTTATGTTAGATTGGAGTGAACCAATAGAGTTCTGGGTCCGATGATGTTCTTCTTCTGCAGTATAGGCGTGTTTTTTTTTTATTCTGGCCAACATTTCCTGTCAATCATTATTGAGAACTTTAAGAGAGTGAAGCAAAACAACGATCTCCACGAATAGGGGGATTGTACTGACGTCATTGTTTACAATTTTGCATAAGGCTTTGCGTACAGAAGGAAAAGTGAAGAATGATCATCGCAGTATATTCTCCAATTTGAGCAATTCCCTAATTGCGTAAATTGGAAAATATACTGTGATGATCATTCTTCACTTTCATCTACAACCGCAGTTCATATATGAATTATTTCGTATATACATCACATCAGAAGGAAACATGTTAGGTAGGAATTGGCAGCTAAAAAGCTAGTCGGAAACTTAATACATGTTGAAATGTTCAGCCCTTTGGGTGTAATATTCAAGGAGAAATTGTCTATCACAAACTGCAAAATATCTGGGTGGCATAAGCCCTAATGAGCTCACACACTATTTGTAAAATTTTGAGTTTTGAAACCCGTGTTGCGCAAAACTTATTCAATACATCAGGCTCATATTCATTGGCAGAGTTAATCGTACTATGACCTTTCAATAGTCAGAACTGATTTATTTATTTGTAGCTCCATCAGGAACTGATGCCTCATTATGCTAATGCCTCATTATGCTAATGAGGCAAATATTGTTAACAAGGATTCCCCTATAAGAGATCGCTGACTTAATGACAGAGCAGTTTGCGTTGGTAAGGATTGAGATATCCCTTTCGTATTTTTGCCGAAGGGGATGTCGAGCCGGCGACCGGTGTACAAGAAGAGAAAACAGACGGACGAAGCTGCACAACTGAAGGAGAGAGTCGAACGACTTGTGACACTTATTCACAAAGTTCATTGTCATGATAATGAATATTTTCTTAGGAATGATGGAGAAAGTAACCTATCTTATGCCGGACATCAAACTGGAATCTTACGCTTGAGGACAAGCAACTAGAATGAGATTGGACGCTGGTAACCTTATTGGACGAAACTCAACTATGTATGTTCACCTCTGATACTGACAGAACACCTTTAAAAAATATTCCAATTTGAATTGGTGTCCATTTCGTAATGCTAAGGTCGTCTGTATATTCCTATCGCTTAACAAGGCCAGCTTCGCCTGCTGTTTAGAGCTGCCAGCGGTGTGAGCCAGTAGTTGAAGTGTTAAACCGGTTGCTTCAATTCTGCAAGACTTTGTCATGAATATTGTTTTTAGTTGCAAATTGTAATATTGATGGTGAATGTAAAAAAGAAAATAAACCACACTAAGCTAATTTGCGTAGCACTACCGATGCTAACTTTATGTTCCGATAGATTCTCGTGTTTCAGCGGTGTTGTCTCAGCAGACTTCCGCTTGAACCCTTTGGTAAAACCGAAATCTTTTGAGTGTAGCGTGACTACAGGTCACGCGATAAGTCATAAGTTTTGTTCCGTCGGTAAATGAAACTGGATGCTCTCTTACAGGTTAAAAACTATCGACAAACTATAGATTCCGAAAGATTTCTCCTGTTTCAGCGACGTTGCTTCAGACGTCCGCTACAACCCTATGATGTAAAATCGAAATCTGTTAAGCGTTGCGTGACTACTCGTTACGAAATACATAACACGTGGTGTGCTGAAACTGGATATATACACTGTGACCAAGACCACACCTCCCATTTTGAACTAGACTGTACTACGAACCAGAGGCAAAATGGAAGCGGCAGTCTTCTTGGCTGCATTCTTGCTTGCAGTAGGAACAGTTTCCTCCAAGTCAATCAGCTACGGAAAATGCACAGCGCCGGATACTTCACCGGAAAATGGAGAAATAAGCGCCATCGATGTGAGTCCCTGTGACGAAGACCCCTGTGTCCTCAAACGAGGGGGAAATACGACCGTGACAATCAACTTCATCCCGCACGAAGCTGTCACAACCTCCAAGATTTACGCATGGGCGTTCTTCGGATTTGTACCCGTAGCTCTGCCCGTACCGAGTTCTGATGCTTGTCAAGGACACGGGTTGACTTGTCCTCTCAAGAGTGGAGTCCAAGTGGAGCTTGTGTACGCCATGTTCATCTCGGAGGACATTCCAAGCGGTTCAGTGAAGCTGGATGCTGGTTTGAAGGATCAGAATGACAAATCTATAATCTGCGGCAAAGTTGCGTTGGAGCTGGTGTGAACTTTATTGAACTGTTTCAATGTTTTTCTGTTAAGAACAATTTTGTGTCACAACTCAACATTGATCGTATGTTTTTTTTTTAAGCTTGTGACTTGTTATTGTGAAACAGAACGATTCTCTATGCTGCATGCTCTGGTTGTCAAAATGAAAGAAATAAAAATGTGTTTCAGCCCTTACTGTGATTTCAGTTTTTTTCAGTTTTGGCTTGAGTTTATCTCCCGAAAGTTTAGAACTGCGACTGCATCGGGAGTTGAGATTGCGTGACGAGTGAAAATAACGCGACAGTCGATTGCGGTCCAAGTTTAGCTGCTTTTGAACGTGCCTGGCGGTGAGATTATTTCTGAGCGTTTCAACGTCAGTAAGAGACTAAATTCACCAGAAAACCTTCATTTGAATGGTAATTACACATCGGATACACATATATTTTTGGGCAAGGAACTGTTCCGTTTCCTACTGTGTTATCTGTTGAGTTCCAAAGTATAGTATCAGTGCAGAGGGGGTTTGGAGGGGGGGGGGGGGGGGTGTGCTATGATTCATTCTCCCATTTTTCGAAATATTCATGCTGTTTGTTTTCCTTGCATTGTCGGGCGATCGACTTTCGAGCCATGGGGCGGGGGAAAAAGAAACATCGCATGGCTTTTTAGCAGAGAACTGAAGGGAAATACCCTCCACATACACTCCTTTTTTGAAATTAAATATAATCTTTGTAAAAGTCGATATGCTGATATCAGTGTTAGTGTTGTTCATGTTTGACGACTACCACAGGGATAGCGCAGTGGTGAGAGCGCTCGCCTCCCACTAGTGTGTCCCGGGTACGATTCCCGGACCCGGCGTCATATGTGGGTTGAGTTTGTTGTTGGTTCTCTACTCTGCTCCGAGAGGTTTCTCTCCAGGTACTCAGGGTTTCCCTTCTCCTCAAAAACCAACATTTCCAAATTCCAATTCGATCCTGGAATGCACGGGCATTTCTGAACGAGGTCATGTGAGCTCCTTGGTGCTCTGTGGGTCAACAAATTTACATTTACATTTTTTTTTACCACTATCAGTATCGGTTAAACTGCGCTTTTATTTCAAAACATTAAAACTACCATCTCGAGATTATGGCGTTCATGCACCAGTCTACTTTTTCACACCAACACCTTTCACAATTCCAAACAGACAACACAGTGAAAGAGAAGACAATTCTGTGATAGACTGTTCCTGTTAAAACGCTTTTAATACACCGCTTTTAGGTCGTTTCGTTTCGTTTCTGTGCCAGTGTTTTCAAGGCAGACGGTCTAGAAGCAATAAGTTGCTTACAAGATCTTCCCCAACCTCCACCTGTCAGTTGGGTCACACAAAGCTCCTCCCCAGCGAAAGAAACGGTTGTGTGATGTCCCAAACAATGGCTGCGCGGCAAAACTGGGAGGACGCTTGTTAAGTGAAGTTTGATAAAATTGACTGAGAACGACAAAGGAGTGCAGATGAATTCTGGCGGGATCTAAGAAGATTTGCCATTTTGAAGTGAGATACAAGAGATACTATAAAATACAGTTTTGTAAAAATCATTGTTCAGTGAAGTACATTTATACTCTCTGATTTCTGCTGTCCAATCAGAAATAAGGTACTCTGACAGTCACTCTGACAGCTACAACTGGAGCAGGCCACAATACCGCTGCAAAAGGTCGCGGGCTCAGTCTGGAAGACAAGCTTTCGTACAAATACAGATTTTCTACATGGGTAAGAACAATGCGTCATAATTCTTTGGAGTAGTAGCGAACAAATGAGTAGCGACCTTCTAAAGAGAGCTGCTCCATAACGCAACAAGGACTTTTCCTTGCAATTGTACATCAGTACCTTCTGTGACGAAGAAGACAAATCTTTTTCTATGAGGTTCTTGTCTAGCCGAGCTTTTCGTTGTTTTACTCAGAAATACTTAGGTAAGAAAGACCATGCCGATGTTCTTTTACAATGTGTTAGTTTTCGTCCGCTTCCATCTCCTCGACTTCATTTACAATCGGTGATCCTTGTTCCTTCAGTTCGCCCGCAACTTCAGTGCCATTTTTTTCTTCTTCTTCTTCTTTATCATCACTTTGTTCAGCTTCTTCAGTTTCCTTTTCCTCTTCTGGTGGCTGCGGGATGTTGGCCATGTACTATAAAAGAAGCGTGTCGTGTTCAATTTTTTTTAAGTTATGACAACACATGACACACCACCAGTGATTGTTGGTTTTGTATTTGTTCAGCTGTAACGTGGTTGATAAAGAAAGAAAAAGACAATGAAAGTTCACAAAGAGCTCGCGCCACATGCACTTCTCATTCTCAGCAAAGTAAAACAAACCGTTTGTTCAACCAATCACCGAGGAGCAAAATCAAGACCACCCGCAACTACGCCTCACGCATTTTCCCGCGCTTTGCACCGGTCGCGTGTTTCGTTTTTCAGTTCTGCCGGATTGGGTTATAGTTCATTGCATTCATACTAAAATGCGCTGTGATTGGCCACATTCGAATGCTCTCAATTGAAAGCAGTCGAATTAATGTGGCTCGAAACAGTTTCCAGTACAAGAATTAGAGTTTGATGGGTCATTATAACCACTCTATATCACTTGATACCAAAATCATGATATCACAGAACTGCCCAATCATTGGTGAACAAGTTGCTGTCAATTTATGGCACAATAGGTTACCATAGAAACAACACGATCTGCTAAAACACCCTTAATTTTAGCTTTAAGCGCTTCTAACTCGTAAACGAGCTCGGTGACCGCCATTTTTTATTATCGAATTGTAATTAACATGATAAGATACAACTTCTTGCAAAGATTAAAAAAGTTCTACGGAGGGGGTTCAGAGCCACCTTAAATTTACCATGATTTTGGTATCAACTGATATAGAGTGGTTATAATGACCCATCAAACTCTAAGTCTTGGAAAGTACTGGAAACTGTATCGAGCCACCTTAAGCCTTCGACAGAATTTGTTTTACAGTTAATCATACCTCTCTCTGAGCTCTCAATGACTCAACGTAGTGACTGTAGTAGTCATATACAAAGCGATGCATCTGAGGCATATCTTCAACAATAAAAGGCTGCTCAGCTGGCGGAACTCCACGCTAAAGACAAGAAAAACAAAATAATAATAAAGAAATGACAATAACAAAAGCTGTCATGGAACTCACGTTCAAAACAATAATACCGCAACAGCCCAGTACTATAAAAGAATCCATTTTTACTGATCTAAATTTCTAAAGGAGGATGAACCTTCTAGACGGAAAATTAATGGCTCGAAAAAAACGTTATTTTAGTAAGCATGGAGTGGAATACTGTAGTTAATCGATGGCACATGAAAACAGTTGATACCCCATAACAAATACTTCGGCATGTTCAACAAAAACTAAAGTAAGCTGAATCACGTTCACATCAGCCTACGTCGAAGAGGAGGGGGGACTTCGGCAGAGTGAAAGGCGCGTTCCACGTCAATCAAAAGTTCACAAGGACCACCGTTAAGTTACAACTGGTTGCTAGGCTGCGAGATATGTTGCTTAGTGTAAAAACCTTTAAGCTGTCCCATCATTGCTGCTGTCACTACGAAAAGTAGAACTCGATAGAACATTGTGCAACTTTTACTGCGTGTGTCACGCTGGACAGTTTCTCGTGCAAGTCCGTGTAAAGCATTAAAGTCAGAAAACAAGTTGCAAGGAAAACAGCCCTGTGTGACAGCATTAAAGCCATTTAAGAGTAAAATAATACGACCAGTTGTCACTAATGTCTGACCATAGCAGTTACCTGTCGTGATGGCGGATATCTCTCACTTGTAGCGAGGTAGAGTTTTAACGGTCTGCTGGTCAACTGGGGAAGAGAGAAATATTCTTAAGTTACTGATCAAGACTAATTTTCTCCTCTTGCATCATGGCGATGACCTTGCGTGAGCCTTTGTGAGTAACGCAACGGACGTGTGATGTGACGACCTACTATGTTCATTTATGCTGAGCACTCACCAGAGAGAAAGTAGGCCTGAGCTCAAAACAGTTTTTAAAGAGGTTGACACGTGCCAGCACATAGAGACCAAGCCTGGCACGTGACATGGCAACCACAAGACGGCGTACATCCCGGATGTGACCCACGGTCTTGGTGCGGACAAGTGATAGAATGATGTAGTCGTTCTGTTGCCCCTGGTAACGATCCACTGTGGTCACCTGATCACGTGATAAAACGAGAAAAAAGTCAGTGTGGAAGTCTTGTTTCGTACGCTAAATCACAGACGATTATTGTCGAGGTAATTATTTTGTGCTGGTTCTGCGTTGTCCTACGTGTATAACAGCATCTTCATACTCTTGTAATGCTCTTACTTACATGTTGTTCTAGGTACAAAACGCAAGCCAAACTAAACTTATCCTGACTTGGCTAACCAGCCTTCCCCCGCTTCGTACCCGTTTCGCGTTTTTCCGCGCTTGGCAACGGTCGTAGCTAACGGTTGTACGTTTTTCTGCACTAGGTAACGGCTACATGTTTTCCCGCGCTTGGCATCCGTTTCGGGTTTTCTCGCGCTTGCGAACGGTTACATGCTTTCCCGCGCTTGGCATGGACTACACCCTACTGACTACAGCTTTTGTTGATTTACTAATAGCGTCTGGGTTATCGCTTGATTTGCGATTGTAGTGATTAGCTAGATGTGACTACGTTGGGTTTTCGTCTTCAGTAAGATGCAAAGAGATTAGAAGGTAGCTATCCATAACACTGCTACTCCTCACATTAATTGTGAGTGCAGTTTTATCAATGTTAGAAAACTAAACGACAGAAGCTTTACATGAGCAACTTTTAAGTTGAAATCTCTTCACAGTTTTCACCAATGACTATGGCATTAGTTTCACAACGATTTTACATTGTCTATGTGCTAGCGTTCATAAAAACTACAATTCACCAAATCTCCTTCAATACAACTTTAAATGACCAACACCCCCTCCCCCTCCCCCTCCACCACACATTTACCTTGCTGGGTTGTCCAATCAGCGGGTTGTTTGCACACCTCTGTCGTATGACGTCACGAATAAGATGTTTCTGTCCATTGTATGTAGTCAGGATGGCAATCTTGTCAGCGGGATAACCAATCAAGCGCATGTACATAAAGATAGCCACAGCGTATTCGGCTTCACCTAGATTCTACAAGTATCAAAAAATAAAATCACTTGGTTATCAAAGCGTGCTCGTAGCACATGTACAGTATTAGGACATTAAGTTACATTAAAAAATGGTCTTTCCCAAAGAAACAGATTCTCAGTTGAACTTTTTATCTTGAAGAATCTTGACAACAAGTGAAAAACACAGCGTGCTTAATGTTCCACTATGAATGAACTGCATGGCCGCTTCCGATACGGAAAATATATCCACTTACAATAATGATCAGCACTTGGCAGGCGAAAGGTAAAATTTTGACCACAACAATTGGGTCGTTATCAACAAAGCAAAACCATCATGAAACCCCACAGGATTTCTCCGACTAGATAGACTGCGAGAAGTCTATCTGATTGGAAACACGAATTCGAAGCTAAAGAAGAACGATTTGCATAATTTGAACTCTTCCAATCGCGCGGAGGATTTAAGGAAAAAAAAACCCGAGCGCTCGTAGGGACAAATCAGTCGATCGGCCAGACTGGACTATACCTCCTGACGTTTCCCTAAATAATAATTTTTTCCTTGATTTTTAACTGACCTTTGCATGGCAGCTCTGAACTGGGGAAAAACACTTACACGTTCTGAGCAGCAAACACTGACGCGCATTCGTCGTATTTACCTGATAAAAGTAAGGGTTAGGTTCTGATTCGCCCACTCCGTTGAAATCTTGCACGTCAATCAGCTGATTATCAAAGAAAAAGCCAGGATTCTCCACACAGTACTCTGGCCAGGTGTGAACATGGGGCAGATCACCAAGCTTGTTATACCTCCAGTTATAGAGGCTACACAAGCTGAAAAAAAAAACAAACAAGTACAACGGTTACATGTCACGGATCTACTGGAACGCACAGTGGGGTAAATAACTGGAACAATTTCATTGCAAACGTCAAGGCATGCAATCTGGGTATAATACTCGAGGTTTTGCAATTGAGTTTGGAAAAGTCCCTCAGTACTTCTACTGACAAAAGGTTAAGCACTATTGTCTCAGCTATATGGGAGAAGTCGAGCCGGTACAAGGGGGGACCATTTCTTGACACGAAAATTACGTCTGTCTCAAGGGAAGCGCGGTCGCCGAACTGTCAGAGCATTGAACTTGGGATGGAGAGGTCCTGGTTACAGCCTTAACCTTGGTCATTGTGCAATGTCCTTAGGCAAGATAACTTCCTCTCAAAGTGCCTCTCTCCACCCAGGAGTATAAATGGGAACCGGCGAATTGTTGCGGAGATCTTTAAAAGATGTCCAGGGAGGAGAGGGTAGAAGGGAGTACAGGGAGGAAGGGGGAAGGGGAGGGGGTGAAGGTATTGTATCTTATTTCAGGGAGAATAGCAATGCTTCAGCCCGCTTCTTGCTAACGAAATCAGAGTTAAGCAATGAAATGAAATTATACAGCATTATCGTTTACCTAGATCTCGCTCGCCCTTGAGCGTCAAGTTCAACTGTGGGAACACCCAGGCGTACAAATCTCGTGAAAAGGGATTGCTCCATGTTGGAAAACTTCTGGAAAGCCATGTTCTTGATAACAGGGGGCAGCTACAAACAAAACAGGAACATAAGAAATACCGTACTTTTACAACACAAAATTCTGTTCGTGCGTTCAATTTTCGGTGAATTGTTAACGAATCGCACAGCTAAGAAAAGTAATATCGACATTACTGAACTAGCGCGAGGCCTTCATTGATGGAAAATTAATGGAGTTTCTTTTTTTCAAGTTTGTGGACTAAACAAAAGGCGAAGTCGACAAACTGGCGAAAGTGGACGAGACCAGAGCTCCCGAAAAACAGGATGTTGATTATACATGCTCTATTCTTTTTAAACTCTGCAGATGTCATTGCTTGCATTCTCTGTAAAAGCGCGCCAAAGTCAAAACATATCTCTGTGGTCTTTTTTTCCGAGCTGCTTTATGAAGCAGCTCGGAACAAATTAGAATTTTTATGTTCAGCTCAAGGAACAAACTAGAATATTTTCATGTTCATTTTGCACTACGCTATGGGCAATCCAATATTAAGAATAAAATGGTTTTACAGTTAACCAACCTGGTGATGATCTCCGATGAGAATGACCCTCTTCATTCGATTGTATCCATCTTCAGGATTCTGTAAGTCACGTCATGAAGCCAAGTTAATAAGTTAACCATTGATTGGCCAAAAATAGCCACGTGGTAATCACTATGGAACTTATCACATCATCATCTCCAGTGACGTGAGCGAGTAACCTTATTGGCACATAGCATACACCGATCACGTGCGCTGGGCCAATAGAATCAAAGAAAACTGAACCAGTTCAATCATTGAATGGAATTTAACGTGAACTTTTCAAGGCCAAAGTTTGTCAGGCCTTGCTTAACCTAGCGACATAACTACATCATAATATTACGATTACGATTACGGTTTTTTCCTTATGTCGCTATGTTCATGTAGTTTTTATGTCATTACGTCAGTATGTTCACACCGCCGACATAACGGCATAACGTTATGTTTACGTCGTTAGTGCGACCTAGGCCTTACAGAAAGCCATCTTGAGCCTTTCGTCAGTAAACCCGTGTGGAGAAGATTTCTAAATTTACTGAGCCGACCGACAAGTCATTCTACTGCTGAAATTATGGCTTTCGTTGCAAACGTTACCGTACAAATTAGCAAATTTTTCTCGCCTCATTCTTTGTGCGCTCAAAATGTGAGATCGTTTTCTAGGGAATTAATTTTTAAGGACAATTAAAGTTGATTCTAACCTGAAGTAAGAGCGGAATGAACGTCTCAATTTCCAATATCTGCGCAGCTTCTTCCATCAACACATTATCATACTACAGAAGAACAAAAACAACATAACATGTCACTACACCCGTACATGCTGAAATCCCCCCCCCCTTGCAAGAGACAGCGAGTTCAAATTCACTTCCAAAAGAACACAACGTCAGCTTTGAACAAAAATCAAAATTGTCTGTGAAAGTAAGTGACACGGTACAGCAACGTTGATTGCGTTCATTCGTTTTGAATTCTACTCGCCTTAAACCCAAGCTCCACCAGGTCCCTTCTCTTGAGAGCGGCATGGGTACAAGTCATAGCAATGATCTTGGCTTCTTTCACAAGCAGGTAGTTTGTTCGGTCACGACCTGTAAGTTAACAACACATAGTTATGAGAAGGGTACTAAACAAATGCGGTGGCCGAAAGGTCATGGACAATCCGAGTGGTCTGGATTTTAGATTAGCCATGGCCATCATGTACCTCTGTTCCTCAGAGGTTTAAGTATGTTTTACAACGGCTGCGCAGGGTAATGGGTAGCAGAGATTTGTTGGAAGGAAAAAAGGTAAATTAGGCATACAAGCCAAGTGGCCCATCAGGCAAGTGCTTATCTCAAGTTTCTGTAGCATGAAGCGACTAGTTAACAATTATTCGCCAAAGTGGCGACTAGTTAACAATTATTCACCTCGCCGCTTCGCATTTCGGTAAATGCCCACCACTTTCACCGACACTGAGGTGAATAATTGTTTTACTATACCACACAAGCTGAATACCTAGCGGACCAAAGAGTAACTAATATACCGACCAAAGCGAAACAGGAAGCCATTTTGTTTTTCTTCGGCTGCTCGGAGGTGAATGGTACTTGGCTAATCACCTCCGAGCAAGCCAATCAGCGTGCGCGAAAAGTACTATTCACTTGGGTGGTATATACTAAAAGTAATTATGGGTGGCAGTCTATCGCAGGGTTACCCCCAGTATCCACTTCACAGGTACCCATTTATACACGTGGGTAGAGAGAGGCACCGTGAGAGTAAAGTGTCTTGCCCAAGAACACAACACAATGTCCCGGTTTCAGTAGCATGAAGTGACTAGGAATATTTCTACTCCCCCTGGATGGGATGCTAGTCCATTGCAGGGTTACCCCCAGCATCAAATTCGCTGGTATCCATTTATACACCTGAGTGGAGAGAGGCACTGTGGGAGTGAAGTGTCTTGCCCAAAAACACAACACAATGTCCCCGGCCACGGCTCAAACGCGGACCCTTCGATCCGGAGTCGAGCGCACTAACCATGAGGCCACCCGACCGAAACTCCCAAATTTGTTCGAAAAATCCGCGACAAATGTTGAAGAGTAACACAAGATGGCTAGCACAAGACAAGCAACATAACATGTCACTACTCACCACTACGAAGAAGCTCAAATGCTCTGAACTCCTGCAAAAGTCAATCAAAAATAGATTACATTCCAATCTTTCAATCCTGAACAAGAAAAATCAATTCTCCATGCCGACTTCCACACCCGGCTTTCATTGTTAGTTATTACTGTTAGGCGTTACATCAAGAAAATATTAACCACTCTTGATAACAGTCGGTATTAAACAGAAATTAGATGATAGACGTCATTCTCGGAAATGATTTTCGGGTGAAGGCAAGATTACCTCTAACTGTTGAAAGATCTTCTTGATGTATCTGTAGCAGCCCTGAAAATAACATACATCAACAAAGGGCATAAGTAATAGGCCTAACACATTCCCAGGCCACTCGCACAAGTTAAAATTGCAAAGTCATGGGCACGATGAAAAGGGACATTACGGATGAAGTTTGCTCTCTGTTTATCAGGAGGCGCGGTGGCTTTTATCGTTAGTGTGACAGAATTTGGAGTGAGCGGTGCAAGTTTGAGTCTTTGTTGGGATGACTGTGCTGTGGTGTGGTGTTCTTGGGCAAGACTCAATTCAACGGCTGGTTTTATTCCCGAAAATACCCAACAGCTATCTCTACAGACCTTAACAGATGTTACCGAAGGCAAATAAAACAGACTGAAGTATAATTCTGGCGGGAAGTGGCAGTCATATGTTCCATTATAGAAGACTTCACAGTGAAAATTCCGAGTCTATAGCATCGACCGGTTATTAGGAAGAGATCAACCAGAGGATATTATCAGGAAGGAAACCAGCGTTGATCTAGTGAGACTCTTAGGCCAAGAATCTAGCCAATCAAATCTCTCCACAGCCACTCGTGCTTCGTGCCAAGGTTCCAACGGCCAAGAGGGACGAGTGGCTCTGGGGACGACAATGCAAGACAGAAGTCCTACAGACTGGGAGCGAGTTTGTACATTGAGAGATT
>OZ026600.1:7208447-7218447 GCA_964020085.1 Micromussa lordhowensis
TCGTAATGTTTCTATACATATTTAAGAGAATACAGAACTGTTAAGATGTGTACATGGAGAAAATCAATACAGGTTTTTCAGAATGTTGTTCAGACAGTAAATAAAATGTTAGTTGTTTAGAGAAGTTCAAGGTATTGAGATCTTTAAGGTGAGAGGGGATAGTGACACAGAGAACAGTTGCCATGTAAGCTATTGTTTGTTTTTCAGGATCAGTTGTTACGCACTTTTGATATGTATAGATTTCGTCTAGATGCATATCTGGTATCGTATCCGTGTACTTGACTGGCGTATTGAAATAAATCTTGAAACAAGCTTGGTTATTTGGTAGGAGGCCTTTACGCCAAAGTTATGTGATTTTTCAGAGCTTGGAGTCTACAAACGTTATTTACTGTGAGATCATGTAACAGGCACGACGCCATTCATACCTGATAGAGGTAAAAATAACCCGCTGTCTCGCACGTATAGGAAACATCGCCATGAACATCAAGACTTTCCTACAAAGAATCAAACACTACAGTGTCAAAATTAAGCTTACTTGGGTGGAACTCAAAGGGCTACTTCACGATATATTAAAAAGGCATTACTTTTTGTTAAGCACCACATTATCTTTATACCAAGGCTACTACTGAGAGACTGAAAAAACTCACAAACAACAAACGAAACAACAAACGAAAAAACATTTATAAGGCTGCTTCACCTGTAGTCGTTGTACATCCTTCAAAAGCTCCAGCCTGCTCGCAAGAACAAAGTTCACTCGACCGTATCTAGCATCAAATAATAAAGAACAGACAATTACAAAAAAAAAACGCGAACAGTTTAGAAAGGCAACACTCAGTTCTCGTTATAACCCCGCAATTGTCCGTAGCAGCTGAAGTTCCTAACAATCTTAGTTTGTTTTCAGCAAAATGAATACAGACACAAACTCTGCCCACAGAAATAACGGTCAGGGAAAGAAGACAGCCAGAAAAGAAGAAAGGAAGAGGGTGAGAAACGCGAAAAACACGCGAAAAACAGGGAGCCAAGTGCCTCGAGTGTCCTAGCCACCTTCAGGGGCTGACTCGTTCTTAACTTTATGCAAACCTGCTGAAATCCTTCTCTGTTTCCAATGCTTCTTCTCCGTGCCCCAGACGAAGCAGGTGACGTTCTTCAATATCCAAAGCCATGATTTTCTCAAACAGTTGATTCAACGCCTGCACGAAAAGTAAACAACAGTGTCATAAAGAGAGAAGGCATAATTTATTGCCAAGTCAAATTATTGTTTATGTAATTGTGAACATCATTTCTTTTGGCAGCGTCAGGATTGTTTCGCAAAATTTTGCAAGGTGTTGGGATGGTTGTACTATAAAGACCAGCACTGCAAAAACATGAATTTGCAGCGTATTTCTTCCTGGATAAATTGTTACAGCCATGACAGTAGAAGACATTACAAGACTTGACCTGATTAGAATGAGTCACCAACAGTGTTCTTTGTTCTGGGAAGTTGTGATAAATGTTGGAAATGATCTGTACAGCCACATCGGTCTTTCCTGTACCTGGAGGCCCAACGACCTGAGAGAGAGTACAGACAAAAGTTTCAAGCTTCAAGTTTATTGCACACTGTTTACAGAAACCATAACTTAACGTAAGAATGTATACAATAATACAAAAAAAATACAGGGCCGGGTTGTTCAAAGCCGTTGTTGTTGTTGTTGAGCTAACCCAGGATTTTTATTTCAGTTTTGTAACTTTTGGGTGAGGTTTTCTGTTTATATTGTTTGACCTTCTGTTTTGAGTTTGAAAAACCTCAAACTACACAACACATAACCAATGAAAAACATTTTTGTACAAGCAAAATGGATACTTCGGTTAGCTTTTAATCCTGGTTAGCGTTAACAGGCTCAGTTTCCAACAACCCGGCCCAGATATAAAATTAGCTAGAGAAGACAATATTTAGTGGTGTACAGTGACCAAAGTAGCCAATGAGCTTTCGAGTTGGTCACTGTCATGTAGATATAAGCTCAAACAACGCGCCGGATAACCGGTTCATTAGTTTAAAAATAATTAACAATTATTGGACGAGGTTGAGCAAAATATCGTGATTTGTCAGTGGCGAGCCGATCAATTATTCGGCTGAGGCAAATAATTGATCAGCGAGACACTGACAAATCACGATATTTTGCGATACCCAAGTTCAATAATTGTTTTATCGTTCGATCACCAAGTTTGTTTTCATATTTTAATCACTTCCTGGAAGCTCAGGGAAACGGTCTGCCATTTTTCTTTCGAAAACGTGGTTCCAACTACGCATGAGCAGAATGTTATTTGCAGCAAAATACGTTTAGACGGTACTACGCATGAGCAGACCATTATTTGTAGGCAGTTATTTGCAGGTCACGTGGTGGGCTCTCGGCCAATGTAAAGAAAGGAAAAAATGCATCGAATGATAACAAGAGTTATCTGCATAGCCGTGTAACTAGTTGAAATCCAACTTGCTTCGAGTAACTTAGCGTTCTATGTCTTAGATGAATATAAAGTGTATTAAACCGAACAAACACACACTACAATATAATTTTACCACTTTTTAAAATAAAGCGTTAGTTTTCTTTTCAACAAAATGGTTAGTGCAAAAGTAGACTAAAACGAAGAACAAAATGTTTTTCAACATTCTTAACTATAAACGCTAAATTGGGGACAACAACACAAAATGCAAAGACATAAATCTCATAGTTAGAGAAGTTGCCTTATATCGTCAAAGCCACCTCGCTGGAGCATTACATGATTGCCATGCATGGACGGGAAGCATTGAAAATAAAGACGTTTCAAAACTCATGAACCCGAATACTGTGTTTATGGTTCGTTTATTACTGAATGACCTACCATAGTAAGTCCAGGCTGCATTCCAGCTCTGATTGCTTCTACTTGTGTGACGGTGAATGGGACAGCATTCCTGTTATAACAAGAGTGTAATCAATACATAATTGTTTTCTTCAAGTACTCTTCACAATCTGATATTATAAGATTACAAAGTCTGAAGGTCGAATCAAAGAAGAGAGGCAAGGATCTTCTAAAACAGATTTTTTCAAACTCAAGTTTACACAAATGAAATCATGTCCGTGACGGTGCTTGAATGTATACTACATTTTCTGTTTTCTCCTTAGTTTTAGCTCCGATTGAGAAGATATATCAAGCAGGATGGACCGTGTTCGACCACATTTCCAAACACGTCGACGGGTCCGTCGAAAATGCTCCGCAGCGCGTCGTATTTTGAACTCTCTTCTCGGTGTTTGGAAATTTTGCCAAACACGGTCTTTCGTGTTTGATATAACTTGTATCGAAAACAACAACAAAAAGATAAAAAATAAATCGAAAAGAAAAAGAAAAAAGAAAAAAGAAAATAAATCCCTTTATTTAAGTGTCGAAGTGTTTAACACTACTGTACTAATTGGGACACTGAAAACAAGCAAACAATATTCTAAACTGAAAAGAAACTCAACGAGATTTACTTTTTAGGTTGGTTGAAGGGATATGGACCGCGGTTAGGAACCACAAATGGCTCCACCATCAGCTCTTGATTCACTTCTTTTGGTTCTTCTTCATCGTGTTTCCGTTTCTTGCTCGAAGACGTCTCAGGAAATGTTATCCTACAAGAAACGTAAATCAACAAATTTGAAGCGCCAATGACGGGAAATTCCGATCTTTTGGTAAAAAATCGGAATTTCCCGTCATTGGCGCTTTAAATTTGTCAGGTATCACGAAGGCCAGTTTCCTTCGTGATACCTGAAGGTTTTCTGTCGTTATTATAGCGTGTTATATCGGTTTTCTCGAGGTTTGGCGCTGACAAGTAGAGCGTAAAATTAAACGTTCTTCGCGATGCCCAGACAGAAAAAAAGAGGAAAAAAGAGGAAAACAAAAAACGCCACCACTATCGCTAAAAAGAAAGAACGACTGATCCCAGGTTATGCTATCCTAGTGGGACTTGAAGTACTAAGAGACTTGCCAAGTCACATTTTCAACCTCTCCGCAGGTGAGAAATTCGCTATGTTGAGAAACATTTCCATGTTGATAACTCTTGTGTTACGTATATTTTTGTTTACTGAAAATGCCTTTTACACACATGTTTAAATCACATTAATTACTCACAATGACACGTCATACGAAGAAGACAGAATACGAGTCTTACTTGAAGGGTGGGATTTGTTCAGCGGGGTTATTCGTAGTGCACTGAAAATAAGAAATTGTGAAATTTCAATTGTAGAAGTAATTTTTATAGAATTATACAAAATACCGACAAGCCATTACCAATAATGGTGGACCATTAATCGATAGAAACTTACCATCACTGAATACTGTGGAAAGCAAGACTTGAGGTGTTCAAAGTCGAGAAACGTATCGTTGAAATTCAGTGTTCGGATCTGGTTTGGCATTCTACATTGAGATAATGAACAAAATTACACAATAACCAACGGTGAAAGCAAATATATAGTTACTGGTACTCTTTCTGTACTTTTCTCCACCCCGGAAATGGGGGAGTGATCTTATTTAATAGATTTAATAGATCGGTTTTCAATTGAGCGCCAAAATCCCACCCTGACCAACCACAATCACATCCAGTGAATTAATAAAAAAACTCGAACTAAATATATGAAGCGGACGCAAAGCGCAGGGAAAAGTTTACAAGCGAGTCGCATTAAGTGGCGCGAGATTGTTAAACCAATCACACAGCGTAGTAATGCAAAACCAAAGCAAATGCGAGTCACCTTCAACACTCGATTGAAAAGTGCTCTCTCCAGTCTATGTAATTTTTATCGTATCAAAAACATAGTTATGTCTTTTCGAAGAAGCTAACTCGAATCTGAATCAGATTATAAAAACAGAGAAACGAACGGTTAATTTCTGTAATGGCATTGCTACCGGATAAAATACGAAGGTACGAGGTTATGACACTTTTTTTTATTCGGGCGCCCAAGACACAATTGACACGTTCTGCCAATAGTTACACCATATCTGTTTATACTGTATCTATTAGAAGGATACTGGCAAGAATCTCAGCTGTTTAACAAAATTTAAACACTGTACCTGCTGTAATGAGCCGCGCCGGGATCATCATAACCAAGGAAAATATCATGAAGCCAGTCTGGAACAATGCACTCAGTGTTCATTAGATCACGGATGGTCTCCAAAACAGCCTTCAGAAAAACAAAGTCATACGTTTAGTGCACAACGGAGTTGTGTCACGCTAGTGGGAAGAAAACTCAAAAGTTAACCTTGTTTCTGAAACTGTTTCGCAAAATAAGAGATTCTGGCAGTCTCTTCTCCCTACACTGTATCTAAGCTAATGTAATTAATATGTACTTCGTCAATTTTAAGGTAAATAAACGATGCTCATGGCAATAACTGGCACAAATAGCGTAAAACACGTGCAGATCGAGTCAAAGCAGCCTAAATACGCGTGCTCACGCCCATTGCCCCGCTAATCAGACGCCCGAGAATTGTCCAAACATAACATTCTGACGACGTAACGCTAAAGAGATCCGTGTCTAGGATTGCTTATAGCCTGTGCGCAAAAATTCAACAGCACCCAATAAAAGAAACTACCACTTTGGAATTTTTTGAACCAATGATCTCCTATCTTTTCACTTACAGCGGCCCTATGAAATGAAAATGGCTATCAAAGGGATAACTTAAGTGGAATCCCAATTTCTCCATTCCTCGAGTTTTCGAGCCTCTCGATAACTCGAACCAAAAGTCCACTTCTCTCCCCTTAGTTAAACACTCGGTAATTTCACCCCCGATTTCTCGATTTTTCAAACCAATTTTCGTTTGCCTTGGAGTTTCGAAAAATTTGGATTCCACTGTGGTTCTGTGAGCAAGATTAGGCCAGTAAGAAACATTTTTATATCATTGTGAATACAGTACCTTGAAGTTGTTCTCTTTCGGTTTCCGCCTCAGCAGAATGTTGAAAGTCTCGTAAACATCCTGCAACAACAGCACATAGTTACAAAAAGGTAATGTTCTACATTTTTGTCGAATAAAAATCTTTGTAATTATTTCAATTAAGATCTACCCCTTGAACTTTCGTTATCAGGTCTGAGTAGCAGCAATGGTGATTACGTAGAAGATTACACTCTTGGACAAAAATTCATTACTGCGCCTTTCATTAACACGCAAACTCTTCAGTCCTTACCAACGTAACACCGTTTTTCGAGAGCCTGCCATCAATCAATATTACGACGAAAATTAACGAAACTTTAAAAAAAATGGAGCGAAGTCTACTAATCACAGCCCACGGTTGTGACCTTTTGAGTCTGGTGAACTTAACTTCTGCTTCCTAAGAGGTGAAGAAAGAAGATCGATGCAGCGAAAAACGCAACCGTTGATTGAGCAGAGTTCACGAGTTATTACAAGGAGCAGAAAATGGCCAATTCCCTCTACGTTTCTGGCCCCAGTTGTTCAAAGGCTGGATAACGCTATCCACTGGATAAATCGCTATCCAGTGGACAAGTGTTAACAAAACAAACCACGCTATCCGCTGGATAGCGATTTACCCGGTGGATAGCGTTAACCACCTTTCGAACAACCAGGCCCAGGATGTTTGTTTTGATGAATACAACTACCATGATTCCCTGCAGGCGCGTCTCACACGGGGAATTAGCTATTCAAATTGTTTCGATCTTGTAATCGATATTAATTCAGCTAGCGTTAAATTGGAGATTGTAATGGCGTTGCTGAAGTATTACACCCTAAAGTAACTGCATTTTACCAAAATGTGACGGCATACGGAAAATAAGTTACATGTAACTGTAACAAATTTTACAATCCTTACGCAACAGAACCTGCGCATTAAATACATGGAGAATGTCAAGTGGTCGCGTAGTGATCACCTCTGATCCATGAACAGTCTCAGCCATGTCCTGTTGATATTGATTTGTGTCCAGCCACAAGCGGAATGTTCTCTCGTCTCCTTTAAATTCAGGCTTTGGCTCGGGACCTGTAAGGAATAATTCAAAGACCACATAATACTAGAGTCATGTCTCTTAAGCCAACTGGTAGCTGACTAGAAAAATAAACCCTGCAAAACTTGTGTAATACTGAATGATAACTCGCTAGCTCATGGTCGAAACATCACATGTAACATTATTTCTTTCGACAAATTTCCGGACACACTAATCGCATCAGTGTTCGGGAAATTTGACACCTTTGTGCCTATACCATCACTAAGGTCCTACAAGTCTCCCTGCAGCCCAGTGGTCGAGTGTCCGACTGCTGTACAGAAGAACATAGGGTTAATCCTGGTAGAAGAACTCGAATAAATGATTTTCCGCGTAGCTTGCGTCATTGACTGATTCAATTTTTTCCTAATATATTTCTAGTACAAAACCAAACGACTACATACACTGTATACCATCATTTATTTCCAAAAAGTAACGCTGAAAAAAATATCCAAAATGGATTATTTTGAATTGCTATAAGCGAAATTCGTGTCATTATTTCAAAGGCAGTAGTGTTGAAACACGTAACTTATAGTTTTAGATGTAATCTGACAAAGATCGAAACACCTAAAATAGAGGAGCCTTTGAATACGGCTACTCAAGAATCGGACGAGAGCAGCTGCATTACGAAAACTTCGTTTGTTTCCAGGTTTGTATTATTTCATCTGCATTACACTATACCTTCTTCAATAACTTTTCCTTGTTCGTCCAGCATGCCTTCAATTTCAGCTCCACGTACATAATCAACTCCAAACTAAAAGTCAGGAATGATAGTTCAGTTATTTACATCCCGAATAAGTGCAATTTGTAACTAAAAGAAAAGAGTGAAGTCCTTGTTTCAGCTTAGTAGTGTTGGTCAATTAGAGGGTAGCCACCGAGCATCCACTTTGCTGGTACCCATTTATTTACCTGGGTGGAGAGAGGCACTGAGTGTGTTGTGAAGTGTGTTGCTCAAGATAACAGTGCTGCAGGCCAATTAAGGATCGAAACCGGTCTTTGCAGCAGTTAAATCTAAACATCTCCAAAGTAGCATGCATAAAATAACTACGAAAGCTATCCACAGGAGCATATGTTGTAATGTACAAAACGAGAGCAGTTTACCTACACGCTCTAAACTTCCAACACTCAAGAATACAAGAATGTAATTACAAGAACAAGAATTACATTGTTAGATAATACAGTTCTAGTGGTGTGAACATTCAACTGGGAATCCACACAAAAGCAGGTGGAAAACTCCAAGTTTCCATCAGTAAAATAAACTGCAACACTACATGTATTGTAATTTCCCAGTGCACTCAGATGGACAAAATCACTGTGCATAAAATTAAGCAGTGACACTTGTAACAGTAAGCGTCACATTTGCTTTTTCCCCGAGAACTGCGAAAATCCTGTGTTTGCAACTTCCACATGAAAGTAAGAAATTCATGTGAGCTGTGAATTTTAGAAAAGTTTTAAACATTTTTCGATGCATTTGGTTTTATAAACAATAAAGAGAAACTGAGCTCTCGATTAGTTGCAATTCACTGCTGAAGCAAGGGAATTTACCTGCTCTCTAAACGGCTTTGTGCGATCATATTTCACTGGACCTCGCTGTGTTGGCCGAACAGTGACCAGAAAAACCACGTCGTGTTTCCTTAATACTGAAAAACAAAATATTAAATGCATTAAGGCGGGGTAAACATGAATGGGCGTGAAATTTGAAGTGATATAAAAAAAGGAAATTGTTAGGATTAAGATGGGTTGGAAACACTACCAGACAGTTGACCCCCGCAAAAGAGAGCCCCAGGTTGCTAGGGGACTGTTTGGTATCCGTCTACTAATTCTTCACTTCAAATTTCAATTTTCAAAATCCATCAAATCTTCAACATATCATATTTTCCTCAATTTAACCTATTCTTTGAGAAAAAATATCGCTTTCCCAAAATGCCCAAAAATCAACCAAAAATCTACACAAAACCGCCAAACAGTGGTTAATAAGCAGAGAGATTTAGTGTCGCTTGAAACGTGACGGATATTGGCAGAAAGGTGGTGTTAAGCGACGTCAAAACAGCCTTCATGTGTACCCCTGCCTTAACAATATTGATATTTGTTGGTAAGTACACCGCAAGATGTGAAACTATTAGATGCAACTCAGATCGTACCTTCCCATTCTGCTTTCACAATATCTCTCATATTCAAGTTGATGGTGACATCAGCTCTGACTTGGGATGGACGGGTCTCCCCAATGTTAGGTTTGGACACCTGGTGACAGTTACACAGAAGTAGTGAATGCATTGTGCGTTATGTTATAGTTAATAATGTGTACTCTTCCTTTTAATGCAGGGTAAGAAAAAGCATTTTGCTTACCTCTATCACGCTAAAGTTCACTATTTTCTGCCGAAAACAAAAGCAGAAAAATAAACAGTTTTAGTAAAGAGAAGTATATGAAAAAAAGAAGTGATGTTATTGTTACACTGTAGTTGTTCTGCAGTCTTCTTTTCCTTTTCTACCTGACTTCTGTTCACTAACGTTTAAAAGAACCATAACAAAAATCGTGTGTATTCTATCCAAGACCACAACTCAAAACAGAATTTACATCCAAGCATGTGACAAAATGACTTTTGTCCGTATTTATGTCTTAAAAACACACAGAGAATATCAACTTCGTTTTGGCTTACTGTTCCCATTCTCGCCCAGCCAGCAAACTCTGTCTGTTCTATCTCATTTTGCCTACAAAATCAACAGCAAATTAAAACAGATATAAATTTACAGTCCTGCAGTTGCATCAACCTGACAAGGTTTGGCGCGCTTGATTGTTGTATATGAATATTTGGAATAGAACAAAACGATAATAGGGATTAGTATATACACACTCAGTGATCTTGGTGTTTTAAGCAATATGATTGGTTCAATATCTCTGGCTAATGAGCATTATTAAAAACTGGATCACTGGATACTGCAATTCGAGAGTTTTCATTGGCTTAGCCATCTTGGTATAGTTTTCCTTTTATTTGAGCTTACATGTATATATGTGTTTCCTTCTCTTATGATTG
>OZ026600.1:7223447-7225947 GCA_964020085.1 Micromussa lordhowensis
ACATGTATTTACTAGGGTATCTAAAAGATAGTAATGCTGCGGCACATATCTGTTGTTATTATTCAACAAATTGTAACACTATCCAAATATGGTCATGATGCTCTCGATATCTGTCATCCGTAGGTAACAGATATCCGGCGGTATACGTAGCTTCGTACGTGGGAAGAAAAAGTGAAGTGAGAAAATGTTGACAGAGAGATTTAAAAATGTTAGGCTGTTTTGTTATCAATTTGTTGAATAATAAAACAATTATCCTGCTCAATCTCACGGAATATAGTCTGATTTTAGCCGACTCGCAGGGGAATTGTTAAATAGTGGCATATTTTACGCCGCAATTTAACTGCACGTTCCAAGATTTACAGTAGCCTTTATTTCTCAAAGTAGTGTCAAATTGTGCTGTGTAACTTAAAATCTGTCCATGTATGCATCAACTTCATGCATGATGACGCATCGATGGTGAGGTGTGACAAAAAAGCACATAGTGATCTGAACTATGTTCGGAAATAAACGATACACATCAACCTCCCCTTTATCAGATCGATAGATCGAAAATCGATAGACGTGGAAATTGTAGGAGCAGAAATCTAACTTATGAATTCTGTACTGGTACGCATTAAATGTCTCCGGAATGTTGACAGATTGTGCCGAGGACGCGTCCATCGCAATGTGTGAAAATACTAACGCTTTACCAAATGGTCTTGTTAGCACAAATGAAACGATTAACTTTAAAAACACAACAACGCTTTTCAGTTTTCGGAACATGTTTCGATGTTTCAAACATCATCATCAGCCATTATGAATATATAGTAAAGATTTACAAAAGTGGTCGGTATATATAACCATATACAATGAAGCTTCATAAATTCAAATAGTCGTTAACTGTTAAACTTATTTAAACTAACCAATAAAATGATAGACTAAGAGAAGAAATAACGGAAAAAATAAACTTAAAATTCCCTGTAAACAACAGTAGATAAATTTAGAAATGTAACGACAAAATAACGTGCTCAACTTGTTTGTTGAGTTCAGGTTTCAACTGTTCAATATGAAAGCTCTCTTTTATTTTGAGTTGAGAGTAAGTGCTGGCATTATCGAGAATCTTAAAACAAGAGATATCACACTTATCCCTACAATCTTTAGAAGCACTAAGATGTTTAAAAATGTGGGAATTTTTGTCCCGAAATAGATGCTCATTAACACGTGTGTTAAAATGTCTATTGGTTTCACCAATATAACGAACTCCACAGCTCGCACATGTAAACTGATAAACAACACGTGATTTAAGAGAATCGGGAATAAAATCTTTAGGACTAAACATAGTGCTAAGTTTGAACGGAGAGAAAATAATCTTAACATTTAAGTCTTTGCAATACTTATTAACAATGGATGAAATTTTTCTTCCAGTGTAGGAAGAATAATAACCGATATAAGGTAACTTGTAGAAGTGGCAGTTGGATGTTTCACATTTAGAAGCGTCCTTTCCTGTCGTTGTAGCCTTACTAAGAAAACCTTTAACTGATTTGTCGATAAGCCACTTGGGAAACATATTGCGTTTCAAAATTTCTGAAAAGTTTTTGATGTCGTTATGAAAACCCTGAGTAGTGTTATTTATTTTGTAAGCTCTATCTATAAGAGTCTTAATTAACCCTAATTTGTATTTGAAGGGGGTAAAGCTAAAATAATTAGTCAGGAGACCAGTGTACGTCTTTTTACGATAAACAGAAGTGATAAATGAGCCTTGGTGATCACTGGCACTTTGCTTTGATAACAATACATCTAAAAATGGCAGCTGACCTTTTTCTTCTGTTTCCATAGTAAACTTAATGTTGGGATGACACGAGTTAAGGTACTCAAAAAACAAACGGGCATCATTAGAGTTTTTGAAACAACAAATAATATCGTCTACATATCTGCGATAGTATAGTACCTTGGGACCAGTGTAATTACTTAACCAGAGCTTTTCATAATGACCCATGAAGAAATTGGCTAACACAGGAGCTAAAGGGGAACCCATAGCTACTCCATCTACTTGATCATAAAAGCAACCGTTGAATAAAAAATGAGTGTGGCTAGTAGCAAAATTAAAAAGTTCCTAAGTTCAGTTTTGCTGAGTTTAAGGTGTAATCCAGTGTTGCTTTCAAATATGGCATTGACAGCTAAATCAATGGTTTCAGATAAAGGAATATTTGTAAAGAGACTAGCTACATCATATGATACCATAAACACATCCTTGAAATCAGCATCTTGAATATCCATAACGAAACTAAAAGTATCTGTGGCACAAAACTCTGAGGAGATATGAGGCTTGAGTAAAGAACAAAGGTATTTAGCTAAGTTGTAATTATAAGTGCCTATAGAGGAGACAATCGGTCTAAAAGGAGGAATAGTAGAACGGGGGTCCTTGACTTTGTGTAGCTTTGGTAGACCATATAACCTAGCTGGTTGGGAACCGGTGGGATAAATGTTACGGTAAGTATCAGAATCAAAGACACCGTTTTTC
>OZ026600.1:7233447-7368447 GCA_964020085.1 Micromussa lordhowensis
AATATCAGCCATTGGAAAAGAACTTTAAAGGCCTCAAAGATAAGGTATGTGGTTTGTAATGAATAACATCGATTTGGATTCCATCGAGTGGGAACTAATAATGTTTATAAACATTAGAGTGCTGAGACTGCGCAGTACAGACTGGAAATATGTCTTTAAACTGGAGCGCTACATTGCTTGGACATGAGACACATCTAAAGATTTATCATGGTAACCTTAAGGGTATATTTCTAACAGGTTGTATCATGTTACATAAAAATAATGACCACAACTTGTTTACCAATGATTAGGCATTTTAGAACATTATTGCAGGATCATGTGACTAAGAGTGGTAGTATTGATTCATCAAAGTATAGACCCTTTACATAAATGGCGCCTAAATTTGAATAACAACACTTATACACATGTACATCCTAAGCCTCACATTCATGTGCAAAATCCTCTGTCTGGAAACATGAGTACGAGGCTAAGGATGTACAAAGTACTGTTATTCATTAAATGTACACACCATTTATGGAAAGAGCTGGGAACTATTGTGAGCCACCTTAAGAAATAGAGAACAACTCCATTTTTGTATGGTGTTAGAAACACTAGTGGAAGTTTAGGAGAACTTTCTCTCTGATTTTTTGAGTTCTCCCAAACTTTAATGATGAAATAACTTGATACAAACACAAAGAAAATGTTTTGTTACTATTTCTTTAAGAAAACACTCTGAGGAAAGAAATTTATTTTGATCATCAAAATGTAAAAATTTCCTTGTCCCATGATTAGCTGAAGCCAGTTCTTTGTTTTGATTGAGTTATAGAAGCAGGGTTGTCAGTAGGATTTTGAGTAGCAGGTTTCATCCAAAGAGTAGGTGGCTATTTCCATTATTTTTATGTCTCCAATATCATGCCATTTGGAGTAACCGGCGCAATATTCAAAATAGCCGGTGAAATGCGCTGGTTGCCAGCTTATTTTGACAACCCTGTAGAAGTATGGGTTTTAAAGTGAGGTTTCTTTTACTCAGGGTCCTTAATTTCTAATAGTTCACATTTAGTACTAAATGTACCATTAAGCACTCACTTTGTCTTGGTTTGTTCATCTGCCTGCGCATCTTTTTTCTTTATGTGATTCCAATATTTTCTGTACTTTTGTACACTCTTTAATTCCTGTTCTAAACGTTCCTGCATCACAAACAAAGTCAGGTCCATTCATTGCATTATTTAACCATGCATGCAAAAACAAAGTTGAGAGGTCTGCACTGTAGTAAGTAAACATAAGTTCTACTGAATCATGCTTGACCACTACAACACTGTACATCATATAATTATCTGCAAAGAAATATTATGATACATCAAAATTTCACCAGAATGGCAATTTCAATTTCGTGACATCCAGTCATGTAAAATCTATGATTGGTTATATGTACTTCATGCCTAAATTAAAATGTTTTGTTTTGCTGAGTAGAATCTTTACCAGTACATCCAATTTACTTGACTGTACACGTATAGTATATCCAGGGGCATAATTATGGAAATTATCACGGAAGTAATACATGTAGATGCAGTTCAGATGAGACACTGTCCTTTACAAGTTTAAATGTGTTTGCACAATGTACACGTTCATCTGAGAAATTAAAAAAAAAATACCGGAAGAAGACAAATCCACATTGGAAGAGATACTACGTGCTGCAGTTGCTCCCTGATGAGATCCATTTCCTGAAAAAAAAAAAGCATGCATGCATTGTTTCAAAATGTAAGTAAAAGGAAAGGGTGGGGTCCCTTGAGCTTCCTACATGTACACTGTACATACATGCACATACAGTCCTTGCAACAGTACTTTCAAAACGACCCGGCACCCGCTGGAGCACTGGCGGGTATCCTGTTGAAAGTTGGCGGGTATATTTAACTTGTAAAAATTCTCCAGAGAGAAATTCTCCTGGGATTCTCATATTACTCCGGCAGGTGCTGTTCCAAGGTAGCCATCTACTTCAAATCTTATTGAAAGTACTGCTGTAATTATTTACAGTTTGTATAATAGTGTGTAAATTATGCATTCTTAATTAACAATTTATTGATATCTTCCTGAACATACCAGACTGTTAAAACAGTGAATTAAAAAGCTCAAGATTATAGACTGTTCCCTGACGGATAGGACCTACAGTATAAAAAACAAAATTATGTGGATAATCAAAATGTTGTAAATATAACGTTTAACGTAACATTGTCTGTCTTCAAAATTTACAATTACAAAATAGTTGATAAGAGCCAAAAGAACATGGTTACGAACAGATGATACATACATCTTCACTGGCCAAGCTTATTTCCATAATGCGTTGAAAAAACCCATGGAACTGTTGTGGCTTTTCCTTGAATGACTGCAGAATGAACAATGATTTATTATTTTGGTTAAGGTGCAGTGTTGTACAGTGTACAAGCAGTACCTAATTAGTGCATTTTGTGCCAAGTTAACGAAGCACTTGAATGGGAAGTTTGGAGAACACTCAAGAAGCTCATTCTCTCCAAACTTCCCTTGTGCATCCATAACTCGATATATGCATGCTAAGCATGAACATTAATAGTTCATTTAGTAGAATCTACAAGTACAATGATTTGCTACAATCTGATTGGCTGACCTAAACATACTTTATCAGCCATTACTGTGAAGTGGCTGGAGATCGTGAACAAAATGCTGAGATGCTAGGAGATGACAGTCTATTGATTCAGCCTTGGGCCTCAACAACTACAGTATCACCTTTTACAAATGCAATTCTCTAATTAATTATTGGCTATGCTACACACTATCTATTCTGTTGTAGGTTGTAGATAATGAGTAGCCTAGCAGTGGGTGGTTGTTTAACAAAATGACAGCCATTTCTTTGCATTTTTGAAGTGTCTGTGAAGAGGATATGCTGTTCAAGTTTTGAGCAATAAGTACACTGTAGATTGATACATGTACTAACAATAAATTAATGAATCATTTGTTCTTGAATTTTATGTGTGATATAGTTGACATGGGTCATTCCCTTTGTCAACTAACATGCTAACAAATCTTGAGCTCATAATCTAATTGTTACAATGTACATACATTTGTATCATGTATATAGAAATCTCAGTCTCATAATCCAATTTTGTAAATTTAATTTAGCAAGTTAGTACTGTATTGAACTCATTACCTCCCAGGGTGGAACACCTTCTCTGAACTTCTCATTTGCCATTACTACCACGGACATTACATGCTCCACAGAAGCCTGGGGTGAATTAAAGTACATTGTATAGAACGATAAAGGCAGTTTTACATGTATTAATCAAATAAGTTTATTTTACATGTCACTGAACAATGTACAAACCTTGCTTGAAATGAAGTTGGGCCACAGGTAATTCTCAAGGTATTGACTGTACAAAGATACAAAAACAAGAATTAAGTAAATCTGTACTGCTTAGAGTGTGGATGACAGGAACTCAAAAGTAAAAAAAAACAAAAACAAAAACAAAAAACGAAACAGATGACTTTATCATTTTCCTTCATAAATTAATGTAGACTATGTACAATTGTAACATAACTAAAGCAAAGCGCGCGCTCTGATTGGCTAATTCAGCATCTACTATTTGCCCATGCATGGGTGTATGCTGCTGACCTATTCAATAACTAAAGCAAAGCGCGCGCTTTGTAATGCAGCTCAATTTTTTGCGGTCCACAGCATTTTGACCACTGTGATGACGCGTATCGTTGTCGATAAGAGTACAGACCATGCTAAACCACATTCGATTTGTTTTTACCACAGTATCAAGGATAACAAAATAAATATTTGTCTTGAAAACACCGACTCGGACTTGAAAGTGCACGCGCTGCATTATGCAAATGAACTGCTTGTACGCGTCAGACTTATCCTTTTAAAAACTTTTACAAACTCGCTTAATATGCAGAAACAACTCGAAAAAAATTTTTGGGAAACGAGTAATGACACGTACTCGTTGTCGGTAAGAGTACAGACTATGATAAACCACATTTCGATTTGTTTTTTACCACAATATCAACGTCAAAGAAAATGTTTTACTTCAGACCACGAACTGAAAAAGGCATTGCGTGACACATTGACGCGAGCAGCGTGGTATGGACTCTAAAAAAAGACTCCTGTTGTTCCAATGTCTCAATGTTATGTTATAAAACAAATGGTAAATGCCATAGCGTGTACTATTGAGTTATGGATGCACTTGGGAGGTTTGCTAAGCACTCAAGAAGCTAGAGTGTGACTCTTGCGCTTCTTTTGTGCTTAGCAACCTCCCGCGTGCATCCATAACTCAATAGTACACGCCATGGCGTTTACCATTTGTTAATTATTAAAAACTGGATCATTGAATAATGCAATTTGAGAGTGTTCATTGGCTTAGCCATCACAGGCTATGAGCCGCTATACCATGCTCTACAAATAAAATTTATGGTAAGCGTACGAGTTATTTTTTTGAGGCATTTTAATTTTTTTTTTATAGTTTAGTTTGCTATATTTTTGGGGCGTTTTTAACAAAACAATTATTCCACTCCCCCTTGTTGGATATGAGATGATTATAGCCAACTTGGTGCTATGTGCCTCGTTGGCTATCTACCATCTCATATCCAACGCGTGCTTGTGGAATAATTGTTAATTATACAAAATTTGTACATGTACCCTGCTGATTGCAGGTAGATATTGATGAAATAACACAGTCTTGTTGTATACATGTATGAAAAACTAAATGTAAACTAGGTAATGTATTATTAGTAGTCTAATGTATGTGCTACATGTATACATAAATTAGTCAATTAACCATTAAATGTAATATATTGTACATAATTTATTAGCAATGTTCTTGTTCTCTGACATATCATATGTACTTGTTTGCAATAAAATTGCTGATCTTTACATTATTTTGTACTTACAATGTACAAGATCTTAATAAGATCTTCACAAGAAGTACATATACAAGCAGGATCTTGGTAGCTTTTTGCATTTTTGTTTCGAACAAAGAGTTGATTTAAAGTCGAACAAGAAAAAAATTTTGTTGCCAAGATCTTGTCAAGATCTTACCAACCTGTGGTACTGCTACACTGTACAGGTAATCAGCTAAGGGTGCTGTCTAAGATTCATGATAATTATTGTTTTAATAGCAAATGGAAAATTATACCTGAATTCTAGAAGCATGGCACGTTTCACTGCAAACCTAAACAAAAGAGTAACATTCTGTTTTGTTAATTCAAAATGAAAATAAATTATTAGTGAATTACATGTAAATCTAAAGGTGTTCTGATTCTGCATCAAATGTTAAAACAAGTAAAATTATTCTGGCATTTTGATGAGTTCTTACATAGGATCTATTGGAAAACAGGAGTTAAAATGACTTCATTAACCTTCTTTTTTTTCTTTTTATTAAAAAAATAGATTCCATGTTGCTGTCCATCTACTCTCACTTACAATGTAGTAACTGAAAATGTAATAACAACATCAGCAACACACTCGCTATAAAATTCGCCTTGTGTGCCACGTTTTTGTTCTTACCACATTTTGATGTTATCTGTGATCAATTAATAAGAACAGTAGCACAGCAACATGGAATCTACACTGTACATGTATTTGCTAAATTGATACCATTATCAACAGTAGAACTAGTCCACTGGCACATAATTTTATTTAAGTACAGTGTGATGTTAATTGTAACAGGACAGTGTATCATCACCTGCGTTTTAGAAAATATTAAATATTCACCCAGCCAGTGGAAATTCATTTGAAATTCTGAGGGGGGAGGGGGCCCAATGTTTTTCACATTACTGTAAAAGTGTTTATGTTCATGAATGTTTACATTCTTTTAAAATAAAATCTACATTAAATCTAATAATATTCTTGTCCATTTTCTCTTGCAAATAGCTTTGGCTAAACATACTTGCTTCCTTTTATCTCCTTTCTGTAAATGTCATCAACAATCTAAAAACAAAATTTATAACAGTGTTGTTACATGTAAAAGCTGTAAATAACTTGTAAGTTACATGTAAGTAGTGAGCCTGAACACAATACTTGTTTAACCTGCTAATCCTGGTCTGTGATGGAAGTACTTTAGTTGCTCACTTCAAAAAAAAAAACAAAAACAAACTAACATGCTTGTAAAAATTATTTGCCTCTGTAATACATGTACTTGTAGCAAGATCCCCCCCCCCCCCCCAGTAAAGTTACACTGTAACTGTCAGTATCTAAACAAGAAAGAAATTAAAGGCACCCAAGGAAACACAACAAAAAAAGATTACTGATTCCAGAAATACCTGTATCTATTGTAGGTTAAAATGGTTTTAACCTAGTTTCATTCTCAATTTCCTTTGTCTTGTAACCCTAATTCTTTAATATGATCCATTAACAATTTGGGTTAACAAACAAAGGAATTTCATTTTAACCTGATTATAATTTTGACCTCCAACACATATAGAAAGGACCCTGTGCACCCTCGTGTTTTCTACATTTCCCTCGTGTTCTCAAATGCCCGTCGTGTTTTATCACAGTGTAATACACTGCTCAGGCTTCTTTATTTGTCAAATAAAAAAGATATTAAATACTACAATATTAAATGTAAGAAAAATATGCTTGCTTAAATACATGTGTTTTAAGTTCTCTCTTAAAAGTACATACTGTAATATTGTGCACTGCCCTAAGGCTAAGTGGCAAAGTATATATAATATAATATATTCCATAGAGCCTCTGCAGCCACAAAGAAAGCTGTCCAGTTCTTTTCCAGATTTTATTGCAGGCCGAGCTAACATATTCATTAAATATATTAAATAGTATTGCTGTAGAGTTGTGTGCAAGCAGTACATGTACCTGAGGTTTAAAGGGTTTCTTGCCTTCTCCTGGAGACCAGTATTGGTTTGCAAGCTATTAAAACACAATAAGTACCAATGAGAGATGAATAAGAAATGCATCGGTCATTTTCACTGCTGTCCATCTCACCTTCCCCAAACCAGACCAATTCCTGGGCAATTCATTTTTTTGCATTTTTTTGTTTTGTTTTTTTTGAAATTGTCCTCCATACTGAAGAACTAAATACTTAAGAAATCTACAAGTTAACAAAAAACTCTTTATTTTATGTGGCTATTAAAAAAAGGATTAATGCAATTTAGGCTAAACTGTTATTAATGCAAAACAATGCTGGCCAGCAGTCGCTCCCTGGACATTGGTAGGTACGTCATGTATGGGGACATATATTGTACCGAGACATATTTCATAGAAGTCTTCATTACTTGAGGTTCTTGACCTACTTGAGCTGCTTGCCTTACTTGAGGTGCTTTGCTAACTTGAAGTGCTTTACTTACTTGAGGTGCTTGACTTACTTCAGCTGCTTTCCTTACTTGAGGTGCTTTGCTTACTTCAGGTTCTTTAGTTCCTTGAGGTACTTGACTCACTTGAGCTGCTTTGATTACTTGAGGTGCTTGACTTACTTAAGATGCTTAACTTACTTGAGGTGCTTTGGTTACTTGAGGTACTTAACTTACTTGAGGTGCTTTGCTTCCTTAAGGTGCTTTGCTTACTTGAGGTGCTTTCGTTACTTGAGGTGCTTTGCTTACTTGAGGTGCTTTGCTTCCTTAAGGTGCTTTACTTACTTGAGGTGCTTTCATTACTTGAGGTGCTTTGCTTACTTGAGGTTCTTAACTTACTTGAGGTGCTTTGATTACTTGAGGTGCTTTGCTTACTTGAGGTGCTTTGCTTACTTGAGGTGCGTTGCTTACTTGAGGCGCTTTGATTGCTTGAGGCGCTTGACTTACTTGAGGTGCTTGACTTACTTGAGGTGTTTTGCTTACTTGAGGTGCTTTGCTTACTTCAGGTGCTTTGGTTACTTGAGGTGCTTGACTTACTTGAGGATCTTTGCTTACTTGAGATGCTTTACAATGGAGAATTAAACTACAAAGGTCTTTTAGAAAACCTTTTCAATTCGTTAAATAAAATAAACACCTCTTGATTTATCCTGATTAATTTTTTCGTAGAGCTGCATTGTTTTAATGGGTTGGCTTGTAAAATAGGCGACGTGCAAACGTAGAAACCATATTTCAAAAGTGCGCCTAACGACGGGAGTAATGATCCTGGGGAATTGAATATAGTCATCGTCCTTTACTAGCTCAAGTAAGACAAGCACCTCAAGTAAGCAAAGCACCTCAAGTAAGTCAAGCACCTCAAGTAAGTCAAGTACCTCAAGTAACCAAAGAACCTCAAATAATCAAAGCACCTCAAGTAAGTCAAGTACCTCAAGTAACCAAAGAACCTCAAGTAATCAAAGCACCTCAAGTAAGTCAAGTACCTCAAGTAACCAAAGCGCCTCCAGTAAGCAAAGCACCTCAAGTAAGTCATGCACCTCAAGTAATCAAAGCGCCTCAAATACGTCAAGTACCTCAAGAAACCAAAGAACCTGAAGTAAGCAAAGCACCTCAAGTAAGGAAAGCATCTGAAGTAAGTCAAGTACCTCAAGTAAGCAAAGCACTTGAAGTTAGCAAAGCACCTCAAGCAAGCCAAGCACCTCATGTAAGTCAAGCACCTCAAGTAAGCAAAGTACATGTACCTCAAGTAAGCAAAGCATCTGAAGTAAGTGAAGCACCTCAAGTAAGCAAAGCACTTGAAGTTAGCAAACACCTCAAGTCAGGCAAGCAGCTCAAGTAGGTCAAGAACCTCAAGTAATGAAGACATCTATGAAATATGTCTCGGTACAATATATGTCCCCGTACATGACGTACCTACCTGGACATTGGTATGGGGTGGCCGGGTACATGAGTCATACATGTGTAGCTCGGCTTCAGGTGTTAAGTCATTCAGCATTTGTTTTCGCTACCAGATACAGTTGTATAGTTGTATAGTTGAGTTTGTCATGGATCCCCTACGGGTTCAGCTCGGATTGGCTTGTGGCCCTACGTGTACCTTCCTTTTTAGGCACCATTCCCAAAGCCCATCTACTGTTGATAAGTTTACCGTAAGTGCAGTTAATTCACTGAAGCAGTCCATCTTAGCAGTCCATATTGTAAAATTCGGACCACTACAGGAGAAGTCAGAATTCTCCTTTTTATTGCAAACCAGGTCAGCCGTATAATAAAAAGTGTTATTCACCAACATTATTTTCTGTGTCATTTTGTTTGCATGTGTTTATCTTTCCATTGTCACAACCTTGATAACGCTAAACAACAGCTATTTTGGTTTATTATTTTGGTAAATAATTTAACAAAAAAAACAAAACAAAAGTAGCTATTGTGTAATTACAACAGTCAATATGTATTACTTCTATTTTGTACATAATGACACATTTAAGTGAACAATTTTGCTAACGAAACAAGGCATGTATCATTGAAGAAATAAAGATGTACATTTGCATGTACGTGTGATACAAAACAATACAATCATGTAAAAGATGTTTTCAAAACAGGTAATTTCTGATAGTTTTAGAATCCATGCATTACATGGCATTAATTTCATTTGATCCATATGTGATCAACAGGAGAAAAAATAAATAAGAAAACAACATGATTGTCTTTGCATTGGGTGATTCCAGAAAATATCTATACCTATATAATTATACCATAGGCAGCTTTTTGGATTTTTGGGGGAAGGGGGTTCTTTGAACTGGAAATCCAAAGGCATGGGGGGTACCTACAATTGGAATTCCAAGGGGACAGGGAGTTTTCTAGAGGGGACCATCAAGAGAAACCAGAAACAAACTGACAACACTGCTGACTACTGCAGAAAAGCAAGATACAAGACAAGAATCAATCAAAGTCATGCACGTGTTCACATTCATTTACATGTACATAAAAGCGATAAAATCTATGTGGTACATTGGGCTCCAGAGGCCTTAAAGGTAATGAATTTCTTGTCAGAAACTCGTTTGCCACAAATGCCTACATGTACCTGCCACATTTGTTTACTAAGCATGAGTGATACATACTCATAAAAAATGGCATCTAAACAAGTGAATACCGTTCATAACATCGAAGGTAAAGTAGGCAGGATTTGCTCACACGTGTTCTAATTTCCATATATATAATTCAATAACACACAAAACAATTGAAATTTTTATTCCTTCACCAGTTTAATCAAAACCTAGTTGCAAAATTGTGATTGACAAGGAGGAAGTCTTAGTCGCTACAAATTTAGTCTTCAATACATGGAATCATATTGGTCCCACTTTCAAGCCTTTTGAACAGTTGGCACATTTCTGGGAATATCCCTTTCAAAGAGAGTCAGACTGGAATTTCCAGATGGTTGAAGTAAAAAAGGGAAATCTTGAAGGGAGGGGGGTTAACGATTTTGGAATTCAGAGGGTATGGGAGGGGGGAGGGGGCAAAGAGCATTTTGGAATTTCCGAAAGCAAGGGGGGGGGGGGGTTAAAATGTTCATGCTACCCATGGATATTTTCTGGGATCACCCATTCTTCGCCACATGTGAAACCAATACCACAGGGCTTCCAAATATTCTGGGGTTTACAGAGGGGTAGACAAATGCCAAGGCCCCCAGACAGTCATAAAATGTTAAATGCCTACCCCTGGGATCAAAACATGGGCAAAAGCGAAGCGCACGAGGCCTAAAAATAGAATGCAAATGATTATATCCCCCACGAGGCTCATAGAACATCACCGTATTCTGAGAGAACTGGACGGAATCTAGGCGAAGTTTTCGTTTTAAAAATGTGTTTAGGAACACGGCCGGCTGTATTAGAAAGTGTTTTAGGGAAATCGTCTGTCATTCCAGTTTGTTTGTCTGAGTCTTGTCTGAGTCATGACGTCACTTGCGCGCTTTGCTACTGTCCGGCTATTATATATTGCCCAGGCGGAAGAGCACTACTGGAATTGACTGATGCAAATAAGCTTACATGTACATGTAAAAGTCTGTTCAAATAACTTGTAACATCCCTTTCCGTTTGTTTATATTTTTACAAATATTGATCACTTCTTGTAATCCCTGTTGTCCACGCTGATCAATCTGAGCACAGATTGTAGCTGTTTCTCATACATTGTACAGTCCAGCTGAGAAACTAAGCTTATTAAAAGTTGAACACTGTTCAAAGTGATAATGAATCAAGTCACATTAGTCTGTACTTTACCTGAGTGATTCGATCTGAAGTGACCTGTTCCACTGTTGGGACAGCGTTCCTACGCCCTGCAGCTTTCGCACTCATCTTGTTCGTTCTTCTAAGTAGCTTTAACTTCCCACGTGCTATTGACAACCTCTCAGAAACGTTGACACTACGTACAGAACTTGCTTGATTGGCGCTAATTCAGAGCTATAATGTGATTATATGGCTAAATAAACATTTCCTTCCAGACTATTTTGTCATGTATTTTGCGTTTTCCACGCACTTTTTCTTAAGATTAATGCAGAATCTACTAGACACAACTTTGTAGATCTTCGCTGCATTCTGCCGCCATTTTGAAAATATCATGCGTACTAGAGAGGCGAAGACCCTGGTGACGAGATTATTGTCTCGTGCCCAGTCTTCTATGGAAACAAAAAGCTCCCCGCTGAAAAAATACCTAATTATGTATTTCCTAGCAGACACATAAGCTCACACTAAACACGAATCGGGATCACCACATCGGAAAGCTGAAGCTTACAACGTTGTTTTAAAAAATACTGCTTTGTTGTTTATTAACCATCGGGCGTACAAGCGGAGGGGTCTATGAGGGGCTGAAACTACTTTCAATTGCTGTTCATCCATCCTTCGCGGGGATTCATCATTTATTTTGATGTCATTTTTGTGCCCATCATTTTTGACGTTGCAATGGCAACCACAAATTTCATGTAGGTTTGGCCAAAAATGAACTTTTTTGACATAACTCTGTACTTTTTTTTTCAGTTTTCTTCATCAAATTGCAGAAATTCACCAATTTGTACATATTATAAGCATTCTGGCTTGATTTTGTATTAATTTCACTTATTTAATGACTTTTAAGGAACTAGTGAAATCCAAGATGGCGGATCCAAGATAGCGGATCAAATGACGTCATATGATGTCATAACCAACTAAAATGGCATCATCTTGCATTGTGGAGCAAGCTCAGGGTTATCCATCCTCGGAGACCCAGGGGCAGTTAGTCGGGGCGGGAGGAAATTAATTGGGCAAAGAAATGAAGCGTCGAACGCTTCATTTCTTGTCCCGATTTATTTCCTCCCGGCCCGACTAACTGCCCCTGGGTCTCCGAGGATGAGGGTTATTTAATCAATGTAAATTAATTTCGCTGTGCCCGCCATAACGAATACCCAGGGGCGGGGGCTACATCATGAAACAACTTTGCGGGACAATGAAAGGACTTCGCACTCGGACTTCAAAAATGAGCTCACTTCTCCAAGTCACAAGCCACAATAGTTAATGAATAATTAGTGTTGTGCAGCATTCACACGATAACGCGCTAATGAATGGTTCGAGGAGCATGGAATTATCATCCTGCTCATAAAGAAATTGTCCAGGGGACAAATCTCAGTCAACAATGTTTTAAGGGTTTTTTTTCTCGTGAAAATGGGAAAGTTTACTAATACTAACTAATAAGACAGCTTTTCATAAATTGCAAATTTTAGAAAAGTTTACTAATACTAACTAATAAGAAAGCTTTTCATAAATTGCAAATTTTACAGGTTTCAGTACGACTTAAATTATTGTCTCCTTTACCAATCTTGAAAATTTGACATTCGGTTAAAGCCCAATGGAGACACCCTGTTTGAAATATTGGTGATCCGTCTATTTGGTAATTTTGAGAAATAAAGCTGTAAAGTTTTACTTCGGTCCCCGAGAGCCTAAGGAGCTCTGTGAACCGGGGGGAAGAGGCAAGACAGGGGGAGTGGGGATACCGAAGGTTTTACATAAATGTTCCATTGAATACCCGAATACGCACCGGTCGTAGAATTGTTTACCAATTATAAGAAGCGTATAAGATGGTACAGGAAACAATGTTCAGGACCTGTTCACATTTCCAAAGCTTTCCTGTAAATTATAATTAAAATTTACTGAATTGAATCCATTTTGTAAGTGCTTTTGGACAGAAAACAAGCGTTGCAATAGTCGCTGCTATGGTAAAATATAATAACTGGTGTGCAGATTCCTGATTTAAACGTAAACCAAGGAGTAATTAGAGCAAAATCGTTTCAAAAAACGTTTTTTTGAACACAATTTGTATCTGAAGGTTGAAAAAATTGTGTTTGAGTACTCGTACACGTATGGAACACGTACATGTAATCATAGTCACGAATTTATCAGTATCAAGGCTTATTTTATTCATGCCTAACATGTTATAAGTAAAACGACACGAATGAGTATCAGTTGAAAGAAAATTTATTTTGACTACACACCCTAAGTTGCTTGAAGCGAAACATCGGGAATTTTCATTTTTCCTCTTACAGGTCATTTAACCATTCACTCCCAAATTGTCACCAAAAAAATGCCGTCGGAGCAAAGGGCTAACGCTCGAAACGCCAGCTTTCGAACCTCTTTACGGTGGCCAATTCACATTATCAACTCAGTTGATAAAACCAAATTATCTTGTAATACTCCCCACCGACGCAGCACCACAGTTTCTATAGAAACTTACCCCCTTTATTCATTTGCTATGTGGATAGATCCATCTGCTTATTGATAATATCTAGTGATATTTAATTAATGACGTCACAAGTGGTACAAAGACCACGACTATGAAGAAGCCTTGTATGGCTCCTTTAGCGTCAAAGGGTTAAAAAGCAAGGATATTAAGTTATTTAAAAAATACTTAAAATATCCTAGACATATATATATATACTATTAACTTACGTAACTTTCCTATTTATGTTATATGCTATTGGCCGAATAAATCGAACCTGATTCTTTTGGCCAGCTCTAATCGTGAATTATCGTATACTTTAAAAGTCTTTTCGCATTCAAAGGTAAAAAAATACTAATAATATATTATTAGTTTTAATTCCAATATTGTTATTAATTTTAAATCCATAGTCATTGTTAAAAACTGCTATTTAGAATCCCCTCCTGTATTCTGCATTTTCGTTGAGGTCACGATCGGCATCGGTGTGTCTTCAGGATTGAAGAAGCTCAGATCCATAAAGGTGCGAAGAGCCATTTGTGGAGGGACGGGTTGGGATGGTTTGTGTCCATCTTGGTCATTGGTGCTTAGCGGTGCGGTTATTTCGCCTTATTTGGAAATATGCCACTCAAAATGTCGGTTACTTCTTGTGCATGCAACTTCCCAATGCCAACTGCGGGCGCGGCTAAAACTTTGCGACCAACATACTGGAGCTAGAAGGAATGAATGGATTTATTACGTCTTATTAGGTAACCAATCAATCAATTAGTCGATCAGTCAGTCGGTCAGTCAACTAAATCAAAACACTTCATCGCTTATCAGCAACATATAGCTGATAGGTAAATCAGACGCCATAGATGGAAACTGAAAAGTCATCAGTATGGAATTTTTACTGAGATCGTGTCATAGACCTCTATCGAGCGAGGGAAGGTTTAAGAGGCGCTCGAAATGACCTGAGGAGTGTTCACATCAGAAGGTAAAAATGTTTGGTGTGCATGTGTAAATGGGAAGCTGAAAGCGTCCGCGATTACCTTGATCCCTAGAATGTTCTCAAATCGCGGCGAGACAAAACTCCAAGCTCCCATGTTCCTGTGTTCTTCTTGGCTCCAAACAAATTCTGAAGTTGAGAGAAAATGAAGTTAAGAAGTTAAGCAAGGTTATTATTAATAAAGTATCCTAAAACAGCACAGAGTGGCCCAGAAAAATCGTATCATTGAGACAGCAACTGAGTCGCAAGTTTTCAAAAAATAAACTGGATACACGAAATGTTAAAAAAATTAAAAACCTTAGAAGTAAATTTAGCATTTACCTTTTGCTCCTGGGAACTTCTGCAGCTCTTTACGAATCATTTCGACAGGAAACGGGCATAATGACTAGAGAGAAAACGAGGAAATGGAACTGAGACACTTTAAAATCGGCATATCATTTCTAACAGCGAAGCAGGATTTACTCTGCAACCACGTTATGAAATACGCATCTTCGAAAAATGCGCCAATTTTTTTCAAATTTGAAGCTCATACTCCACCTTAATCGTATTTTCGCTCAGAGATAAGCAAACCATCAAACGCGTTTTAAACTCGAAGTAAACTCGTCTCCGTTTGGGACTCAACGCGTTTTGCGTTGGCAGTCAAACGCAAACCGCGTTGGAGATGCCCATAAGTACATCATCAAGGTCAGTTTGCATAACAAACTATGTAATCTGTCTGAAGTAGGAGACAAGCGTTATCCAAGGAAGTTCGATTTCCGCCGCTCTCTGTAGTCCGGTCTAGATCAGTTCCTCCCAAAACAGCGGACAGCGGCTGCTAATCGAGCCTTGAAGATTCCTTGAAAGCAGTAATCAAAACTAATATTCAGAGCACTGTAACCAGGCGCTTACCTCAAGTCTAATAATGGCTGTATCCATGCTGTTAGTTGTTTCTCTTTGTTTTGCTAGCGCGTAATAATGCTTCCCAGAGCAGAATACTACACGCTTCACTGAGGCACTATTAACAGTGTCATCTCCCAGCACTGGTTTAAAATGGGTCCCTGGGCCCATCTCCTTAAGAGACGACACTGCAGCCTGGCAAAAAGATGAATCAGATGAGTTGCTGTTCATTCAACAAAAACCACAGAGTATATAATCAAACTGAACGTTTTACTCACTGGTAGTCTTAGCAGGAGCTTGGGTCCAACGACAATTAGAGGTTTGCGAAAGTTGCGTACCATCTAAACGAGAAAAAATAAGGATTAGGTTCCTTACAAGCAAGTTTAGCTACAATCAGCATCAGCTTTGGTCAATTTTTGCCTGTGTTAAATTCTAACAATAATAATACTACGCGAGTTAACTACAGATTAAACGAGACAGGAGACCATAAACATGCTAAAAAAAGTAACGCCTGTGACCAGACTAAAGTTATCCGTTTCAATAATAGCGTTATAGCTCGTTTAAACACAAGAATCAGATTAATTTCCCTTGTCTTCCTACTCAAGGTAACATCATGACCGCCAGGACCATTTGATTGATAGGCGACTATCTGCTGTCCCTTCATGCATTTCACCTCACCTGCTGACGTAATAAGTGGAAGTACTGCGCAGGCGTGGTAGGGTTGGCTATGTGCATGTTAACACTGTCACCATCTACTTCGTCTTCCTTACTGTCCGTCATCTGTAAAGGTAAGAAAATGCTGAACTTTTCACCTGCGGAGGGGGGAGGAGACTTATAGCAGGTGGAAAACAAGGAGAGGTCCTTATTTGAGTTGGGGTGGGGAGGGAGGGGGGCCAGCTACCAATAAGTCGAGGGCAATATCCGGTCTGAAGGATGTCCGTTGTTTTTGTCACAGGCGTCGCTAAACAACATGGAATATCCTCATTACATAATCTCCACCTTTTTGCCCTTGAATCTTCCATTGATGGATATATCCCTTTTGCGGGATCCCTCGTTATATAGATCAAGATCATGAGGGCTCGGCTCGTGCAAGTTTATGATTCAAGACTCAAACACAGCAGAAGTGATTCAAGGAAGATCTGCCCCCAAAGCAGCACTTGTTCCCTCAACTAAACACGCATTTTATGCACAGGTGTTTCTACTTGACTCTGTCCTTCCGTTTAGCCTGGTACCACGATCCGCTAGGCCTAATCTTAGGCTCGTTCCATTTCTCCTTGTTCCCTTATGGCTGATCTACCTTGGGTCCAGCGGGTTTGGCTTTTACCCACAATACTCACTCAAAACACCCTTAAGGCTTTGGTTAAATCTTAACGGAACAAACCAACAAAAACGCAAAACGAGATCTCATACTTCGTATTGTCAGGCACATCTCCAACCCTTCAAATTTAACTGGTACAATTTTTTAACCGAGTCAGTTCAAAAAAATCAATTCTGACCAGCGTCAACCGAGCTTTATTTGATGCGCTATATTTGCTTCGAAATATACCATGAAATGATCTACAATCAGAATACAAACCTGAAGAAATCTTTCCATTCTGCAGGATGAATGCTCAGGTCCTGCCCCATCATAACCATGAGGTAGTAACATCACTAGACCACTCTGTAACAGCCACTTTGCTGCAATGTAAAATTAGAAGTACTGTTTAAACGCATACACGAACTACATCTAAGAGAGACTTGCCTACAGAGAAGTTGTCTTGTGGAATAGTCAGTCACCTGAAGCAAAGCAAGCCACTAGTTTATCCTTCTTTAGATAATAAAAGAATTATCCAATGAACACTTTTTAGATATAAAAAGCAATGGCTCGTTTAGTGTACGCTACTATAAATTGTAATTTAGGTCATTATAATATATAGATTTAGCCAAACCCAAAAGCGGAGCTCCTAACTGCAATAATTAACCATAAAGAAAAAAGAGGATTTGTTTTTCTTGGATCAAAACTCAAGATATAATCAATTGTGAGTATGTAATTGTTCAGCGGGTGGTTTCGCTATTTTTTTCAGTTAAATTTTAACGAACTATACTCAATAAGTGTAACCAAGATTGTAGAAACAATGTACGCAATATATCAGGGACTTTTCAAGAGACGATTGTGTAATGGAATTTGTCGAAAGAAAAGTCAACAACGTGCCAAGGGTTAATTTGCGCCGAAATTTTTGCCTTTGCAAGTACTCCCTCCTTCTCCCCCAGAGTAATAACCTAACCTAATAATAAGCCTGCGATCCATTTGAAAACCAGTACCCGGCCAGCGGTCAACTTAGAAAAAAACACACACGAGCTCGTTGAGTTCTAAACCTGAGTCCGCGATATGGTCATCTGATACTGGTCGGCGGATATCTTGTTTTGACAGTTGTCAATTAACCATAACATGGATGTCCAGTATCAAAATGTAACTACGGTAATGGTGCTACTCTCTTATTTTTCAAGATATTGGGCTTACGTACGGGCAGTCACGTGACAACCAAACTTTTTGAGATCGATGGGTTGCCAAATTTTCTAAGATATGGGGCTCCGGACACGCGCCTTCGGCGCGCAGGAGCTCCGCTATTAAGTTTTTTTTATCATAATTTTGTTGGTAATTTGCAAGGCTCCGTAAAATAGCACAATAATGTGAAATGAAATGAACACGGTGGGTGTATTTTTATATTATAACTTTTCTTGCACGTGATTAGTAATAGTAATTGGACCGAGTGGAGTACAATTCAGGGGGTAATCGCGCGACTAATTTCAAAATCGGACGAGCGCGAAGCGCGAGGCCGATTTGAGCGAAAACTGTTGAGCGAAAACGTCTGTAGCGCTTTTCCTAAGTTTTGAAAACTGTAGAAAACTTTGCTAAGGAAACCATTAAAGCGCGTGTAATTGACGTATAAATCACGTGGGTATCCAATAACAGGTGTCCGATTACAAAAAGTTCAAATCGGACACCCGTAATTGGACACCCACGTGATCGCGCGCAGATTACATGACAAATAGGCGAGCGGGGAACCAATCACGATCGAGAATTTTGTTATAGTACGATTGCTGCTGAAGTCAAAGAATTCAAATATGAACCTTCTTAGAGTAACACCACGAGCGCTTTCCGCTCAACCAAAAACTCCGGAAGTTTGGAAACGAGGGCAAATGGTGCAAAACATTTCTTGGAAAGTTTGCGAAAATTGCTCAATTTCCGAAATGCAAATCATTCAACCGAAAATTCTGGAAATTCCGAGAGGAATACCAACTGGAACGGAAATTATCGGTAAGAATATTCGAAGCAGATAACAATAAATATTCGTTGGCACACAAAGTAGCAGTAATTGTTATATTTACCCTCTGCTCCTGATACGAAAGTATCGATAATAATCTGCGCGCCATTAAAGAAATCTCCAAACTGTGACTCCCAGATAATAAGGTGATTAGGATTCTCAATGCTCATGCCATATTCAAAGCCAAGACATGCTTCTTCTGACAAAGGACTGTTTACAACCTGTGAGAAACACCAAGAAGAGAGATATCACTTCGTGTCGAATCAAGACTGCCATCATTTAGGCGCACGAGTCACAATAATTTGGCTTTGACTTTACTTCCTTTTAGAGCAGCAGAGTGGTTTTCAATTGAGTGTGCTAAAAAATTAAAACCAAACTAATTACTTACTTAGACTACTCAGCTTATCTCAAACTGTAGTACAATTGAAAAGCGCTTTATCCGATTGAGCATCGCAAAACCAAAACTAAAATAATCACTGGACAAAGGACACAGACAGACTATCGAACCAATCAAAACTCCCCGCAAATACATGTAGACGAAAAGCGCGGGAAAACGCATGTGAGCGTGTCAAAATTGGTCGTGGTTTCACTTCTGATTGGATGACAAAGTGGCGCCAATTTTTAAGCCAATCGTGTGACGTGGTAATTCTTAACCAAAGCAAATCCGAAATTATTTTCGATTAACCACGAAAACAAACAAACAATCGAAACAAAAGATAGCAAAGCTAGTCGATAGAGACCATCAAATTTAGTAGATTGTGTGAAAGAGATGTTTCTCTTCGCTACTCAATTCTTCCTCCCACCGTCAAAACGTACATACTGCGCCATGACGTGGCTGTACAAAGCGGTTTCTGATTGGTCGGTGCTCGGAGCTTCCCGCGCAATTAACAACCAAACCAGGGCTCGAAAAAAGTGTCGTCCCATTGTCCAGGACAAGTACATTTTCCTTCTGGGCAAGTGCCTTTTCATTCTCACTTGCCCGATAGGCAAAGGATCAGGCAAGTCGTCTGCAAACTAAATCATTAAAACAGCAAACTAGGACTTGCCCAGGACAAGCAAAATTTAAAAGCTACTTGTCGCAAGGGCAAGCTGGAATTCAAGATTTTTTTCGAGACGATACGTATCTTTGTAGAGTACGTCATCCGAATCGAATTTCTCGGGTCCAGGTCCACTCGGGTCGCGCCTCGAGTGGGAAACGAAAAGAGCGCGAGAAGTGTGATAAAGTGCTTAAGCACGATCAGGTACCTCAAGAAAAGCGTTCTGCTGTTCTGACATGTTATTCAGCGGCACATGCATCTCGTCAGTAAGCTGATCCACCAACATAGCATGCCTGTGACTGAACGTTCCTCGTCCTACATCCTGTCCGCTAAAGCGCACCTGATAACCTGCCACACAGACATGTGAACGAAAAGCTATTCAACAGTCGACAGAAAATAAAATTGCCTGTGATTATGTTTTTATGGTATGGAAGTAAGCTTAACAATAAACTTTGCAGATGTCTCTGGATGGAATAGTATGGGACCAATCTATTGTGCAGCACTTTCATGCACGACTATTTGTTATTATTAAAAACTGGATCATTGGATAATGCAATTCGAGAGTTTTCATTGGCTTAGCCATCGTGGTATATGAGCCATTATACCATGATCTACAAAAATGGCGAGCGTATGCGTGATTTTTTGGGCCTTTTTATTTTAATTGTAGTCTAGTTTTCTATATTTTGAGGGCGTTTTTAATAAAACAATTATTCCACTCGCGCTTGTTGGATATGAGATGATTATAGCCAACTCGGCGCTACGCGCCTCGTTGGCTATCTATCATCTCATATCCAACGCGCGCTCATGGAATAATTGTTAAGTATAAAATTAATGTACCAGCGGTATATCACGAATGCCGTTTTCTAATTCGCCGGCCTATTCACTATCTATTCTGTTGTAGATAGTGAGTAACCTAGAAGTGAGCGCTTGTTTGAAAAAATGGCGGCCGCTTTTTTGTGCTTTCTGTGTCTGCGAAAGGGATTTAGATAATTTACTAGTTAATTTTCGAACGACTGGTAGATTTATACGAACACAATTAGATGACTCGCTCTCAATTTCTACGCGTGATAGTTGACTCGGACTGAGCACTCGACAAATCACGCAATAGAAATCTCGAACTCATAATCTAATTATAAATTGTAACATAGCTAGCAAAACCACACTATCAAACTCAGTATACAAAAGCATGATACAGGCTCACGGCGTGAGCCGATTTGCCAGAAAATTTCACTTTTATATTATAAAATTACAATATTCAATTAGGCAAGTAACCTTGATAAAGAAGGCTTCCGATAGCAAGCGCCTCTGCTGTGGCCCAGTCAATCCCAGCCCCACTCATAAGTTTCTTTATCCTAGCTTCAACATGAGTCTTTTTAAGATGTGGGTGAATGTTGAACGAGTCTGGTATCTCAACAGACTTAGCTCCAACAAACAGCAAGCCTTCTAGAGGAAAGCCTAGGACAAAAAAGACAAGGTGTTTTAAAAGCATTCAAGACTTAAACTGCAACGAAATAGATTTTGCAGAATGTTACTTTACAAAATTGTGCCTTGTTAAAGAACTTTTAACATTTTTACAGACGCTGCGTAATTTTCAGTTACAAACAAAGTGAGTTGCGCAAATCTCGCGAGCAGTCGATATTGACAATTTGATGCGTATGCCACGCATTTGGCTGAATATAACAATTTCGAAAAAGAAAACGTTCAGATAGATAGAGTTTTGAGATGTTGCTTGTCTAAAATTATAATTATTCTTTCCATTTTCACATTTGATAAAGCAGTTAACTACTCGAGACAAATACTTCGCCCTTCATACTTTAAATGGTCCTTTAGCCTGCGAAGTTGGAAGGATTTCACTCGCAGGTGTAAGTGTTTTTTTCCCCTATTCTGGCAGCGAAGTCTCTAAGGAGAGCGGCGAAACGTGTGAAGTTCCCTCGCACCTTGGACTGCTTCGGTAATTTCGCCAGCTACGTACATGCAAGCCAATGTAATTTTTATACTAAGCTCTGATACCTGTATCCCAAGTGGTAATTTTATTCTCACTGGCCTGTACCAAGCCCTTCCAGTGTCCTTCTAGGTGGCTTGTACTGGGTATAACATTATCTGCAAGCTTCAATTCATTGTTAAGATACGCCGTATAATCAGTGGCATCTTTCTGCAGTTCTTCATGACTGACCACACCCCTTGTAACCAGGCTGTCGGCATAGGCGTCAGGAACGCTGGGTCTGTTCTCTATTACTTGGTACATCGTTGGTTGTGTAAAAGATGGATCGTCAATCTCATTGTGTCCCCTGTAATAAAAAATACACTAATTAATAAATCACTAAATTAATAAATTAATATTAAAAATAATAAACTAATTAATTTTAAGAAAACTTAATAAATGAATACATAGAAAAGCTCAGTAATACGGGCATCAGTTTCACTGTAAGATTGCCGCGAAACAGTGCTGCATTGTTTGCTGAAAGGAGTTGTTGCCGTATGAACTTTTATAGCCTCTAGACACGCTCTCGATTGGGATATAATACGAAAACAAAGAAACCGGACAAGGAGCTAGCCGAGTTTGGTCTGGGGCGAGCGGAGCGTGCCGAAAGCGGTCTGGGGTGGAAAAAAGGCTTCGCTCGCCGACTGGTATCAACTTGTTAAGCGGTCTGAGTTGAAATGAGTTCAATATTGTTGCGTGCGAGATGTTGCAAAGAAAATAGTCTTAGACGCAGTTCGTTTCTCTGTGTTAACCAAAGTCAAAGCACTTACAATTACTTAAAAATCACAAGAAACTTATAAGCAACAAGATGAACCAATGAAAACACTTGGACAAACTATCTCCGCCGACAACGTGAAAAAAATATAGATACAAGACTAAGTAGCGATAGGGTGTGGCTTGGCATCTGTTTGGTTGAGTGCAATATATACAGGTGGTGCACAATTTATAAAGAACCAATAACACGCTGAGAGCGCAGTGAAGCAAGACCGAAGTAATTCTTACTTTCCACAGTCAATTGTAAAACACCCTTAAAGATATAACACCAAGTACAAGCTCAAGCTCAGGCTTACCATCGTCTATAACATAACATATCTACAATAATATCCTTTCTGCATTTCATTCTGTATTCCAAGGCCAGTCGGCAGGCGCGAACCACTTCCTACAAAATAAACAGGTAACAGAATACATACTCGTTCAGGTAAAGTTCAAACTTGAAAACATTGTATAGGGGAATCCTTGTTTACAATATTTACCTCATTGGCATAAGCAATTCTGTTTCTGACGGAGTTACAAATAAATCAGTTCTGAATATTGAAAGGTCATAGTACGATTAACTCTGCCAGTAAATATGAGCCTGATGTATTGAATACTTTTTGTGCAACACGGGTTTAAAGACTCAAAATTTAACAAAGAATGTATGAGCTCATTAGCGCTTTTGCCATCCAGAAATTTGGCAGTTTTTGAAAAACAATTTCTCCCTGAATATTACACCCAAAGAGCTACAAAAATTCACCATATACTAAGTTTCACTAGCTCTTCAGATGCCTGAAGTCAATTCATATCTAACATGTTGCCTTCTGTACGCAAAGTCGTATGCAAATGAGCGAAAATGTAAACAATGACGTCAGCATGAATCCGCCTATATGATCATACTACCGTACAACAACACTGACCGTATCTTATAGAAACCAAACGCTTGTTAAACTGTCTTGAGCCAAACAAGTCGATATGAGCAGGTCAGGTCCTGTTTGTAAGGGTTTGGGCACGACAACAATTCATTTAGCACGAGCAATTCAGAACATTAACAAAAGTTATTTCACAACCGTTTTCAACAGCTAGAAGCCCAAGAGAGAGTGAATACGTATTGAGTAAGGTCTGGCCCGACGGTAAAACATTTTGCTCTCGGTCATTTTTCGGTCCTTGCTACACCCGGGACAGGGAATGAGAGGGACTTCCATGTAAAAAGGGCGGGATGTTCGTCGGACAAATTTAAATAAAACCCCTCAAGGAGGCCAATTTGGGCGGGGTTAGAGTGTTATTTGACCCTAAAAAGATACCACTTTAAAACAGACATGACGGCGATATTTTTTGTCATTTCTTCGAGCACAACCCTAACAGATACCTTGAAGGCTGAAAAGGGTGGCATTTCGTGTTGAACACTCTGAAACTAAAATCCGCAATGTATACCCCAACGCGTCCCCGACTATTTTACACGGGTATTCCCTTCCCCCCTCCCCCGCTTCGGGCGGGGGGTTGTTACGCTCGGGTCATCCACCACATGACCTGGGGTCAGATATTTCCCTTGTGTCCCTCCCTTTCAGACAAAAAAAAAACCTTCCCACAGGAAGCACACAGTACCTCGGGATTATCGCCATTAACATGGAGCACAGGACAACCAATCATTTTACCAACATCGCTGCTGTACATAGACGACCTGTAAAACAAATGATAATAGCTAACTTTCAAAAGTTCACTAATTCGAAGATTGCTAGCTAGAGAATAATAGTGGTCACCATTTATTGTTCATTGTATTCACAAAAGTGTAGTTTTCCGCAACGTTGGGTTTTCAGCTGGCTGTGGAACGAATGAGGCTTAAAACGGATCTATGGATTACGGCGATTATATTTCATCGTTTTCTCCTTAGTTTTAGTTTCGATTGAGAAGATATATCAAACACGAAAGACCGTGTTCGACCACATTTCCAAACACCCCGAAGTTCGTCAAAAATACTCCGCTACGCGTCGTACTTCAACTCTCTTCCCAGTGTTCGGAAATGTGGTCAAACACGGTCTCCATGATTGATATTTTACTTAATATTGAAATAAGTACCTTCCCCTCTCTCCAGGAGTTGTAAAACCAAGCTGATTATTAACAATCAAATGGATAGTCCCGCCGACACTGAAATGAGGTAAGTTTGCCAGACAGAGAGTCTCTGCTACGACGCCCTGTGTGATACAAATACTCTCACAAGTTATGCCACAATGACAAAGAGAAACTAAGCTACAAAATTATGTGTTTGCTGAAAGAGGTTTAGAATCATAATCTTCATACATTTGTAGATCAAGATGACCACATTCGTCCAGCGCTGGGGCTGTTGATTTTCAGACTTAAATCTTTCCGGCTGTTTTCGAACTTATCTTTCAGCCAATTCACAACACAATTCTACATCATTAAGACCCCAGTTAAAAACGTTTACCCATGGGAGGAAGGGAATTCTGGTTAGACTGCGCTGGCGTCCAGTTCTCTCGCGATTCTATCGACGCGTTCAACGATCGAATAAAAATACGAGAAAGAGAGGGCTGTGAACAATCTACCTTCTGGTCAGTACGCCGAACTCTGAATCGAGAAGTCCAGGTTCGAGCCCTGGCTCAGGTTAGTGCATTGTGTTCTTGGACAAGACACACTTGAAACTCTCACAGTTCTCTATTCACCCAGGTTTTAAAATTGGAACCGGCTACTTAAACTTCTTAGATTCTTAGTTCGTTAAGTGCTTAATATGTACCTGAGCAGAGACTGAAGCATCGCCGTGCACCATAACACTCAACACCTTTGGGAAGAAAACGAGTGCAAGGTGTGTCAATTAGATGTTGATCCTATCATGAACTGACTGCTTTTAACATTCAAAGTGCTAAACATGTTCACTATAAGTTACAGTTTTTTTTAGAAAGATGTACACAAAATCACGCAGTCACATGGCACTGTGAATAACATTCTCTGTGAGCTCCTGTATTCAGCTAGCAGCAATCTAGCATCCCCAGCCTTTTCATATGGGAGTGTCTCCTCCCCCCCCCCTCCCGGGGCACAGACATACAGAACTGTTTTTTTTGAGTCAAAGAATAAGAGTCATAATTATATAAAAAATCATCTTTCAAGGGCACCGATGTTCAGCTGTGCCAACATGGTCTATCAGCAAACAGTTCCTGAACACACAAGAAAAGTTACGTTTCAGATTTTTGTATTTTCCAATAGAGCACTATGAATGTCCACTGTAGTGTAGCAAACAAGAGTCATTTGTAAATCAAGTACAAAATTCTGTTGCTGTAATTGGCCATGCCGTGACCACTGATTTTCAGTAGTAGAGATCCGATTTATCTGTGGCTAAACAGCTTCACAATATAAATTATTACGTATAAATTCATTCTCGACCCCGGAGCCTTCAATTTCTTGACAGGGGTACTGTCATTCATCCACAAGAGGCTTTGGAGTCAAGAATGATTATGCAAAGTAGAACAAAATGCAACCTTGTCACCCAACTGGCTGTCTGGGATATCACTATAGCAACCATCTTTCAATGTCAATTGCCGACCTCTCGCCTTTCCAGCAGTTACAGGATCAACAGCATCTAAGTGTGACGGGTTTGGTAACATCGTCACATGTAGAGGTAGTTTGCGACCATAATCAAGATCTGCAGAATTGACTAGAATAAGAAGAGAGAGGAAAATTAAATGAAGACAAAGTAAAGTAATATTATTACCTGTATTACTGAATACTAATTAACAAAAAAAGAAGCCTGAGGAGTGTATTACACTGTGATAAAATACGACAGGCATTTGATAACACGAGGGAAATGTAGAAAACACGAGCCACAGGCGAGTGTTTTCTAAATTTCTTGAGTGTTCTCAAATGTCCGGAGTGTTTTATCACAGTGTAATACACAGCTTAGGCTTCCTCATTTGTTTTATGATATAGATTTTACGCACGCAAAATAAGAGAGAACCTAAAATTAAAACTAATTGCCTTGCATTGGGTGCTAAGTACATTAAAGAGATACTAACAGGCATGGAATGCATGTGAACGATCGCATATGCATCCATGTAGCTGACAAACTTTGGTACTGAGAAATGTTCAGTAATGCTTTTATCATCAACTTACACAAGTGAGACACTACATCTCCAATGCCTTGAGCATCTGGTGGAAGTTCAGAGTTTCCTCTCATCTAAAAAAAAGACAGTAATCACATCCAAATGTACTAAAGTAAAGGAATGTAATAATGTTATCCTAAGCATGCAAAGCAGAAAAATGGAATTTCCTTGTTATAAAATCATCACCTTAAAGCATTCAAGAGTAAAAATACTAGTTAGTGCATGAAGTTGTTGCTTAATAGGTTATTACTAATAGATCTACATGTACATACAATATTGTACATGTAGCAGGGCAAAAGGTGAAAGGGTTATAGCTTCATATGTCTTGACACACATTGCATGCCTACAATGCTTATTTGCTGATTGTTGAGTGAATGAGGATGCATGTACTGGGTGATTATGTAATTTAAGGGTGCAAACCTTGGAAAACATTTGAACAACAGGATATTTGAGGAGTCCAGTCAAGAGGTTGAGACGTCCCCGGTGCGGCATTCCTAAAACCAACTCTTGGATTTCACCTAGGAGGTTGAAAGGAAAAGGATCAATTAATTATAAAAGAATCTTTGATAAGAGATTTCAAAGAATTAACTAAAGAAAAATTTATTTTAAAAAATGGTGTTGTATGATTACCAGAGAGAGTTTAAAAACAAGCTAGAGGTTAGAGTAAAACAATTGTAGCAGAAAAGGGGTTCATTCTGCTTGAGGGGTAGGATACAGACAAGTGAGGCAGAATTCTAGATGAGAAACCAGAAATCAGGAAGTAGGGGAGGGGAGACGGTTTAGGAATTTGGAAACAAGGGAGGTAGGGAACGTAGTAAAGTTGAGAACAAGGGGGTTAGGGAAGGTAGATAGTCTGATTCGGAGTATGGAAAAAGGGAGAGTAGGAAGATTTACAAGATTGGAAACAAGGGGAGCAAGTCTGCTAGCAAGGAGAGCAAGTCTGTAGTAAAAATATAGATCATTACTAATATTTTGCTTTTTTATTAAATGCTTAGCTATTCAACAGCTCGAAGCGAGGGAAGGTAAATTAGATAACCTGACATTCAAATAGTAGTATTTCATTTGCTCAACTCCTACACAACTACAGTTAAATGTTTCTTTAGAAACTACAGCTTTGTGTTATGCAATGAAAACTCACAATATGAGGCTTGAAGAAAGAGTTCATCAAAAAAAGCCATCATGCTTTCTGCCCCTTCAGCACCATATCGCTTGACTGTTGGGAATTTCTTGGCAAGAAAGTTGTCAAATGCCTGTTTACAATATGAAGTGTAGGTAGAATTGGTAAGAGTTAATGGATCATGTGTACTAAAGGCATCCGCAGTCGAGCGTCGATCAATACCCTTGATTGATACTCTCGATCAACACTTGATCAATACTCAATTGACACTACATCAACACCTCGCTTAACACTTGATTAACATCTCAGTCTATAGTCGGCCAGGAGTCGACTAAATTCAAAGCTTTCAATGACATTAGTTTTAAGCGACCACTGAAGGTGTAATAGGTGGCTGTGAGATTTGAAATCTAGAAGTTCGGAAATGTGATTTCCAGCGTTCTGGGCATCAAAAAGGGTGGTGTTGATGGGTATTTTTATTGACCACAAAACAGGATTTTTTTGTAGCATCTAAAATTTCAGTGGTCATCGTTGTTGTATTTTCTTTTTTTTGTTAATATCATTTTTATTTTCATTAATGAAATCCAAACAGATGCGGTAAGAGGTCCTACACGCTGTGGTATACCGCCCGTAACTGGCTTTTATTGAAACCCCTGTAAATTTGGATCAATGCATACATATATCAGTCAGTCGGCATTTGACCGATTATCGACCGACTGTTGATCAAGTGTCGACCGAGTATCGATTGGGATGTCGATTGAGTACTGATTGAGATGTTGATCAAGGGTATAGATTGAGAGTATCACTCGACACTCAACCACTCTTTTTTATTAGCAGAACTTTCCACTAGATGCTCAAACCGGCCGGGCAAAATCATCCTCACAGCCGGTCAATTTGCCCAGTGCCTGGCCCTTAATGAAATCCCTGTGAACATACAGTGTAGTCACACAATGTAACTACATGTAGGTGTGCTTGACCTCAGTGCATCAACCACTGATTAACCCCACTACCCCGACCCAAGAGAGCCTAATAACAATGAGATGTAAAACAAAATACACTGATTCTTCTTGGAAAACTGTTTGCTTCTGGGAAAAAATAATATCCACAAAAAAAATATCAGAGCATATTTCCGCGTCAAATGGAAGCTATTGGTTATGTATTTCCTCATGCTTTGTTACTTATAGAGCAAACTGTACACCATATCTAGGCAGTATTAATTTTATCAAATTTCTGCATTACAGTGACAATTACCTGTGATTTTAATAACAGCTCAGCCAAGTGTGTCTGTCTGTCTGCTTCCAGTGTCCATTGGACACTTTCCTCAATCAATCCTGCAAACCAAAGCCGTTCTGATTCATCCTGCAAGCAAAATAACTAGTTAGTCATATTGAAAATGGATGCCTATTGATCAATCACAAAATAATATTTATTGATGCATTTTGTCCATTACATGTAACCTTGAGCACTTAAATTTTACTTAACTATACCAGCACTAACAAGGCTAGAAATAGTACCACAAGCAGAAGATGAATTTCTTAATATGTTGCAGTCCACCGGCCAACAACAAGTCATTCATTAATTATTTACAGCTGTCAGTATATACTGGTCAATTGTAAGTTGACAGTAACTCGAAACTTGAACAACTTGAATGACTCTATTGAGTCCAGCATTGGATTTTCAATTCAAATACACTTACTTTGAGTATGGAGTCAAGTTGTTCAAGTTCCAAGTCAATGCAAGAAAACAAATTGTAAGCAATCACAAACTAAGAACTTACAAATGTTCTTATCTATTGTTCATAACAGTTACTAATTAATAAATGTGTCTATTATTCAGCGCTTTGTCGTGTGTTTCCTCGCAAACTTCTTGAAGTGTCTCAAAACTCAAAACTCAAACTTAAAACTAAAGCCTCGAGACTTGTTCTCAAATCTCCAATTCAAAGTATATCAAGGATTGACTTTCAAGTTTTGAGTCAAGACTGTCAAGTCGCATTTGAGCACGAAATTAAATGGATGGGACTAATTATAAGCTAGGTATACTTATATTTAAGGAATAGAGCATTTTCCATGTTTATATAGCCTCATCTAAACACGAGGAGGGTTGGGAGAATTCGAGACAGTTATGCAAACCCGAGATGTAGTTGAGTGTTTGCATAACTTCCGAGAATTCTCCCAACCCTCCGAGTGTTGAGATGAGGCTATATAAACACGGAAAAAGTGCTCCATTGCTTTTATAAAATAATTCTCAAAATACGCGCGAATCTAAAAATGTCACAACCGTGTTTACTGTTACGATAAGTCACGCTTCAGAGATCTTTATACCTTTTGATTGGCAGTTTGCCTTAGTTGGAATAAACATGAGCTTGCGAGGTTCAGCTTGCTCGAGAGTTAAAGTGCACCTAACCACAAAATATATTTTTCGCTTAAATAACTCTTTGCACCTGTTTGAAACGCATTGCGCCTTTTTGCCCTTTTCTAGCCCTAATCTTGACTTTTTACAGGCGGTAAAAGTTAAGAAATCTGGCTATCGTCTGTTCCACCACCGAGCAAGTAAGGGGAATGGGTTTATTCCTGGGTTGACGTCATAAACTTCTTTGCATGCACGTTTACAAAGACTTACTTACGATGCAAATCAGTCTGTGACGTCAACCCAGGAATAGACCCATGCCCCTTACTAGCTCAGTCGTGCAACAGATGATGGCTAGATTTCGTAACTTTTACAGCCTATAAAAAAGTAAAGATTTAGTTTCAAAAGGCGCACTGCGTTTCGAACAGGTGCAAAGATTAATTTAAGCGAAAAAAATATTTGGGGGTTAGGTGCACTTTAATGGCGCTTGTTGTTGTCTGAATGACTAGCTAAACATTTACACACTCTCATCTAAACACACCTATATGTCGACCAATCAGAGTGTGCATAGTGGCTCAATTATTTTATAATAATTAATGTGTACTACAGCGTACATGTACTTTAAAAGAAAAACACTTTTAATTGATTTTATAATGAATTCATTCAAAGAAGTCACACCTCGTCACACCTCCAACACAAACACCCAAAGTTTGCATATTTACCGCAAGTTGAAAAATTAACGTTTCTGCTTATAACAATACCAGATAGTAAATGTAACGTGATAAATTGTGGCCAATATATAAGAAATTGCTTTCATACCACAATCTGCTGGATCTCTGCTGATAACTGCCCACAGTAAGCCTTCTCTAAATGGTTAAGAATTTCTGTAAGAGTAGCTTCTTCCTGTCCATTACAATGCAACAAACCTAAATGGGTGGAAAGAATAGCCTAATCAATACTTACTTAGTAATAATTATTTAATTTATTAAAACCAAGCTGTGTTAAAAGCTAACAATGTTAATATACTTGACTGTGTGTATTCTAGCTGGTATTGAAAACACATTGAGAAAGTGTAAGCACAGCTGCATGTATCATGATCATATTATTAAAATAATCAATTCCTTTTGCAGCATGTGTTTGGATTTAATAGAGGGAGTCACTTATTATTACTAAATAAATTATAGAACTCAAAGTGTCTATTAAACACACAACTGACAGACCTATAAGTAAACGTTACCCAATAACTTGAAATTCTTCTTAGCGTCAACATCATCCAAACCAAATCTCTCTAAAGAAAGTTCTTGTGAATCCCTGAGTGAAAATAAGTCATAGTAATATCATAATGTTTATTCCATTCAGCGCTGTCATTAAGGGCTATAAATCAGGCGCTATAACACATGGCACAGTTAAGGAATTGCTTGATAAGGTGCTCACGATGTTTCGGGTGAAACTGCCTGTTGTTGAAATAATCCATCCACAAAGTAACAAGTTTGTTATGGTATGCAGATGATAGATCCAAGGCAAATGGTGACTTGAAACGTAATGACAGCCCTGTCATTTACAATCACGTAACTTTCAAATTCAGCCTTCACCAGACCTAAATCACCATAAGATAGTAAATCCAGCAATTCCAAACCAATTTCAGGGCAGCAAAAAATTGTCCCCATGCATCAATTGAAGGTCTGTTTTCTCCTAGTTCATAAAAGCGGACATGCAGAAAAGAGACATGACAATATAATTTGGTTTGGGTTTTCAAATGAGCTGATAATGTGAATTGGCCACCTTATAGAGATTCGGAAGCTGACGTTTCGAGTGTTAGCCCTTCATTGGAGCAATTTGTCTGACGAAGGGCTAACGCTCAAAACATCAGCTTTCAAATCTCTTTAATTACGGTGGCCAATTCACATTATCAACTCAAGAATGGATGTTTTCTGAGTCAAATGAGTCATGAGTCAACAGGTCGGATCAGCAGTTTTTCATAAAGAAATGACCCCATATCTGTACAAATCATATTATTACTTAAATGCACCCGAAAAAACAAATGGATAATGAATACCAAGTCATTTTTAATGATAATGGGAAATCTCCGTCAATGGAGGACAAAAGTAGATAAAACTAGGAAGAGTGGTGCGACATTAAGCAAGTGGGAACAAGTGGGGACAAGTGGGAAGGGTGAAAAAGAGTGATTTACGGTTAGGGTTTACACCAGCATGACAAACTAGTCAGTAACTTACCGATACATATGTTAAAGAACTTTCCTTATCACTCGCGGCCGATTTTCTACTTCAAACCGGGCCAAATCATCAATAAACCGAATGCCAAAGAATGACTGTTCACAGATATGAGTATTTGAGCGCTGGGAAACTCCACAACAGTTTTAACTCAATTTTTTTTAAGCGCTGTGTTTAAAGGGAATTCAAGACTTTCTTCCGTAACAGTCACAACATTTAGGCCGCCATATTTTTTGCTTCTAATCGGGTGCTATGCACCAGGGCCTGGGAACTGCTAACAAACAGCCCGGGTCAAGATGTATTTAAAAGGCAACTAGCTCAGTGCCTTCTGCAGGCAGCAAATATAAAACAACTAGACAAAATAAGAAAATGTAACACATAATTTTATTGTTTCTACAGAATTTTTTTTCAGACCTGACTCATTGACTCATGACTCATTGACTCATTAATACTTTACACTCTATCAACTCAGTTGATAAAACCAAATTATCTTGTAATACTCCCCACCAACACAGCACCACAGTTTCTTTAGAAACTTACCCCCTTTAAAATAATAACTACATGTAGGGTATCTAAAAGATAGCACTGCTGCAGCACATTCTGTTGATAGTGGCATATTTTACGCTGTGATTTATTTATCTGCGCATTCCAAGCTACAGGAACCTTTATTTCTCAAAGTAGTGTTAAATTGTGTTGTGTAACTTAAAATCTGTCCTGGTATGCATCAACTTCGTGCATGATGACGCATCGATGGTGAGGTGTGACAAGGAATCATGAGAAAAAAGCACATAGTGACAAGGAATCATGAGAAAAAAGCACATAGTGATCTGAACTATGTTCGGAAATAAAACAATACACATCAATCTCCCCTTTATCAGATCGATAGATCGAAAATCGATAGATGTGGATATTGTAGGAGCAGAAATCTAGCTTACAAATTCTGTACTGATACGCATTAAATGTCTCTGGAATGTTGACAGATTGTGCCGAGGATGCGTCCATCGGGACGTGTGAAAATACTAAGTTAAACGGTTTAGCTTAAATTCATGTTTGGATGAAAAGGAATATAGCATGTTGTACGATTTCCGTTGTTTAATTATTCTGCAAGCTTTAGTAACCACGATTTCTCTTCATTTACGAATTCGACCAAAGAGGCGAGACTGCTAAGAAATGACATACTACGTTAAAATTAAGATGTCACAATTAATCATCTACATTTACAAACTTTCACTTACTGCATTAAGAACGAAAGAAAGAGTTGTGAAAGTCAAGCACGATCTCTGTCACATCGTTTCACAGGTAAATCAGAGCAAAACAAACCATTAACCTTTCTCACAGGAATCTATGCGAAATAAGACGACGGACCGATGGTGTGACATCCTCGTGTTGTTCGTGGCGCAATGCACTCTGGTAAAAAGTGACGCAGTGCACTCTAGTGAAATGCAGTGCATTCTGGTGAAAAGTGATGAATTTGAGAATTTGTATCCCCTTCTATATATTCTTCTTAAATCCTGTTTATGTTGCTGCTCGCTCGCTACGCTTGCTGCGCAGCAATAAATTGACAAGTTACACAAACACTTTCCTCGTAGTGTAACAAATACCACCATAAAGGTAATGACAAGTGCAATGGTCTGGCCTGGGAAATTAGAAGCTCACCTTGTTGATATATTATTTAGTGGATTAACATCAGCACTCTTGTGTCCATGTTCTCTGTAAGCAGTCACTAGTCTTAGAATCTCAGTATTCTTGATTCTGTTTTGCAGTACCTCTCCACCACCTATTTAACATGAAGGGAATAAAAAAAGTCCTGACCTACGCATATCAATATCCAATACTAGGGTAAAGTACCAATATGTTGGAAGTTTTTTTTATTTGTCATACAAAGAGAAAGTGGGGTTGACTAGTTACATCGGAAGGATTTCTTGCAAAAAGGCTGTATATCGATTTTTGGGCCAATTTTCATCTTTTGCAGGATCAAACTAATTTTTGGTAGACTGACTTGTTTTGACATGAAAAACATTGTTCCATAATTGCTTTTGTTGATTTGTGCTTTGTTTTCGATAAATAATGTATGCAAAAAAACTCAGTTATCCAAGTGGCATCTCTTGGAGATCTTATGTCGAACGAAAAACAAATAAATTGAAAGAAACCTTTTGTTTCGCTAATTAAAATTAGCTTGATCATGCAAAAACTGAAAATCAGCCCAAAAAGTGATATATGGCCTTTTCACCAAAATCCTTCAATTGCAATAACAATAAGAGTACAGGAATTAGACCTTATAAGATGTTACCAGCCATCATGCATTCTAAGTTGTAGTCAGGTTGACAATCTTCAGTTCCAAGTTTTCATTTTGGAAAATATCAATGCACCCCACTCCATCCCACTGAGGGGTTTGGTTTGAGCTCCCCACCCTTCTGAAAATTTGCTGGTTGCTCACAACATTGTCCTGAGAACTTAAACTTTAATTTATTTAAAAAATTCATTTATATTAAGCTTGCTGATAGCTGACCTTTAAGAGTTACTTGTGGAGATGGTCTGTAACCAAAACATCCATTGTTTGCGTGATAAAGTTTCACTGTATTAGCACTTCTCTTAAGAAGGATGTGACGTAAATTGTTCAAGGATGTTGCAGCAGTTATTCTCCACATGTTGGCAGCAGTTTCAATGTACGACACAATCTCCTCTTTATGTTTTATATCACATTCATTTTACATGGTGAAAATAGGGACTGCAGTCATGTTACATGTAAAAGACAAAACTTGAGTGACCTTTCGCTTCTTTTAGTTATGCTACAATCTATAGATGAAAGAAAATATCAGTTTGACATAAGAACAGACATAAGAATTTACAAATTGAAGCTTATATCATATTTCGTTTACCATTAAATTGGGAGCTGTTATTAGGGTCGTCACCCAATGCTTCTCTCCTACTAACTAATCCATGGAAGCAAATGCGGTTTGGGTTTAAGCAGCCATTAGTGGGGGAGACGTGTTGCATGATGACCCTAATAATGGCTGTGAAGAAGACTAATGAAGAATAAAACAATTTTCTTTAAAAAGTGGCAATCCGCAGGACGCCTGGATGCCCATCTGGTTGAAAGCCTGCTGCGATCCTGCCAATTCAATGGCTTGAAAAGATTCCCCGATGAAGAATGGCTTTGCTTACAAAGATTTCCAAATTTCACTTAGAAAGAACCTTTGCAAAGCCTATATCAACACTGGGGCTCTTCTCAGACATTTATACACTACAGATAATCTGTGTCATATTCTCGCCTGTGTCACATTCTTGTCACATGCTGTATGGGTACAGCATGTTGTCTCTCCATGTGTTTATGTTTTTATCAGAAGTGAATGAACCAGCCAATTAGAGGATGTTTTTCATTTTCACAACTATTTCGAGCAGACGTCTTTTTCCCCGACTGCTGTTCTCACGGGAAACGACTGCACTGAAGGCTAGGGCAACACAAATATTGAAAGATCCTTAGTTAGTCAAATTGATGATATTCGATATTGCACTTTCCACATGTGATTCCAGAGGGTAGAATATAATGTTGTTATACCTCCCAACTCAAATACGTTTCCTGATTGGAGGTGAATGTGTCACGTGCCATTCGTCAAAACTCAATGACGCCCTAGGGAAACAACACCTTGAACTTTGGACTCGCACGTAATCAAGTTGTGCACCTTGAAACCGCGGGAAATTTGTGTACCAGTTGGCCTGGTGTTGAAAAGCATTATTCAAGAAAAGGGGTTTATAGTCGCAAAAACATATTGTGCAGATTAACAAAAGGGAAAATATGAACGTTTTGTGTCTCCAAACTTTTGGTTTGGTGCCAAAAATGGGTTGCCCACGTTCGTCAACTCGCTCGTTGATTGCCGTCGCCAGGTAGAAAGTATTTGTGTAATTTATAATGGTAATTGAACTTCGGGTCGTGCAATTTTGGTCGAACCAGCGCGCAGCACGAGTTCGATTTGAAATCACAAGTATGATTTCAGACCAAAATTGCACGACCCGAAGTTCAATTACCACTTTATTAGATCCATTTTCAAATTGCACAATTTAATAGCCGAAATACAGGAACAAGATTTTGGTCAGGACCAATATTTATTGAATCATGTAACCAAATTTGCCAAACTAATTTATAATAACTAATTTCCTGCAATGTGATTGGTGAGTTAAAAAAAGCCTTAAAGTACACCTAACCCCAAAATATTTTTTTCGCTTAAATGACTCTTTGCACCTGTTTGAAACGCATTGTGCCTTTTTGCCCTTTTCTAGCCATAATCTTGACTTTTTACAGGCTGTAAAAGTTAAGAAATCTGGCCATCGTCTGTTCCACGACCGAGCAAGTAAGGGGAATGGGTTTATTCCTGGGTTGATGTCATAAACTTACTTGCATGCATGTTTACAAAGAGTTAATACGATGCAAATCAGTCTGTGACGTCAACCCAGGAATAGACCCATGCCCCTTACTAGCTCGGTCGTGCAACAGATGATGGCTAGATTTCCTAACTTTTACAGCCTATAAAAAAGTAAAGATTTAGTTTCAAAAGGCGCACTGCGTTTCAAACAGGTGCAAAGATTTATTTAACCGAAAAAAATATTTTGGGGTTAGGTGCACTTTAAAGTCTGATTGGTTGCTTTGTTTTACTGTCTCATTCTCATTGGGTGAGAAAAAGATGTGATTTGGAGCAAAAGATAGTGTGATTCGTCAATAAATCGCACTGCTGAGACCAATCACATTACAAGGATAACCAGTGATTTCAAAATGAATTTAATAAACAACAAAATATGCTGCTCCTGATTAAATCAAACTCAAAATGCTCGAGTTAAGCATTAGAAGACGCCAAAGCAACTTTAGTACTATCTATATTTTTTGTTAGCTGCAAAGAAAAAGACTTACCGTGATTTTTCGATAGGACAGGTTGGTTTTGGCAGGCGCTCAATTTTGCGAGTGCGGCCAGTGTATGCAATGCCGTCAAGCGAATCATTTTTTTTCGGAGCTCTTTCTATATTTGAGTCGGGAGGTATAACAAAACACTTAATGACTGGCCCCTCGGGAAACAGTGAGTTTTGTTTCCCCTCGACCTCAATGTTCTAGGGGAAACAAAACTCACTGTTTCCCGAGGGGCCAGTCATTGTGCTTATTAATCACTTGCCTAAATTATGTGCACAAACCTAATTTTCTAGTTTACCGAAATACGAGTTCCTAAACATGGTTCCCTTGTATACTTTTGTCTCAAAAATAAATTAAGGTGCTAACATGGGTTTCAAATTGAAAAACCATGGAATCAATGTGTAAAAAGTAATAAAAATCTACTCACTGACTTGACTCCTTTGAGACTTCAGGAACACTATAAGTAGTCATGTACAACGTCGTTATCCAAAACGCTACAACCGCTGACCGACTTACTCGTTCCAGGTTCCAAGCTCGTGCATATCGTACATATCCTCAAATTCGGAGGATCTGGGCACTTTAGTTTTTGCTTCATTTTTTTTTCTTTTACAGCGCCTAATATTCTTGGCATCATTTAACTTTATATATCCCATGTAAATGATAAATGATAAGCGTTTTCTATTTTTCAGCAAAGTGGAATTCGTTACCGATAAGAAGTTACCAAATGGCAGAATACCTCTGACCAATCAGGAGATCTTTTTGTCTCCTCCAGTTTCGATCGGCTCTTCATGATTCAAAAATGTTAAAACTAACAGTGATTAACGGCAAATAAGGTGTTTATTAATTTGTTTGTTTTGTATAACACGCAATCAAGACTTCATGTCGTCACAATCAGTAATCATTTAATTAAGTAAGACGTTACTTGCAAGGTTGCTAGTAAAACGCGAGCTGTTTTATATAGCGAAGTTAAAGGGATAAAACGCTGTTAACAATGAAGAAACTTTTATTTGTATGCGCTGGTGTGGGATTAGCGATCGGTGGAGGTTACTTGATGTACCAAGTCTGGAAGAAGTATTGCAACGAAGATCGGGATGATGACAAAGTGAGTAATACCGAAACTTTTCCCACACGCGCAAAGCTTTAGCTGAGCTGCCGTCCTTTTTTTTTTCATCAAACGCCCTTTGGAGATCACTGCATGAGCGTTCTGTGAACAGATCGACCTAGCTAGAGATTCCTCAGTTGTCAATTTTTGACTCTAGAGAATGGAAGTTACTGCACGGAAATTAGTGGTCAAATAACTGATACATCAGTTCGTTTTTAGAAAGCGCGCAAAGAGGCGTCATCTCTCGAGCTAATCTTCCTATGGAATATTCGCGCAAAAACGCTATTGAACTGAATTTAATATGAATTCCAGTGCCGGAATTTTGGAAACCCAGTTTAAGACTAATCCGGGTTTAAACTTAGTTCAACCAACCTTTGATTTGTCTTATACAAGAGTAACTGGAGTGTTCCTCGTAGCTTGTGTTTTATCGCGTTTGAGATCTGTCTACGTCAGAACTGTCGAACCAAAAAGAGAAACAGTGAATAGTTCTAAAACTCGAATCAAAATTGCTGTTAGTCTTGGATTAGCTCGGTCCAGCTAGAGTTGTGCAGTTGAAAGAAAGTTTCTGACCCCAAAACAAGCCAGCTTTATTATTTTATTGTCAGCCTTAAACTGGACCGCGGGTTGTTCGAAAGCCGGTTAGTGCTCACTCGTGATTAAAAATAAATCAAAGAATTATTTTTTCTTACAATCTTTTTCACTGCCTATGTTTTGTGTGGCTTGAGGTTACTCAAGCTCAAAATTGAAGGACAAACAATGTAAGCAGAAAACCTCACCTCGCCCTTCTCATGAGTTTTGCCACTCGTGATCTCTAAACATGAACCTGCGTTCAGGCTACTTTTTTCTCATTTAGTTTCTTCTTTTTTTTTTCCATCAGGGTGATGGACAGGCTGAGGTTTTGACTGACCGCTCTACTTCAGACTGTAATAACGATGGCAAGGAATGCGATAGCAAAAACGCTGGAAATAAGAAGAAAGACACCAAGAATAATTTTTGCGGCTTTAAGTCTGGTTTCCTCCTCTAACTTTCGACATGCTCACACCCAACACTACCCCCTCCCCCATAATAAACTCAAATTTTATTCGCACCACTCCCCTACCCTCACTCCCCCAAAACCAGTGTTAATTCCCCAGTTCTATTGGTTTGAAAACTTTTCTTTTTCGAAATATAAAAACAGGATACAAAGAGATATATATCTACGTTGTAAAAAAAGTTTCTCAGTTGAAAGAATCAATCTTGAAAGGAAATTATAAGAAGAAAGAAATATTCACCAGTGAAGAAATAATTGCATGGTTTAAAGTGAATAAAGAATCACTTTTTCACTTGCATTTGTTGATTTTAACAATGTAGAAAATATATACAATACTACAAATTGAAGGGACAGTGTATCGACGAATTATCTGTAATGCGGGCTTCCCAGTTAAGGTGGCCGAACACAGTTTTCAAGTGCCTATGCCTAATTCACCATAACGTTTAAAGTATTTATGCTTTGGCACCCATTTTTTGCGAGAGTCAAGGTTAACCACAGAAATATTTATTCTCGCATTTTGACTAGGGTGTGTGCTGTTGCCATGGCAATGGGACTGGTTAAAAACAAGGCTTAAATAATGGTTTCTGTTTATTTAAAAAAAATCCAGTTGTTAGATTGTTTTCATATTTCGCACACTAAGAATTGACATTAAATCCCTACTGTCAACATGATTCTAATAAAATTTTGACATAGGCGTTTTTCGTAATTCGCCTTTAATCGTTTTCTGTATTATTAAAAATTCCCTATGTCAAAATTCAGATTTTTTTGATAGATCATTCACATGGTCTCTGATCTATTTTTCTGCCAAATTTCTTGAAATTCTAATGACTGGATCGTTAGAAATCGGCATGTTTCTGCTAAAGCAAATGCGTTGCATTTAACTGGGTTCTTTCGGGAACAAACAAAAGCTGAAAATTGCTGGGTTCTTTGCATCGTTACCTTTTCCAACATGTCTTTGTAATAAAAGACTAAAGTCATCAATACACTGCGTTCAATTATAGAGAAAATAGCACAGATAGTGCGGGTGTTGAGTAAGTAAAATGATCGCTCTATTGACGGCATGTTTGTTGTTTTGAAATCCTCGTGCACGTGTTGAATTACATCAGCAAAAGCACGCGCGAAAACTGTGTTCGGCCACCTTAACATACATTGCTGTCAAGAGAGTACAGTTTTTCCCGCCTGCAGAATCCTCATTGGTCAATAGGCCATTTCCGAATTGCCTTTAGCCTCTTTCTCAAAGCGAGTCTTGGTGCTCATCCTTTCATATAAAAATGAGATTTCATTCACATGCAAATTAAACTCATTTTCATATGAATGGTTAAGCACCGGCCTCGCTTTGAAAGAGAGGCTTTAGGTAACTCGGAAATGGTCTATTCGCACCAGCCGTATTCAAGGCGTTGATTACGGCATTTCACTTCTAGTCGCAGAAGTGAGGTGACAGTGTAATCTCGTGCCCAGATCCCACTCTGTTTAACGCTTGGCCGTGAGAGATCTGTGACCATGGCCACAAGGCTGCGGGTGGTCAACCACACGAAGACTTGAAACCTGCGAAAGTAAAATGGCGCCCATCGACAACTAATTTACATGTGACAACTAACACTGTTATTATTTGTTGCTTTGTTTGGAAAAATGATTAGAAGCGATAGCTTTGTTTTGTCTTCGTTCATAATCCAACAGAAGTTATGACGTCATGGTAAAAGGTAGGTTTTCTTACTGAAGGTTATCGCTTATTGTAACGTCGCTTATAGTTTAAATTAATTAAGCTTATATACTACACTCTATATCTTAAAAATGTTTAAACGTTTGAGAAATCATGAAAAACTACTTCCGCGTAGAAGGGTTAAATTATTTCCTGTTTAGTGTTTTACAAGGTTTGTTTTCTTCGCAAACAGTTTATTTTGAGAAATTAATGACTGCCACGTGCTTTAACTCGCATTCTGGGATTTGTTGATGCCTATATGCAATCCGACCCTTTCAGTTTAAGCGTCGATATATTTTACACTAGTATGCTAATTGTGAAGCCTATAAACTGTACTTACTGAAACAATACTGTTAAGTGGGCACATATTTGATAAGATTTCAACCTGTGGAAAACTACATAACCAGTTGTCCGCGTTTTCGGCGGCATGAAGTCCGCGTTGGACGTTCCGAACCAGGGCTGTCTGACATATCTCCATTCAGGTCTAGTTGTGGAGGCGCGGTGGCCTCTTGGTTTGTGCGCTCGTCTCCGGATCGAGCGGTCCGGGCTCGAGCCCTGCTGGCCGGCACTTTGTGTTGGGTTCATGGGCAAGACACTTTACTCTCACAGTGCCTCTCTCCACACAGGTGTATAAATGGGTACCGGCGAATTTAATGCTTGGGGGTAGCCCTACGATGGACTAGCATCCCATCCATAGGGGGGGGGGGGGGAATTAGAAATACCCCTAGTCGCTTTATGCTACAGAAACCGGAGATAAGTGCTTGCATGATGAGACAATTGGCAAGTATGCAGACCTAACATTTTTACAGGGCTTCTCAGCAAAAGTGGGTGTACTCTGTCTTTTAACTAGTTTGTTTAATATTATTCCCCTACGTGGATGCTAAGGGTAAAAGCAAGGGTTAAGGTTGACTTGGATACTTGTGCAGACACCCTGCTATATTTGTATACTCAGCGCCAACAGGGAAACATTGTATGAGGATTCTACAGCCAATCCCAATTGCTGCGCTTGACTCCAACTGATATGCGGATATGTACAGAATGCGTAAGTTGAAGATAGGGTGCTTGTGTTCGCCTGCGCGGTTAATAAGGTGCCTTAAATTTAACTCGTTTTAAGATGATTTGTTTTATAACAACATCGCGCTGCAGGGCAAGAGACAATATCTCTTAGTCTCCTAGTGGTGAGTCAGAAAAAAACCCTTACACTTTGAGTACTGTGTTTGTCTAGAAAAATTAGAAACTCTTAGCTGCATAAAGCTAGAATCAAAGTGATAATCTGGTTGAAAATCTTACCTAGATATTAATGTGAGCATTTTTTCCAGTATCTGCAAGCTACGCGCATGGCCGTTCTTCTAAAGGAAACAGCGCTACTACTGCTTTTTGTTTCCTTCTACGGAAACTTGACACTGGAACAGGAACCCTACCAATATTTTGAGAAGAACTGGTGCCGAGAACGTACACTGCGAACCGACTGGCGTGCGTACACTCACTCGTGCCCAAGCTATACGCGACATTGGGCTTTCGATGTATGGTCCGACGATTTCAAGACTAACCCGAACCTGAGTTATATTTCCGGGGCAGAAATCAATCCCGCAGGACATTTCAGTAAGGTTTACATTCAGTCTGTGACAGTCTTGAACCGCACAAAGACGTTTGGGGGCGATGCTTGGCGTATGAGAGTGAACGGCCAGGCTGATCTTGTAGCCTCGGTACACGACATGGAAAATGGTACTTATCAAACCATGTTTCTTCCCATGGAGCCTGGAACTTATTCGCTGCAGATTGTGTTGGATTACACGTTATGTCACGGCCTTAAAAATCCGCCACCTGATTGGTTTAGTAGAGGTGAGATTATGTGGGTCCGTTACTTTCTGAGTTTGTCTGAAGGAAAGCTTCATTTTGTCTAATCCTTGCCCTTTCACCGTCGGGGTTTGCTGATTTGAGGATAGATTTAAGGTGGCTGTCAACTGCTTGGAGAATTGGTTACTTTTTGTTCTCAGCACTACTATCTTGGTGGCTCGAACTACCACTTTTTAAAGATGATTTCTTCTGCGTACTGCGCAGTCTCAGCACCCTAATGTTTATAAATATTATAAGTTCCCACTCGATGAAATGCGAATCGATGTTGTTCGTTACGAACCACATACCTTATCTCTGAGGCCTTTCAAATTATTTTTGATTGATTTTTACAGCTGCGAAGTTGTTTCATCAAGTGATACGAGAAAGAACAAAGTATAAAGCTTGGACCGCTTCGCGTCCATAATGGCGGTTGTAGTTGCGAAGTGTTTACATTTTGTGATGTCTTACATGAAACAAAACAAAAAAAAACGAAAAAAAAAACTCTCGAGAGTGCGCAGTACGGACTGGAAATCATATTTAAGAGCTAACACCACAAGTGTTGGGGAACACGTTGTGACTCTCTTATTGACATTGAAAGTTAAAACAGGTTATGACTGTAGAAACAAGTTATGGGTCTCTTATTGACATTGAAAGTTGCTATGACAATGGTACGACTACTTAAAAACATCTAGTGTATTTTATAACTCAGAAAAGAGTTCAAGTCGACCCTCTTTTTAATATCAAATTGTAAACAGAATATGTCAAGATGAAACATTTTACGAAGCGGTTTCAAAGCCAATTCAAGTACATGTATTTGAAAAATTGAAGTGGTCCTAGAACTACAATACGATGATAGAAAATGGGGGTTATACTCAAATCACTTAAAACTATGAGTGTTTTAATGGAATCTGCTGCTACCATAGTAGCCTTTAAGCGATAGCAATGATTCTTCTCATTAATGATTCATCAAGTTAAAACAAAGGAAATCATGACCGTGACGGTGGTTTGGATATCCGGTCTTAATTAGCATAGATTTTGACGATTTTACTTCTCCGTTTACTCCTTAGTTTTTGTTTCGATTGAGAAGATATATCAAACACTTGAGACAGTGTTTCATCGGCTATCCAAACACCTCGAATTTCGTCAAAAATACTCCGCTGCGCGTCGTATTTTCAACTCTCTTCTCGGTGTTTGGATATCCCGATGAAACACTGTCACTCGTGTTTGATATATTACATCAAAAACAAAAAGTGCTGGAAAATGTTGGAAACTGTCGTGACTCAACTTGAGTTCGATTGATCATCATTTTCGTGTTGTTTTCTGGCTAGGCTGCCGCCATGGATCTTTTCAAAGACCAGGAACTTTAGCAGCATCAGATGATTACATTGACAGACCCCTGTTTTACGGTGCATATTTTTCGATACAAGTGCCCCCTGCTGATCTGCAAGACGCGCAGAGTAAGTAGTTCTGAGAATTTACGCGTTAGATCGGCTAGACATACCAGCTTCCGCCGGTTTGGATCAATGAATGAATTTTAACATTTTGATCGTCCAATAGCGATGCGTGAATTTCAGTTTCCTCATATCGGCTTGCAAATCGTTCGTCGGTTTAGTTTTGCTGCGAAATATTTGTCAGTTTTCATGTTGGTCTTCGTGATTCTGCTGCTTTACTTCCGTCTCACAGATTTAGATTCACTGTACAACACGAGTGCCCAGTGGTGTAATGAGAGATGTACTTTACTCTGGGATGGTTTTGGGAGATGGATCAATAACTACTGGGTCCCTTATAAAACTGGTAAGTCGACAAAAATACTGAATGAATACAGGGGGCAAGTTTCTAAAGAAACTGTGGTGCTGCGTCGGTGGGAGTATTACAAGATAATTTGGTTTTATCAACTGGGTTGATAATGTGAATTGTCCACCGTAAAGAGATTCGGAAGCTGACGTTTCGAGCGTTAGCCCTTCGTCGGAGCGTTAGCCCTTCGGATTCGCTCCGACGAAGGGCTAACGCTCGAAACGTCAGCTTCCGAATCTCTTTACGGTGGACAATTCACATTATCAACCCAGTTGATAAAACCAAATTATCCGACAAAAATACTGTTTCATTCTAAATTGTTAACCCACAATACGTGGTTTGCCGACAAGTTACCTAGAAGAAGAATTGTGCTAGCGAAGAACTAACGCCGACTTTTAATTTTACTCAGTTGATTACAGTTCCCCGCGGTCAGGCCATAGGCAGGGGTCTGGTGTCTTATGGATATATGGCGACTCGCATAATCGACGGTTCTACGAATCTCTTCAACGAGGACAGCTCTGCACGCGAGTTTTTCGCGCTTGTTATCACACAGATGTCTGGGTCTATTGGTTAGGTTCGGTGAACTCAAACGAAATGGACCTCAGGTAGTAGAATTCAGTGGTTATAGAACTGAACTGAACTGCTTAAATTCAAACCAAGTTCTCACAATTAACACCAAAACGAATATATGGAAATCACTAAGGAGAATTAATATTTTGATAATAGCTGTTCTTAACTCTCAACTTGCTCTCTGCTAAGAATGTTAAGGGTGCAACCCCGTTCCCAGGCCCCTGCGAACCGGTTGGCAAAGATGAGTGGAGTGGTTGTATAATTATGGTCAATAATTACGAAGATGGAAATGGGCACGCGCATGTCCTTGCATGAGCTTTGATTTGACATATCCCCTGTTTCAGATATGCAACTTGTCAAAACGTCGCGAACCATCAGTGATTGTTCACAGATAATAACTGAAAATTCTTTGTCTTCAATTATTTGTTCTGAATTGTAGGGCTGTAGTCGTGATTCTTAATACCAAATGAATGATGAAGAACTGGAGAAAAAGTGAAATAAAGCAGTTTAATTATACATAATTTCCGTCAAACTTGCTTTGAGTAGACCCGCTCCTTTTCGACCTTTTCATGACCAGCCCCTTATTTTAACAGAAAGATGACAAAATTGCAATTGGGCTACTTCTATAATGTAATTTTTTTGTACCGTTGATGAGTCTCCAGGTGTTATCAGATTCGAAGTCAGTTGTAATAACTTAGTTTAATTGTCTTTCGTTTTCTAGTTACGGAGGTCAAGATATTAACGTGACACAAGTTCTACAAGAGCTCCGTAAAGTCGTGACACAGCCTTTGATGGACCAAGATAGCGCCTTAGTACTGAACGCTGGAGTTCACTTCTTGAAAAGCACGAGTTTTAGAAATTACCAGAAGGTCATCAAAGGTTTTATCCGACTTCTAAGGGACAACTACAGAGGGAAGGTGGTATGGAAGACAACGCCCTCCCTTGGCAAACAGACCGAGCTGTACACTGGCTGTTCCCGGCGCTTTCACACTGAACAGGTAATGAAAACTGGGAAAGCAAGTTGAAAAGTTTGGGAACACGTGAAAAACAAATGAGCCAATCAGTGCTCGAGACAAAGACAAGCAACCGGTACCAAGCGCGGGAAAATGCATGCGCGTTAGCAAAGTCACGAGCGGCTTTTCTTTGCTTTTGATTGGCTGGTAAAGAAGGAAAAGTTTCCTTTGGATGCTTCACAGGTTTTTAAAACCGCTTGCGCAAAGAGATCCCTAGCCAAAGTAAAAAATAAACAAAACAAAGAAACAACACTGTAGACCGTAAAGCGCTAGCGTAATAAGGTTTGCGAAACTTTTTCAAAGTAGGTACGGTTTGCCTGAGAGGTGAACGAAAATATTAACAAATGCACGTAAATGTCTATTTAATTTTTGCAGCGAATTAAACTGTTTAACGCCTATGCTATGAAGAAAATGTGTGAAGCTGGTATCCCTGTGCTGGACGTGTATCACATCAGTGCAGCATACCCTCATGGCACTATTGATGGCATTCACTATCCACACTTTGTATTCTACCCTGCAGAGGACGCCCTGGAAAACTACTTCACCACTTGACTTCTGTCTTCGCGGGCTATTTTAATGCCCATGATTACTGGCCTGTAATGCAAACCTTGAGATCGTCACCGTTTGTAGGCATCTGTATCTGGACTATATACTCGTATATTTTCTTTCGCGTTCCCTGACTTGATTACTCCCTGATTGCATTGGGTTCGGTGATCTTTCAATTCAGGAAAAGTCAAAAACGTTTTGTTATAAAAGGAAGATCCAATACTCATGAGATTATATTGTAAAAGTTCTATGAAGTCCACTCACCCGTTTCAAGCTCTCACTCCCGAGATTTAAGATGCCGCGCCGAGGAAGTTAAGTAACACGATTTATGGAACAGAAATACACAACTTATAAATATACAACTTACCCATATTTTCCAGTAGTCCAGGCAACCACTTGTACTTTTTATGGTCAATTTTATTTCGTGCAGATCTGTTATTTAAGTGAAACAAATATTTACATTAACGTTTTCTTGCATTTGCTTTTATGTACTTATGGGTCGGGTGAGTGGGGTGAATCATGAGAAGCACTGATAGCAGCTGCCTCGCCGATCACGTAACTAAAAGAAATGAGAAGCTCTGGGCACGAGAAAGTAGGACACCCGGAAGTCAGTGTTCGTAGAGCCCGCCGTTGCGTCGACCACGGGATTGAAAGAAACTAAACGCTAATTGAATAAAGGGGGCAAGTTTCTAAAGAAATTGTGGTGCTGCGTCGTAGGGAGTATTACAAGATAATTTGGTTTATTATATAAACACCAGTGAAATACCAAGTGAGCTTTCCCGCGAAAACTTCATATCTTCACACGTGAAGATAATATGTTATCTTCACACGTGAAGAGATCACCCTCGTTATGGCTACATAATAAATCGCGCCTTTTTCACAGGAGTTTATCCGGTGTTTATATAATAAACAGAATATTACATGCCCGCTTGTAGATATGAATTTTATCCTCTCGTGTTCGACTTGATATCTCACTCGTTCGCTGCGCTCACTCGTGAGATATCGAGTTGAACACTCGAAGATAAAATTCATATCCACGCGCGGTCATGTAATATCCTCTATTTTATCAACTGGGTTGATAATGTGAATTGGCCACCGTAAAGAGATTCGGAAGCTGACGTTTCGAGCGTTAGCCCTTCGTCGGAGCGAATCGAAGGGCTAACGCTCGAAACGTCATCTTCCGAATCTCTTTACGGTGGTCAATTCACATTATCAACCCAGTTGATAAAACCAAATTATCTTGTAAACGCTAAGTGCATTACCATTACAGGCCATTATTACTGAGGATTATTACAGTGTTATGCGAAAAACTAATCTTCGACATTTCGCTTTTTCTGAATCAAAAGTAAAAAATATAAACCACAAATGTGGCTGATCTGCAGTGAAAAAGCAGATTTTCAGCTTCTTTCCGGAAGTTGAAATTATATTTGGCTTCAGTTCCTTCTGTTATCCGACTGTTGAATAAAGCAATTTTATCGCAAGCATGTTTACCTCTAGCTTTACATACATGTACAGCTGGGCGTGTTTGACGAAATGGTACTCCAGTTAGGCCCTGTTTACAAGCAGGTAGGGTAACCCTACTGCCAGGGTAACCCTAGCAAGAGGGTTAAAAGATAGCCCGGGTTTACAAGCAAAATTTTCAGGTAGGGTAACCCTACTGCCCGAGACAACTTTACGCTTGTTACGCTTCGGTAACCTTGCAAGTAAAGCACGAACAGATAACAAAACTGGAAAATGATTTATTTCCAAAGCAAAATTATGACAAACTGTGAAAGAACTTGATGTTTTCTGGGTCATAATTCGCTGATTTTGTCGGTATTGTGATCATATTTTGCTTTTGGGAGCCAAAATAGAGATAGCCCGGGTAGGCGGGTTAACCCTACCTGGAGTGTTTACAAGGGAAAAAGTTAACCCGCTTGCTAGGGTAACCCTAGCACGCAGATAGGGTAACCCTCCTACTCGGGTAACCCTGGCCGCCTTGTAAACACGACGAAGAAAATAAGAACACATGTGTGCGTGCTAGGGTAACCCGCTTGCTAGGGTAACCCTCTCTCCTTGTAAACAGGGCCTTAGCCTAGACAGCGCTTCGGTTAGCCTAAATATCACTGACTTCGAGGTGGTTAGCTCTCAAATCTTTTATGGGTTAACCGTATATCTCACATTATTGAAAACTGGATCATTGGATAATGCAATTCGAGAGTTTTCATTGGCTTAGCCATCATGGGCTATGAGCCATTATCCTCTACGAATATGGTAAGCGTACGCGTGATTTTTTTTGAGGCGTTTTTATTTTTTTTAAGTTCAGTTTGCTCTATTTTTGGGGCTTTTTTAATAAACAATTGTTCCACTCGCCCTTGTTGGATATGAGATGATTATAGCCAACTCGGCGCTATGCGCCTCGTTGGATATCTACCATCTCATATCCAACGCACGCTTGTGGAATAATTGTTAATTGTTAAGTGCCATTCCGTCATTTTGGCATTTTGTGTTTTAAACACGCCCTATACAGTTCCCATCGCACAGTCGCTCTACATTGATTACGTGTAGATAGCATCTTACCTAACCGATGAAGCCTTAAGTCTGCAACTCAGGCATATGCATGGAAAGATAAGTGGGTGAGAGACCATGATCCAGATCACCGTCTCTTGGAGTGAGTGACGAGTAACCTCCCTGACCTTTCAAATTCTCGCTTCACACGACACAACCGTCAACCTGCTTCCTTCAAGAAACAGCTAGATTTTTCTCTCAAGAATTGTACTGAAGCTTCAGAAAACACCGACAGAGATACATTCTGGGCCATCTCCTATTTATTTTATTTTATTACTTTTAGTTTAATTTAGAGCGTCGAGTATATTATTTCAAACAGCCGTGTACGAGTTTCAGCGATGTGATATCATGTATGCTAATTCACGCCAGGGCTCTTCAACAAAAAAAAGCGCGGGACTGATAGATGTACCTTAGACATGCTTCTAATGCAATCTGAGAACGCTGACCTCAGATATAAAGGAGCGAGAAAAATGTTCACGACGCTCAAAACAGGAATGGAAAGTTCTCGACTGCAAGCTTACTGTTCAGACCGTAACGACCTAAGACCGCGCGCGGAGGGCTTTAATAAAGTCTTCATATACCTGTACGTTCACGCTAGCAGCTTAACCTGTCTCATGACACAGCCTTACCTGTGTGACAATTGTTCAAGTGATCTGGGCGTATGAAAAATAAATGACGCGAGATAGGATCACACGATCACGCCTTCATTAGAAACGGAACTCTGACAACGGAAACTAAGAGATAGAATTGACGAGATCTTAGTTTTGGATCAGCGTCTGCACTTGTAAGTACGGTCAGCTTGTTTTCCTATGTAGAAGTAACAGGGATGATAGAATTTGTCTTGCTCGTAGACTCAAAGTAAAATATCGTTATGAATATTTGAATAAAGCAATGTTTCGGCGGAACAAATGTGAAAAACATTGCAAGTGAGAACAGAGCGTTGGTAAACTTAGAAAAATAATAACTTCACTGCATGGATTCATTCCACTCATTTTACGTAGAACCTTTTTATTGTTTCAACCCCAAGCTGAACCCCAACCCCAAGCTGAACCCCAACCCTAAGCTGAACATGTCAACTCTCCTTACTTACTGAACATGTCAACTCTCCTCTCCTTAATCTTTCTTGATGTAAGTTAGGAGAATCTGGAGTCAAGAGACGATGAAGTGTAAGAGAGTTGAACACCGATATTAACCTTATTCTAAACCCTCTCAAGATTATTTTTAGATATGATACCCAGCTCTCTCGCGGATAATATTACTCACCGTGTTACGTAGATGATGTATTCGTGGAGGATATAGCACAAATGAGTGCAAACCCGCTTGAGTAGCCTGCGTAGCGAAAGTTTTCCAAACTTAGAGCTTTGCCCGTATTCTGGCCGCGCGCAAATTAGAGCGAGAGCTCACCAGGCAAAAACTCCCTGCTTGGTCGATTGTTTTTGCTCTCCCTCCAATTTGCGCACATGCCAAAACAAGGAAAAAGTTCTTCGTGCGAGACCGCTTTGCAACGCAGCCTACCGCTTGGGCTGTCCACGTGACTAAAATTGGCCACGTCTAGACCGTATTGGGAGTTTTGAAGCCGGAAGTGATTTTATAAATAGCTTGAGAGGGATCACCTTGGAAACTAGGTTTATGCGTGGAATTAATTATCACCCTCGTTAGATTAATTTGAACAATTACACAGTTGGACTTTTCACCTTACGTATAACGTGTATACGTGTACTGCGTAGAGATGTGTAACCCCATAGACACTGAACTCATGCCACTTTACAATGTAAGTTTAAAGGTATTACCTACCGTTAAAACATCTTGAAGAGGTATGTTACTTAGATCTACTTAATTTTTAAATAGATTATTTTTCATTTCTCCGGCCAGATAGGGTTTTCAAAGGCCTGGCTTGTAACCTGCATTGGAACAAGGGAATCTCAAAAGTTCTACAACCATCACTTTTAATGTCTCCATCTGAGTTTCCATAAAACAGTTTTGAGGATCATGTCTCTGCTATTGGTATTGTCCATAGTATGCCATGACTCCACTGGCAATAGTCATCCTTATCTATCTCATTGAGTATTCTGACGCTGAAAAATCCTCTGAAGATGAAAGGCTGAAATACAGAAAAAATGTTGTTGATTTTAAACTGGCCTGGTGCCAAATACGCATGCGCAGATATGACTGGAAGAACATGATTGGACATTGCTTAAAGCAGGTGCCCTGGGACGCAACACCGCTGGACAAGAAGCTTCAAACGCAGGCTAGCATAAGCTACGTGAAACGTATGGACATAAAACCTGCGGGATTCTTTAGCAAGATTTACATTCAATCGGTTTCGGTGGAAAACCGAAATAAAACAATTGGAGGCGACTCTTGGCGCGTTGACATACGTGGACCGTCAAACATGGCCGCTACCGTGTATGACAAAAATAATGGGTTGTACGAGGCCGTCTTCCTAATAGAGCAGCCAGGGCTCTATTGGGCAGAAATCACCCTGGATTACTCATTATGCGAGGGATTCAAAGATCCACCTTTAGACTGGTTCATCCGAGGTAATAATGGAAGAAATTTCTCCTTCAGTTAAAACTGTGTCTGTTTTGAGCACTCAGTAAGCTTTTGCCATCTCTCTCCCCAGGCTGTCGCCACGGATCATTCCAGCCTCCAGGGAGCCTGGGCAACAGAAATCGTGATTTCTTGAAGGAGCCTCTGGGAGGAGGAAAAATCACATTTACTATTCCTACATCACCAGGATTGATAGCCAAGGGTAAATATTAAGGCACAAAACGACAGTACATAAAGTAAAAAACGACAGTACCGTAGTTCGTTGTTGTTCAAAGTCCTTCGTACATTTTGAGTTGAAACCTCCCTCGTTTTCAAAGTTTAATAAAAAAAAATTGTTTAAACTTTTTGAACAGGCTGAAAAGATTTTTGAAAGCCAATAAAATTGAATTTCGTTTAACAACTCACTGGCCGAAATCTGCCAACTGATTGACCTTGTATTAAATGGATAATATATACTATAGCATCCATTTGGCTTCTTCTGTAAACAAAAAAGTATGTTATGCATGTTGCGTTATGTCATGTTATGTCAGGTCATGTCATGTCATATCACGTCACATCATGTCACGTCATGTCATATCAATGTGGAAGGATATTTGGTCTCAAAAGCTCATGGTAGTTGTTTAAACATTTTTTTTGAGCTTCACTTGACAGTGCAAATGATGAGTTTTGCACTGACTGAACGTTATTGTATTCATAATTTACATGTTACACTGGGCTATTATCAAACACTGTTTCAGAGTTATACCTGTTCTGCATTCTTGTAGTCATGCGTTTTTCTGTGTGTTGCTTAGAACTCAACGCTTTCAAAGCAGTGAGCCAAACTGCATGCCGGGAGGAATGCCATCTGCTGTTAGATGGATACGGTGCTTGGCTAGGAGACCAATGGCGGCCACATGAAACAGGTAACCACTTTGAAAAACAACATGGGAAATATGCTGTCCATGCACATTTTATTTCAGAAAACAAGAGAGAGGGATAAAGAGAAAAAATGAAATGAAACATAATGAAGGGATAAAGAGAAAGAAAAAACGAAAACAAATTATTTCCAGGGCAATCAAAACTTCGTCAAGCGTAACAACAAAATTAAAATGTAACGAGGCGTCCCAATGTCACTTGGCCTGACAAACATTAAGAAATAGAAAACATGAACCGTGCTTCTATCGAGTTATAGAAACACGAGTGGAAGTTTGGGAGAACGAGAAATGCTGTGGGAACACGAGCCTCACGACGAAAAAAGGAAAACAACTTGTTTACTTTGATTATCAAAATTTAAATTCTCTTTGCTCGTGCCATCATCCCGCCAACAACTCCGGCGTGCTAGCTCTGTGTTTCTATCGAGTTTTAGTATAAATCTACTAGCGTTCTATCACGAAGGTCGTTCTCTGATTGGGGAGTGTGTCTACCAATTTTTTAATTTCAAACTCTATTTTAAAACAACAACAAATCTTCAAAATTTCCTATTTCCATCAATTTTACTAATCCTTTGAGAAAAACTATTTCTCTCCAAATATACCTAAAAATCACCAAAAAATTTCCAAAACAACCCAAAACATAGATATCTGAGATGAGCAGAGAGATTCTTGATTGCTTGAAACGTAAACAAGATATTTGCATAAAAAACATAATACCCAGCCAAAATACGGCTTTCATGTGTACCCCCGCCTTAAATAGAAACACAATTATTAACCAATCAGCGTGCGTATTTTCTTAGGGCTGTTTTCTAATAATGATATGCTTTAGAATGGACGAGTGAAAATAGAGTTGATACCAGTTAGTGATGGTGTTAGAACATGCAATAGGTATGCAAGCAAGCCTAGCATATCAGCTGTTAAGCCCATGTGTATTAGACTTCTGCCACATTCAGGAAGGAGGAATTCAGGCCTTATGTTTAGTGCGTTCGACTCCGTGCATAACCTCTCTTCTCTCAGCGTCTATAGATCAATCGTGAGGATGGAGGGGCAACACCAAGAGCGAGAATTGAGGCACTGTACGTCAAGCAAATTGTGAGCTACGTAAAGGAAATAGTAGCAGTAGTGTAGTAATTGGGGCAGCTACCGCAATTTCTGAATTTTACGCATCTCAGCGTAGTTAGTGTAAAAATCTGAGTCTAAAATATATGATATAATACACTAAAACAGCGTAGTTATGCGTAGGTAGTGTAAGTAGCGTAGATATCGTAAAAATTAGACATACTATTTTACGCACAAAAATGCCTAAAATGCGTAGGATAGTGTAGGATATAGTAAAATTTAGATTGTTCTCACGATGCTGATTTTCAAGATTTGATAAATTTCCAACCAGCACTCTCACCACCTAGATATTCACATATTTTTTTCCAAATTTTATCAAGTTCATAGAGTTTTAAACGATCTTTATACAATTTTAGCTTTGGTAAAAATTCATTATATCCAAGTATTTGACAAAATTTATAAATGATATATGAATAGGAAAAGAAATTTCTTCTATTTTTACCTTTAAATAATTCAAATGGCTCCTGAATTTGTAAAAACCTCATTTTCATTTTTTCTTCCATTATAGAAGTCATTTGTAATGGAGGTATTTTTGTTATTCTATACAATATTTGGGTGGTATGATTATAATAATTTAATTTACGATGTTTTTTAAGATATCTTTTAATATCTGATTCAGTTAACTTTTCCAAAGAATTTTCCATCCTTTCACGAATGATTTCTTTGAAAATATTATTAATAACATCTTCTGAGACTTTAAAACTTTCTTTGCCTTGGATATTGGCTAAACACTCACAAAAATGATTATATCTTTTGTAATCATTTTCTGCAGGTTTTATGGATGCTTTTTCTGGATTTGTTGAGACATTAATGCTTATTCCACAACTTAGACAAGTACTTATCCCTTCATCGATGTTCAATACTCGAAATTTTTCACATGTATAACAATAGTTATCTTCATTTATATTATTTTCACTGTATTGTAGTTCATCAGGGAAGATATTATATTTATACTTTTTATAATAAGAATTATCAACACCATGGACAAATTTTTTTGCTTGATTTTCTGTATGTAAAAAAAGTAAAATAGCATTCTTTAATAAATAACTAGTACGAAGATTTTTGATATCATTTATTTCATTTTCTAGCCTTATTTGTTCAATTTGATCAATTCTAGAATAATCTTTTTTGATGGATAAATTTATAATTTTTTTTTTTAAATCTGGTATTTTTTTTTCTTTTATAACAATTTCTGAAAGTTTTTTACGATGTAGATTGCCAATGGTCTCTTTGTTCATCATAATAATTAATATACTTTATTCTTTAAAGTAGAGTAATCTTCACTCTCACTGCTCGTTGATTCCTCACTGCTCGTCGATTCCTCATCTGAATTAGGATCATAATCACTATCGCTACTATCAGTATCATGAAGTGGGTCTTCAGTCAAGAATTTTTTAAAATTCGGAATTGGCATATATACTATAAATTATTATTTATTTTATGATTCCCATATGCGTAACTACTGATACCATCATCTAAAATATATCTTTTATCATCAAAAGGTGATAATGATACTTTATTAATTTGGTAACTAGATATCTGATGATACTCTGACCGGATAGTTCGCATCTTATGCCTCATAGTATTACATTTTTGTAAGGTATCACGATAATCAGAGAGAGATAATTCACTCTTAATGACATTCTTCTTGACACCTTTAGCAGTCTTGTTTTCCTTGTTTTCTGTCTTGTAACTATACATTTTACTTTTTAGACCAACAAATTCAGTGATTGGATCACCAGCTGCTTCATCTTTGAATTTACCAATTACTTTTTTATTTTCTGCAAAAAAGAACTCTGACGATTTGGGATAATCACTATTGTCAAACCTTTCCTTATCTTTATATAAATCACTATAAAGATCTTCTGCTTTTATATGGTAAAATAAAGAATCAGTATCAGTAAAAAGTAACTTTGCATCAGGGTATTTTTTTCTGATATAGTTGTAATGGAAGTCATACATTAATGTTTTACTTAGATCTAGAATAGAGAATCCAACATAAGAGGGTTTATCTAAGACTAGTCTAGCCTTTTTCATTTGTACCCCAACTAAATTTTCATCAAATATTTTACTAGAAACGTACATTGGTTGCCTTGTCAAGTTCAATAAATGATCTGGATCAGTTTCTAATTTGATATTAGATCTTTTTCTAATGTTTTCCATGGTTTTACCAAACACAGAGTTATTCATCAGCTTAAAGAAGTCTTTCTCAAAACTATTCTTAGCCATTGTTCTCTTTTCAGTGTTAAAATCAATGTATCTTTTCATCCAAGGCTTCTGTGTAAATTCCAATACTCTGTGAATCTTCTTTAACTTCATACCAAGAGATAAATAAAGCTGCAAATTTCTGTAATGTAATACATACTTTTCTTTATTCCTTAGATTAGGAACCAACTTGTGAACTCTACCACTGCTAATATTTTCTTTCTCTTTTAAATCTTTGCAATACTTTGACAACATATCATCAGTGATTAAAATCTTTTCTGGTGCTAATGGATAATCATTATGCAAATCGTGTAGCTCTTCCGGATATTCTAAATCTACCTCTAAAATAACACCTTTTCTAGTATCATTTGTGTAATTTTCTAAGATGAAATCTTCAGAGGGAATCCATCGGAAATCTCCAGTTGGAAGTGACTGTGACATAGCCCATCCATAAAGATTATTTGCATCCAAATACATTAAATAACTACTTTCCAACTCTGGATTGTAACCCTTCATATACTTGTTGTTTGCTACAGCATGTCTGTGTGTAATAGTACTAATACCACCTCTCATACCCTTTTCAATGAATAGTTGTTGATCTATATCTGAAATTAAATCCAGATTTACATTAGTCATTTTCAGTAATGCATCCCAAGATAACCCAGGCGCTGAATAATAATGACAAGGATCTAGCCCATAGTCCTTCAAACATATAGTTCTGAAATTTTCAAATACATCCGCTAAGAGTAGAACATCAGTCCGCAAATATAAATCATGATAATCACCTAAGTCTTTAATTTGGAAGGCACTCCATACTCGTTTTGCGTGCTCATAGTCACTCTCTGAAATATTTGTATCATTCAAAATACTATAAAAATCTTCTCTTGCGGGTAAAGACTTCTCACTGAATCGCTGGAATGAGTCCATGTAATCATAAGGGTAAACACCTTTTCGCTTTATTAATCTAAATTGATCATCATTTGGAAAAGCTTTCTTTGAATAAAAGAATGCATTATCACTTAAATTACTGCTTAGTCGATCTAAACTCTGACTCATAAATGAAAAACTGTCAATGAAAGTCAAATGATTACCTAGTCTAAAGCCAATATATTTCTCAAAATTACTTGCTATAACACCAACATCAATATTAACATCTTGTCTTACTAAATGACCAATCTTTTGCATGATAAAATGGCAGTCATAGCCTTTAAGATTATGAAAGATTACAGGAATTTTTAACTTTTCTGCACTAATAGCCCATTTAAGATTACAATCACTATGAGCAGCGCCACGATATTTACCAGTAATATGGCAATGATCTCTAACTTTTTGTTTTGAAGGTTTTTGCTCATTAAATATTCTCGCACAAATATGACATTTAGTAGAATTTTGGAAATCTCTTTCATTTTTCTCTGTCATAACTAATGGTTTCTGGAATTGTTCGCTAACTATTCTTTGACAATCTTTTACTTCACTCAACATTTTCATGATAAATTTTTCGATACAATCTTCTCCACGGTAAATTTCTACTGGTTTGGAATATCTCTTATCATATCTACAGACTAATTTATATCCGTAACTACAGGCCTTATGACTCTGATAAGTACTCGTGTAAGATTGACCATCACTAGGTTGGCAACCGTCTATTTTTTCTGTGATTGCTTCAAAATCAGCGTAAATTACAAAAGGCGCAGGTAACATTTTCTTGTGATTTTTGAAATAAATTTTTGATCCTGCCTCAGGCATCTTGATCGCTTGAGTACCATTAAGGAGCAGGCAGTCTTGCTTGTGATCTTCTAGGACACTAGCAGAACTACAACAATGTAGACAACGCAAACAAAAATATTTCTTTTCTTTGTGATCATTGAATGAAAACATAAATCGATCGAAATCCTTGATGAGCACATAGTGGCTCTTGTCTCCTTCTTCAATCCATAGTAATTCTAAGTGGTCTGTAAAATTAGTTTCTGATATTCTGATAGGATAAGCTTCTCCATCATAACCAAATACACAGATATTAATCTTATTTTGCTTTTCAATCTTAAAAATATCTTTTACAGTGACTGGAAAAGTGATACCGGTATAATCTAAACGTTTAACTGATTCTCTATCTGCCTTAGTTATTCTTTGAGGGTCTTTTATTAATGGATTTAGGTGCCTGTTATGACACCATAAGAAACATTTATTGTCTGTATTTTTGAGATTGATTAAACCCTTCATAGGGTTACGTATTTCTTCAGGTAGTTCAATATATGATGATCCTCTTAATGGAAAGTAAGAGACAATATTAATGATATGTAATTTTACTGATTCAAATACCCAACCAGAACCTTCAGATAGCCAAACAGCTATTAACTCTAAAATTCTTTCAATACCATTATGTATAGACTCTTCTATATCTAGTCTATTTGTAACAGTAAAGGGGCCAGCGTTAAAATAAGGTTCTCTGTAAATGACACCATCTTCAGTACTTTTTGATAATCGAACCCTTAGTGTAGTATTGTATTTGAATCCCCTTTTGACTGTTAATAATTTCATTAAAATATCAAATATTGCTCGTTTAGTACTACTTAACTGTACCCCTGGGTCATAACTATTAACAATTGGCACTTCATAAGATTTGACATTACCTCTTAATGCATTGGATCGCTCAGTAATAGTGATGTCTTTAGGTATAAATTTCAAATTTCTTCTGAATTCTCTTATAGTTTCAGGCCTATAATATGGAGCGATTTGATCAATCACATTTTTAACCTTTCTTTGAAGTCTTGTAGGTACAGGTTTTATAGGTCTTATTATTTTTAGCCTCGGTAAAGGCACTGGAGCGGTTGGTGGTTTTGTACGTGGTTTTGGTACTGGGGCAGGTGGTCTATATTCAGTAGGTCTTAATGGTTCTGGTAAATTGACTGAGGGACTTATCTGATCATCTATTAAAGTACCTCCAAGGTATGAGTCTCTTAGTCTCCTTTCTGCAATTGATCGGATTAGTCGATTTTCAACATAATCTCCATGTTTCTTAGATCTTAGTGGTTGTGGGTTGACAGGTGGGACTGGTAGTGGCTGACCTTGCGGACCTTTTTTTGCTTCATTAAGCTTATGAAAATCTGTCTTTAAATGCTGATATTTTCCCCCTTTTGAATATTTTTTCTTGCATGTATTACAATACCAATGAGATGGTTTTGGTAATGTGTCCACAGATATCTTTTTGGGTTTAATTTTAACTTTAAAATCCATCTATATATAATAATATATGTCTAATTTTTTTTTAAATTCTTAATTTTTTATTTATTATAAATCAATTAGTGTACCAGTAACTGGATTAGTGTATTTTAGAATGTTACGCTCATGTTTCTTTGTCTTTAGATGCATATATTTTCCTCTATAAGTGTAATTTTTTCCATTTCCACATACATCACAGTACCATTCAGTATTTTTCAGTCTCTCATTTGTAATTTTGTTCCATTTTTCTCGTTTCAATTGTTCTTCTGTTTTTTCCATCTATATAATTATTTATAATATTCTAATTTTTTTAAATAATTTTTATAAATTTTTTAAATCCCCAGCTGGCACCCAACTGTTAAATTCGTCTGGGTAACCTTTCCATTTGACTAATGCTTTTCCTTTTGACTTTCTGATAATTTTCTCTATTCTATAGACCTCCTGATCTGTCTTTTGTAACTCTTCTCTGTAGAAAGTACCCTTAATCACTTCACCATTTAAGTCTTTTATCTTATAAGTAATAGGATTAGTGAATCTAATTTCGTCTATGATGAAAACTTCTTCAGTCCAATTAGGAGTATAGCCTTTATCAAAGGTCACCCTTTTGTATTTGCTTATTCGGACTCTATCACCTACTCTAAATTCGGGTTTTCTATTTGTTTTTGTTTTTTTGATTTCTCTCGCTAAATCACCATATAAATTAAAATAAACTTTTCCATAGTTTTCAGGTTTTCTAGCTTGGATAGGCGTCATTCCTATTGATCTATGTCGGCTGTTGTTATAAGAGGCGAGTATTTTCGGAAGGATGTCAACGTAGACTGTATTGTTTTGCATAGTGAATCTCTTATACATTTTATCTTTGATAGTTCTATTCCATCTCTCACAAACTGATGATTTCTCTTCATTTTCAGTGGAATAGACCTTTATCTTATCTTTAGCTAAGAGATCCAACACATTTTTGTTATAATATTCTTTTCCTTTGTCTACCCATAACATTTTAGGCTTATTAGAGAAAAATAAGCTTTCAAACGCTTTAGCGACTTCTAAGCCAGTTTTTGTCTTTAGAGGTACTATCCAACCATATTTACTGAAAAGGTCTAAGACCATTAGTAGATATTTATAACCTCGGTTCCATTTGCTAAGCTTTTGCATATCAACTAAGTCTGAACACCAGATATCATCTACATTATGTGAAATGACTCTTCGCTTGGTAAAATTTCGTTTTATAGGTTTGTGTAACTCATTAGCCAGACCTTCCCATGTGTCTAAATTTTTAGCGTTTTTTTTTTACTCCTAAACCAAGTTTTTGCTTTGTATTAATAGTGTTTCTAGCTAACCAATGGCCCCACTGTCTCTCATTCCAGGGAATTGCATCTAAAGCTCGGACCATTTTCTTGTCAGCAACATTTTTACATGATTTTACATTACCTCCCTTATCAGCACATACTGAGTAATCAACATCGTGTTGCATGGCTATGGCATCTGTCTTACCTGTTGGCTGATCATAGATTTCATAGATTTGCCCAGTATCACGATCCCATTTTACTTGTCGTTCTAAATCATTGTAAGGACCAGTATATTTGTGACCTGGAAGAGTCCAACCAGCTTTCGGTTTAGGTAACTTACCTATTGCTTTATGAATATCAAGACCCCTTCCCCTTCCCCTTCCACTGATTTTTTTAGAAAGATCATCTGCCAGTGAGTCAATTGCTCTATTCAAATACCTTTTACCAATGCCTTTAACTTTGTCTTTTACATAGTCAGATTTTATTGCTCTACTAGCTCCCCTTTTACCAAGGTTGTACAATCCTTTTGCACCAGCAGCCAACCCTTTGACAATTAGTTCATCAAAACCGCTTCCTTGCATTTCCGCTTTAGATATAAAACGAAATTTTGTAATTCCACATTCAGCACAAATACATCGCATTGCATTTCTACCATTTTTTGTAATTACAAAAGTTTCAGAATTAGGTATACATTCTGTCCTTTTTCTTTGTCGAACGCAATAAGATAACATATATTAATTAATATTATAATAAATATATGTTAATCTATTGTTAACAAAGTTACTTTACTATAATATAGCTCCTATGAGGGGAATTCCCTTAAATGGACTGTTTTTACCCAGTAATAGCCCTTTTCCTTTTCTACCTCTTCCTACCGTACCTGAAGGGACAAATTTAGTTTTTGTTATCCCACATTCTGCGCATTTACATTTCATCATGGCACGACCATTTCTTGCCTGTACAACCCTTTCTGAACCAGGAACGCACTCTGTCTGTTTTCGTTGTTTTACACAATAGCTTTTCATCTATATAATAATTTTTATTATTTTTTTATTTATTTTAATATATTATATAATGGAACAAATTGTCATTGAAAAAGAAATACGTAGAATAGAAGCGATGTATAAACATTACAAACTTCTTTATAGAAAACTTGCCTTTTTATGTTGTTCTGGAGAAGCTAAAAGAGTGAGAAATCTGAGAAATAGTTTGAAACGAGATTTAAATAATCTCCGACAAATCCAAAAAACTACCTAAGCAATCGTTTAATGTATTTTTCTATGAATTTTTCATTCTCTTCTGTGTCAAAGCTAAAAACTTGCAATAAATCGAAATAAGAGATTCCTTTATGCATTTCATTCAAGAAATACAAGCAAAAATAGCCACAGGTTGTAGTATAGAGATTCTGTATTTGATGGTTTTGGTGTAATAAATTTAAGTTTTTCTCTTTTGCATGGTTTACCAACTCTTGAAAAGGTGGCATACCAAAAGAGTCAAAGTAATTTATTGTACCATCACGAACATAGGTTGTAACCCAATGACTACCACTCATATAATGAGGTTCTAAATTATAGATAAAAAGCGCTAACTTATGCTGATGTGGTACAGTCTGATCTCTACTTAAAACATTCTTGATAGGTATCTCTAAGTATTTACACCAATCTAAAAGATCAAAATTACTCATTGGGATATCTTTATGGAATTTAGGCTTTTGGTGCTTTTTTACCTTTTTTTTTTTTTTTTTCCCTGCCCCAAGTACCAATAAAAGGTGGTGGAGCCATAGGCATTCCCATACGAGGACCTCCTCCTCCATTTGATCTTGGACTGCCCATTCTAGGAGCTCCACCTTTTATACTTCCTCCTTTTAATGCATCAATAAGCATTGGAATACCAATACTAGCTATTAAAGTTCCAATACCATTACCTACTTGTCGTTGTGTCAGTCGGAAAAGTAAGTCTTCTCCACCTTTATGAGCTCGTGCTAAATCTCCTATTTGTCCTTTAGTGAGTAGATCACCCAATTGAGCTAACATAAATAGTTTATTATTTGGTACTTGATACATTTGTCCGCCACTAATTTTCTTAACTATTTGACTTGCACCTTCAGAAGCTAACCCTGCTAGAGCAGACAATCCTAGTGTTTTACCGATAGTTGGTGCTACATTCTTTAATACGGGCAATATTGAGCTAAAGATACCAGACCCAGTTTGTCGCCTGATATTATACTTTGATATAGTAATTACCATTCCTCGATTAGCTGTTTTGGCCTTAGCGAGTATCTTAACAGTATTCATTGGCACCATAAGAACATCGGAACCACTTAACGCATTTTTACTAAAGCGTAAACTTATTTCTTCTCTGTGTCTGTAAGCCTTAGTTAGTTTTCGTTTTTGCCCTTCAGAAAGTTTGACAGAAATTTGATGTAGTTCAGTCATTATATATTATTTAGGGACTTTTTTAAATTCCTAAATAATATTTATTCTATGACTTTGGAATAGTTCTTATAAATCAGATCCAATAGATAGAACATCTTCTTCTTCATCATCTAAGATGAAGTTATCGAAAATATCTTCTACTTCTCGATATGATACTTGCATTAATTTTGGTTTTAGAGTAGCTCCAAAAGTTCCTGTTGTAATTGAAAACCAGGAAGCAATAAATTTCACTTTACTTTTTGGACCAATTTTTACTGAATCATATCCTAAATTTTCCCCATCCCATGTAAAAAATTTTGTAGCTATTCGATCATTTCTAAAAAATAGTGAAAACTCCATCTTTGATGGGTAATCTTGATATACTCTTTCTTCATCAACAATTTTATACGGTTTTTTACAGATTCTTTTCCAAGAACCACCTTGACCGTGTTCATCATATCCCGCTACAGCTTCTCTATGTATTTTTTTATTGTTCTTTAAAGAATATAAATAATCAATAAAAAATTCGTCTAATTCTTTGGCTTTTTCTAGATATTCCCCATCACAATTAATTTGCATGCTAGTACCTTGGTAATTACCATCTTTATCATAGTTTTCTTTTAAACCGAACGGAGTATATCCTTTATATTTAACAAATAATGTCCTTCCATTGTATAATATTCCAATCTGTGTTCCATTGTGCTTATTTGGCTTTGGTTTTCGAAAAGTTATCTTTGAAGTGTCAATATGGAGAAAATCGACTATTTCTTCTTTGTTCTGACTTTCGTTCTGACTCTCTTTAACTCTCATATATATTATATTAAAATATTTTTTCTAAATATATATTTTTTTTTATTTTTTTTTAGACAATAACTAATTGATCTCCCACTTTATCAACAACAACATCTTCTTCATAGAGAACAATTGCATGCACTCGGAAATCAGCAGCTGCTGCTTGTGAGAGGCGAAATCTTACGTTAAGTTGCTTTGGATCTCTGCTTACCTGTTCTGTTTGATAAGTCAGGTCAAAATATAACATTGGGTAAAGACTCGAAAAATTAGTGATATTGAGCTGAGTACCTGTATTATAATCATTCTTTTTCCATGAATAATTCATTAAATCATAATAGATTCTTGTTTTACTTTCTGTATCATATTCAAGTTCTGGATAGAAGACACCATTACCATATTCAAGACGACATGTGCTAAGATGACTATTATTGTTAGCAGCATTAAGTTTAAAAGTATCAAAAATATAAGGGTTTGCTGACATATCATTTGTCTTAAGTCTCTGGAAGTAGAGGAAAACATGCTGTACTTTATCAATACTAGCTGAGATTCTGAAATCACCACTGTTTCTAGTAGTATCTGAACTTTGGTACATTTCTTTGAGGTATTTCCATTTACTGGGTTTTTGGTATTCACTGATGAATTTAGTCATCAGAGCATCTTTTGGTTCTAGTCGGGGTACCCATAGATAAAAACGATCAATTACTAATCTCAATGTATCAACTGCCCCATATAATACTTCAGCGTCCGGTGTAAGTTCTATTTCAAATTGGAGATCCATTGGAGGTAACAATCGTCCTTCTAATTCTTCGAAAAAAGAATACCTATTTAATGGAATACTTGTATTAACATGAGCTCTGTTAGCTGTTAATAAACGCCTACTTTCCAAACCAGTGTTTGTATCATCTGAAGTGGCATCTGTATCTAAATACCATAAGCTATTTTTGGCCGTACTACGCCCAAAATCATCTGAATATTCTAAAAGATTTTTTGCAAAAGTTACAAGATGAAGATTATCAGTGTCATAGACGATTTTTCCTGCACTCTTTATTACCATATGCTTAATTAATGAATGCGATCCATTAATAATTGTTGTTCTGGCGTCTGCATTGTCTCCACCATTTGCTCGAAGGTCTAATCTGAATCGCACTTCAAAAAAGGCGTTAAACCAATCAAGCATAATACCCCGATCAGTAACATGAAATTTGTATCCTTTCTTATTTTGCTCTTGAGTATTGGCAGGAGCTCTTATAGCATCTTGAAGACGAAATTGCACTAGTTCGTTTCTCTGTACGTACTCTGGTGATCTAAATGCCATTATATATTTTTTATCAGATTTTTTTTTTCTTTAAGAGCGTGCTATTAGATTATTAATCAGTGTAGAAACTTCCTCCTGCGTTTTTGGCTTTGCTCTACCTGGCTTTGACTTTGTTGACTTTGTTGACTTTGTCGCTTTTTTAGACCCTGAGGATAGCCTTTTTCGGATAAGCTCACCAGATCGCTCTATAACTTTATCAGCAGCCTTTTTACCAACTCGTTCTCCCGCATGAGCGACACCAGCTTGTATTGCTTTTTTAGCAAATGGTTTTAAAACCTGTCCAGTTAAAGCACTAGCTACCTTTTTTAGTGGTTTCATAAGATTATCTACTATAATTCCATTGCCACGGTGTTTGTAGACATATCGTCCCATTCTTGGGTGATAAATCTTTTTGAACTCTCTTGACTTCATATATAATTAAAATGGAACTTTTTTTAAGATTAATGAAAATGCAGTGTCAGCATGATTTAAATAGACTGGTCTTCTTAAGCCATCAGTTACATAGATTCGAACGCTTGAAACTCTTGTTTTATTGATAGGATTGTATATAACACGACGCGGTTCAAGGGTAAAATTGTAAGAAGGTCTGAGCGTTCCTGTACCAAAACTAAAAACAATATCTGATTCTACCCCATCTACTAATGAATCAGAGACTAAATCACAGTGAATATTTAGGACATCTGTATCTTCTGATAGGTTAGGTACTTTGGGGCTAACGTTTCTCTCATCTCTTAAGATCACCTTATCGAATCCTATTAGTTTACCAAAATTAGATTTACGCAGGTCAAGCTGATAGTTAGCGTCTAAAGTCACTAAGACTCTAAAAGTTGGTTCATCAAAAGTCACCGTGATTGGAAATTCTTCATCACCATCACCGCCGACTATTTTAGTCTTTTCCTTAATGTAATTATCAATATCAGTGTAATCCCAAACTCCTTTTGGAAAATCAATATCTGTAAATGTTTTCCCACCGTCTTTACTGTAAGCTATCTTTTGATTGTCGTAACCAGAATTTATATTTGTCCATGTAAAAGCCATTGAAATAATTTTATTAAAACCAATATACCAAATCCCATCACTGTGTTCATAGTCTAGCGTTCTAGAAAACCTTGTAGTAAAATCACCAGGTCGATTACCAGCTTCATCTTTAACTGCAAAACTGCTTAATGAGATTTCTCTCTCCATATATCACACCCTGAAATATTTTTTCACTAACTTTTGATATTGCGACTTATTGATTGATTTTGTTCTTAATAGAGTGTCTAAGATAGTTTGACCCATATTTCTCATCTTGACACTTGTATTGCCTGCTTCCATTTCACCAATAATTAGTGTTAATTTCTTTAGTAATTCTTGAGCATCATTATAGAAATAGACTCCTCTGCCTCTCCTGACGCCACTTCCCTTTGTACTTTTCTTTTTCTGTACTTTTAGATAGTCTCTATATTCTTGAATAGGTTTTAGTCTACTATCAGCAAATTTATGAGCCATATCTTTTTCTCGCTCTAGCTTTTCTATTACATCTTTTGGCAATCCTTTTTTTATGGCTTGTTTTAGTCTATTAGTTGTATTTGTCTTAAATTTACTTGTAATACTGCTTATTTCAGAATTTGCTCTTTTTATGTTACTCTCGAGATATTTACTACGTTTAACTGGTGTCATTTCTGGTTGGGATAATCTCATTTCAACATCATCATAGTTAGGAAGATTTGCACTATCTAAAATTCTATTAATATCTCCTCTATCTAAATCTTCATCATCATCATCATCAGGTGGTGATTCAATTGCTAAAGGTCCTTCTTCCACAAAAGAATATTCTGGTGGTAAAGATTCATCTCCTCCTAGATTCCAAAAACTAGGATCCATTTCATATTTTGGTGGCGCGCCTTTAGGTATTATTTGTTTTTCTGCCTGGGGCGCTACGTAATCTTGGAGATCTAATAATCCTTCTACATCCATATCTTCATATGGATCTACTTCTGGTGCATAATCAATCGCTTCTGGTTTACCCGCTGGGGCAGGACGTATTCTCATTTGCGGTCTATTCTTAGGCTTTTGTGCCTTTAACCCATCTATGATTTCATCTAGTCTAAATGATTTTGTTATCCGCTGGTCAGAAGTCTTACTCTTTATCTTCTCTTCAGTGATCTCATCATAAAGCTGATTCTTCATCCTTCCAGTCTCAGTCCGTTTCTGAGCTAATCGTTTCCAATTTGAGAGACTCATATAATATTTATATTTTTTATATTATGTGGCATAATATGAGTCATTTATTAAAAAAATATTAATTATATAGATGAAAATTCCTAATTATGATTCAGCTTCTAATAATGACAGCAATTTCAAACGACTGCTACCTTATATGCCTTCAGACAATTTTCGAATGTTAATTTGTGGACCAAGCGGTTGTGGTAAAACTAACGTTCTCATGCATATGCTTTGTAATCCTCTACTCTACTATGATAAGATTTACTTGTTTTCAAAAAATCTTGAGCAACCAAAGTACAGACAACTATTAGAAACATTTCAACCCATTTCAGAAGAGGTTGGTTATGATGTCATAGAAGAGAGTAATGGTGATGTCATTCCTCTGGAAAGCCTAGACCACGATAATCAAAAAATAGTTATCTTTGATGACTTTGCTTGTGAACGAAACCAAAAACCTCTCATTGAATATTTTATTGGTGGCCGTCATAAAAATTGCAGTGTAATCTATTTAAGTCAATCTTATTATCTCACTCCCAAAGACATCAGGTTGAATTGCTCTCATTTTTGTATTTTTGACTCTCCAAGTAATGCAGAGACAGCAAGAATGTGTAAAGAAGTCAATGTACCTAAGAAGCGATTCGAGAGTGCGACTAGTGAGCCTTATAGTTTTGCGTACATTGATAAGACAAAAAAGACAATCAGAAAAAATTTCAATGAAAATATATAGGATGGATTGAATTAGTTTGCCGAGAAGATTAACACACGAAATATTTAATGTGTTTAATGAGATAAATTTTTTATTAGAGAATCTTACTAGTAAACTAGAATGTTTAAAAGAAGTTGAAAAAAAATACAACGAATCTATTTCTGATGAAATATTATTATTAATTAAAAATCTCAAAATGTTAGATTCTGATTACTTAAGAGATCGAGAAGAAGAAGAAGAAGAAGAAGAAATTTAATTTAGTATATTATATATGGGTTTTAGCAATGGACAACTTGAATCAACATCAGCAACAGGAAGAGGTGAAAAAGGTGATCCTGGTTTACCTGGAATTGGATTTAGTCTAACTGATGATGGTAATTTTGATATTGATAGTAAGCGATTAACTGAAGTAGCCCTTCCTATCGATAATAATGATGCAGCAACAAAAGAGTATGTAGATAATAACCTACCAGCTATTGATTTGTCACCTTATCTGAAAAGAGATGGAACAACTTCAATGACTGGTCATTTAAATATGAATAATCATAAGATTAGTGATTTAGAAGATGCTACGGATGATAATGATGCTGTACCTCTAAAACAATTAAAGGAGATGACAACAGATCATAGGACAAATTATCATTTGCAACCTAGTTTTACTTTTTATAAAGATTTTGGTGATAAAGCAGAATGTACTAAAGGATCTATACCTATTCCTGGGCACACTGATCATTTTGAACTATTAGAAGCGCCTCGAGAAGGGGCGCAATCTGGTTATGCTTATTCTACTGTTCGACTAGTGAACAATTTAGAAATAGATTCTAATTATTCTATCGTTTTTGAAATATTTGGATATGATGGAACAAATATAGTTACAGATGGTGATTCAGATAGGCTATTATTTACAAATGTCACTGGTAATGCAAACATAATTGATTTTAGTCATGATTGGTTTAGCAATTACGCAAAAGCTTACATAATATTTAATAGTTCTAAAAGAGATGTGAACATCCGTTTACAATTTCGATATTATGGTTCCAGTAACTCTAATTTTAAATTTCTATTTTTTAGTAGATGTGTCAAAGGAATACAAAGGACTAGTTTTGATCATAGATTATTTAATGTTAAAAGTACTGATTTTTCAGGAACAATATTAAATTTTGAACCGATCAATATGAATAATGAAAAGATAATCAATATTGGTAATCCTACTGACTCTAAAGATGCAACAAGCAAAGAATATGTTGACGATGAAGACGCTAAACAGGATATTGCTATTAATGATTTATCTTCTAGAAAAGCAGATAGGTCAGAAGTATTACTCCTAAACGGAAGCCAAAACATGACTGGTAATCTTTCTATGAATGGAAATAGGATTTTTAGCTTACCTATTCCAACTGGGCCGCAGCAACCTGTGACAAAGACTTATTTAGAAAGTCAAATTGCTTCCATACCACAGTCTGATTTAAGTCTTTATCTCAAAGTAGATGGTTCTCGTGCTATGACTGGAAATCTCAAGATGAATGACAATAAAATAACAGATTTAGAGACTCAAGATGATGTCCCAATCATTGATTACCCTAATTATGTAAAAGATTCTAAAATGGCTGTTAATAAACTTTATGTCAATGAAAACTTTTTAAAATTAAAAGGTGATGACTATGACTTAAAAGGTAAACGGATAAGAAATACTGAACCATATGGTGTCAATACTTTTGATACAAATGATTTGGTCTCCAAGGCATTTGTCTTAGCAGAAATAAGTAAGCTACCTACAGATGTATTAAAATTGGATGGTTCACGTGCTATGACAGGTACTCTCCAAATGGGTGATAATGCTATCACTGGAATTAGGAGTAGTTCAGCAGACGATGCAGCCCTAACTGTTGGAGGAGCTAAGTCTACATATCTGCCCCTTACTGGTGATCGAGGGATGCAAGGAAATCTCGATATGGGAGGAAATTCTATTAGAAATATTAAACCTTTTGTTGAAGATGACTCAAGTCAAGCAGCACAAAATGCTCAATCCAATGATGTTATTAACTTTGGGTATTTTCACGGACAGAGAGGTCAACTAAAAAGACAAATAAATGATGTCGCTGCAGCAGCTCTTAACAGGAAAAATCCTTATCCCATGGAAGGAGATCTCGATATGGCCAATCATAGCATTATCCGTTTGAAAGATCCAAATTCATCAGATAGCTTTCACGCTTCCAATGTTAACTATGTTAATAGGACAATTAGTGATAATAACGCTGTTATTAACTCTTTGATAGAAGATAAAGTGAGTGAAGCAGAAGCACTTAATATTAAAGCAAACCGACAAGAGAATGAATTCTCTTTTGTTATGGATGATGACCTATTTAAAGAAGATGATGATGATATTACTAAAGCTGGAAAAAAAGATAGAGATTTTTATCAAATTAAACGAGAGACTTATCGATTTAAAATTAAGTATGATGATTCCATCCATTATTATAGTACTCGATTAACTATTGATTTAAAATCATTAGATTTAGGTGAGTATACATTAGCTTTTGAAATGTATTATGGTAATAAAGTGGATAAAGATGAAGTGGTTGTTAACGCTGTATCCGAAACTTTGAATGTATCACGTAATAATACAAATACTTTTTCTGATCATAGTAGAACAATTATCAATTTTCATAAATATGGAAACATTGGGATTATTGATTTAGATATTGATTTAACTTTAAAGTACAGGAGTGGTGAAACTTATGATTTTTTCACAAACATCTTTGTAGTTGTTTATGGTGTAAGTGGTCATCAGAATGACGTTGACCCACGAATTTGGGATAGATTCTATACCATCAGAAACAAAGTTATTAATTATGAAGCACCTATAGATATGGGTAATCGTCAGATAAAAGGATTATCTGATGGGAATGAAAACGGTGATGCTGTTAATGTGAAACAACTGAATGAAACAGAAGATAATGTTGTAAAATATGTTGATGGTGAAATTGCAAAAGTAAATAGTGAAATTGCAAAAGAAAATCCTACTATTAATGAAAATAAAAATGTTATAGAATTAATAGTAAAATATATATTAAGTAATGATTCAAAGATTTCTTTAATAAAAGATTTGTATTTTTCTGATAGTAATGAAGGTAGAACACCAAATACATATGCGTTTGTAACTACTGGTGATAACACAGGTGATTTTACTTTTTATTATGTCTTCCAGCATAGTGCAATTACTAATAATGTAATGGCTGTACATTTTGATATTAAGAATACAAGAGGTGTATTTATTTTTGTTGATAAAAGCAAAGTAGTAATTTCACGTAATCCTACAATAGATGAACCATCTTTAAGATCATTTAATATTCCAAATAATTCTTTAGGAAAGCAAGTCCTATTTTGGATTTGGGTAAAAGGCACAGTTATGAATATAATTTTTAGTGGAATTAGTGCTCCAATTAATGTGGGTAATGCTTTTGTAGATACTACTATAAGAAGAGTAAATGTAGAAGATAATCCTTTCACTAAGGTGAGAGGATTAATAACTAAAAATATTTATGATAATACCAGTCAAGCTTATCAGTTAATAAAAGAATTTGAGAAGAGCGAAGGAACTATTATATAATATAAATATATATGAGATTTACAAATGGGCAACATGAAAAACCATCAACGACAGGAAAAGTAGAAAAGGTTAAAAAAGGAATAGGCTTAAAATTAACTCCAGACAACCATTTCCATTTACAAAACAAGAGATTAACTAACATTTCCGCTCCAATAAATGATCACGACGCAACCACTAAACGTTTCGTATCTGATTTATTAAAGACAAAAGCAGCAACTACATACGTTAACAATGAACTAGCTAAAAAGACTAACTCATCAGCTTTAAAGGATTACGCTTTAATTACTGATTTAGGAACTTTAGCAATCGAATTCAATGATGCATTAAAAAGCAAAGTCGATTACAATGATTTAGAGACTAAGACGCAAAGTACAAATACCTCTGTCCACCCGTTCATCACAGTCTATGCAGAAGAGAATGGACCACTGATTAAAAGTACACTCCAATGGAGTTTCGGTAATGGATGTGAGCGAAATAAGCAATATGGTTGGCCTAGTCCTGTAGACGGTAAAATAGTTCGTGGCAGCATTTGTGTTTGCGCGGGCAATAGGCAAGCATCTGAAGTGATCGTCGGCTTAGTACACAATGGTGCTGATAAAGATTTAAAAATTATCAAACCTGCGGATGAGTGGTCAAAGATGACTATTTTCAGCGATCCGATTACGATACGAGCCGGTGACACGATCAATTTTCGAAGCAAAACATCGAATTCATCTGTAACACACGCGATGGTAAACTTATTGATCGAAATTGATGTCTAGTATGAAAATATATGAAGCGTGTCTGATGCAAATGAGTTTCAGACACGTCATTATATCAGACACGCACGTGTAAATTCACGTTTTCTTTAGACTAGCCTCAGGGTCAATTTTTTTTTAACCAATGGAAAACGAGATAAAAGCATTTGCATACTAGACTTTTCACAAAAAGCTACAAAATTTTGAAAAATTCACACATTTGTTCAAAATTTTGAAAAATTCACACATTTGTTCAAAATTTTGAAAGATCGCTGGATTGATTCAAGATGCTGTTAACACGCGTTTCATCCAGCTACCGACAGCCACCGAGCATTTTTTGTCACGCATTTTAGAAAAATTTATCTTATCCAAAGAATAGATGGATATTAAAAGTTTATCTTCTTTGATAGATGAAAGTAGAAAGTTTATTAAAATTTCTCTCGAAAAGAGGGGAAAAAAATCAATCACCTCATTTGAAAAGATTGAAGGTTTTAATTTAAAAGATTGGAAGAAAAAGTTAGCGTGTAACGGTTTTATTAGAGACCAAACTGTAAACCTTCAAGGTGATCAAACTGAAAAAATATATGATGAATTAATCCAAATGGGCTATGATAGTGATCAAATTGTTTTTAATTTATAAATATAATAAAATAATATAATGGTGGCTAAAAAGAATATTTTCGATTGGAATCATATTTCAGACAAATTATCGACTGATGAAGTAGACGAACTAAAGTCTTATTATCTAAGCTATCATAGGAAATGTTGGGCTTTTAAAAAGGCTTACAAAAGATTCAAATTGTTCAAATTCATTGGTAATTCACTCTCTGTACTGACCGCTTCAGGTGGTATTGCTAGCGCTATCGCTACTGGTGGTATCAGTCTAATAGCGATTAGTACAGTGGCATTATTAGTTAAAGGCTACATGGAACACAAAGGTTTAGACTTAAAAATTCAAAATTGTACCTATGCCTATCAAAGTTACCAGCATTTGTTAATAATGATTCGAGAAGCGATGCGCTCAGGTGATCTTAACCGAGAAAGTTTAATTAATCAAATGACAAGCGTTGACAATTTTGTGATTGATAATAGCCCAATTATTGATAAATATTTAAAGATGTATGACACTGTCCACTGACTTCAGACACACGCTAGTATGCGTGAGTACGTGTTTTGAATATTAATGATAGGTGACATGCAAATATCGACCAATTAAAATTTGTCTGATGCATCAGACTACGCTAATTACGCATCGTGAGAACAATCTAAATTTTACTATATCCTACACTATCCTACGCATTTTAGGCATTTTTGTGCGTAAAATAGTATGTCTAATTTTTACGATATCTACGCTACTTACACTACCTACGCATAACTACGCTGTTTTAGTGTATTATATCATATATTTTAGACTCAGATTTTTACACTAACTACGCTGAGATGCGTAAAATTCAGAAATTGCGGTAGCTGCCCCAATTACTACACTACTAGTAGCAAAAGTAAACAGCTAAAACTTGGCGTTTTTCTTACTTTGCACAGGTTCTCCCACTAGCCTCGGACGATCCGGACACCAACAGGGCCGAGGTGTGTTATGGGTGTACGGCGACTCTCTGAACCGCTATTTCTACGAGTCTATTCTTAAAAGACCTTTATGCTGGCAAGTGTTCCGGGCCTGTTACCACACAATGTTATGGGTGTATGTATTAAAACAGACTGCTAAAGACGAAATGAACTTGATGTTCGGAAGGAAACCCATAAACATTCCCAGAATCCTTTACGAACTGCAGAGTGTTGTTACGCGCTCGGATATGGATCACGACAGTGCGCTGATCCTGAACGCGGGCGTGCATTTGTTAAAGAGCGCTAGCTTCTACAATTATCAGAAGGTGATCAATGGATTTATTAGTGTACTTAAACGCTATTATCGGGGAACAGTTATCTGGAAGAGTACCACTGCCATCCACGATCAAAGAGAACTGTACAGCGGTTGTTTCCGGCGTTTTCACACTGAACAGGTGAGGTCTCCCTCAGAATATCAACAACAAGGTTTTTTTTGCTTATACATGTACTGATTGGCAAGTGGGATTTGCTGCCGTTTGTTCACGCTCTATGCAACTGCTCTATGCTGCACATAACGCCCCCTCCCCACCCTCGGCGAAAAAGAAAACAAAAAAAAAAAAAGAAAACCGTAATAGGTGCAGTGGAGTAATTGACACAGGAACACCATTTTATCTTTCCTGTCCCGCCCCCAAGCCAGGGAAAAGGCCCTTAGTTTAATCCTAATCGGCTTTCGAACAACCCGGGCCTGCAAGAGTATAAACGGTCATAGTTGAAGTGTTAGAAGAAACATTACCTTGTAGCCAATGTAGCTAGGAGCCGGTGGAGTATATATAACGCAGAAATACTCCTATACGCTTCCTGGTATAAAACTCTGGTACCGATCGACGAGATAATCTCCCTTCTCTGATCTCGTAGCTTGGAAGAGCTAGAATTAAACGTCACTGTCTGTGGGGTTTGGAAGTGTTGCAAAGTCTTGTCTTTCGCTCATGTACTTCACAGTAATTTTTCTCCCATATTTTGTTCTATTTGTAGCGTGTACAGCTTTTCAACGCTTATGCCAACTGGGCGATGTGCAAGGCTGGTTACACAGTGCTGGATGTGTACCCAGTTTCTAGCTCCTACCCTGGAGGGACCTTGGATGGTGTACACTTCACAGATTCAGTATTTTATCCCGCGGCGGACTCAGTAGAGAGGTTCTTTCAAACGTAAAAAAGAGATTATTTTGGAAACCATGTCAAGTCCGAACACCTGCATTTCAAAGATTGCGTTACGTGAAGACAAACTGATTGCGTGAACGCATGCATTTCAAATATTGCGTTACGCGACAAACTGATTGCGTGACGTACTTCCACGTAACCATGCAATAAAATGAATAAATTATTTTTTCTGTTGATAAATACAAAGCATTCCCTTTTTATTTCCTTAATTAAAGAATGAGGATGACACGAATTAGGTTGTTATTTTCCTGTGATGCTAGCACGTACTAGCACAACTTTTGTCAGTCGATTTAAAAAAGGGAAGATTCGAAAGTATAATGAAGTTGAGACAAAAATAGAGTTTGTCAACAAATAAAAGAGAAAACATCCAATTCAGTTTTATTTCTTTATGAAATTGAATGTTATTTCTTCTATATTTCAAACATGTCTCAAGCTACAAAGAGTGATAAATGTATCTACGCCTACCGCTGTATAAATTAGTAATGGTAATAGGACTGAGTGGAATCCAATTCTACGGTGGCCCATTAGGGACAGCGCTACAAACCTAAAAAAACACAAATTACAAAAATATACTACTGCAAACTAAATCAAATACACTACGAATAAAATTAAAACAGCACGGCCAGTGAAAAATCGAATGTACTCCTACACACAGAAAAAACAAGTTAACCGCACACTCCCAATCAAAGCAAAACGCACACCCCAAATCAAGAGAAAAAACAAGCTAACGCACGCCGCAAATGAAAGGGAAATAATCTATGCGTGCGCATTTGCGTGTGAAGGCCTGAGACCGAGTAGTAAGAAAACAAAATAAAACAAAATGGCGTCCATGGAAGAACGAGGCCGAATCAACTTTAAACGACTACTTACCTCGTGGGTCTGAACGAGATGTAATTGAATATTACTTTTACAGAGGTCTTACGTATAGGCATATTACTCTGATGTTAGAAAAGCAGCATAATATTATCATGAATCAGCGAACTCTCAAGCGAAGACTGAAAGTTTATGGACTTAAGAGACGTGAAACTTTCGATGATGAGCACAAGCAACGCCTCAGGGATCTTATTTTACAAGAAATATGCACTGGTCCTGATAACCTCAATGGCTAGAGGACTATGTGGCATGTCTTACGCCTTGTCCTTGCAAGTGGACAACTCTCTGCACCCTTCACTGAAATATACAATGAGTCAATATTATCAGGGGAGTTTCCTGAAATCTTTAAAATATCAAAAGTAACTCCAATATTTAAAAGTGGTAGTATATCTGAGTTAGGAAATTATAGCAGTTATTTCTTCCTTTAGTAAAGTACTGGAAAGATTAGTGTATGATCAACTTGTGTCCTATCTGGAAAAATAATGTCTACTTTATAACTAGTTCCAGTTTGGCTTTAGAAAGAGATATTCTGCTGAATATGCAATTCTAGAAACTGTGGAGAAACTAAAGTCAGCAGTTGATGATCAAAAAGTAACATGTGGTATCTTTTTGGACTTTTCCGAGGTCTTCTATACAATTAACTACCATATTCTCTTAGAAAAATTGTATAAATATGGAATCCCAGGCCTCTCCCATGCATGGTTTTCAGGCTACATAGCTAATCTTACACAATATGTTAAGATTGGTAATGTAGAATCTAGCCTGAAAACCATTACAGATGGTGTACCTCAAGGCTCCACATTAGGTCCACTACTGTTTTTATTGTATATTAATGATTTGCCCAGGTCTTGTAAGAAATTAACTTTTAGAATTTTTGCAGATGATACAAATATGTTTTATTCTACAAGAGACCCAGAGCAGTTACAATCAATCATTAATGAAGAGCTTGGAAAGGTCTTAAATTTTTGTGCAGCAAATATGCTGTCCCATTAACTTTAAAAAGACCAATTACATGATAATTACTTCACCTAAGAAGAAAACAAATATTGTAATAACAGAGGGGTAATATAGAGCAAAAGTCCCAGATCAAATACTTAGGGGTCTTTATTGATGAACATCTAAAATGGGATGCTCAGCTCCAGCACATTAAAACAAAATAACAAAAAACACTGGAATTTTATTTAAACTTAGATATTATGTGCCTATGAGTACACTCAAACAACTGTACTATACTCTTATATATCCCTATCTGATGTATGGACTAATGAGCTGGGGCACCGCATACCAAACTAAATTAAATAAAATTAAAATAAGTCAAAATAACTGTATTCGCTGCATGTTCTTTGCAAACAAGAGAGAAAGTCCCACACCATACTTTACACTTTTAGAAATCTTAAAGTTAGATAATGTTTTGAAATTAAAAATTGGCACTCTTGTGCATAAATTACAACATAGAAAAAAGGATACACCTCCTGCCCTCTATGATTTAGCTCAACCAGCATCGGCTGTCCATCAATATAATACTAGATATGCCTCTAATCAAAACCTACACAGACCATTTTCTAGAACTAATTATGGCCTGGCAAGGTTTAGCGTAGTGGCATCACAGATCTGGAAAACAATACCTATGAAAATTAAGTGTCTTGAATTCAACAGTTTTAAAAAAGAATATAAACTCTTCCTAGGGGCATGTTGAATAACTTTAATCTATTATTTAGCCCTATTTATTTAATTATTTAATTTAGATAGTTATTGTTACTCATACGTACTCTTCCTTTTCAATGTAATTAATCTAACCAGAGCTTTATATAATTAGTTTTATTAGCTCTGTATAACCTCCACCCACTTATAATTGATCTGTGGTAGCAGCCAACTCGAAAGCTCTGCTCCTTTGGCTGCTACACACTTTCTCCTTTGTTATGGTTAGCTCAATGTATAGTCAGCTCTGTTTTTTTTTTACTTCTATTTTATTCTCTATTGTTGTTATATTGTAACTGAATAAGTGTGAATAAATGAACTTGAACTTAAATTTGACACCGGATTAATGTTCCTCGGCAATTAGTAGAGTCACTATTAAGGGAGGTTGATCCTAGAAAAGTGGAACAAAGAAAGAGCCGTTGCCTTCAGCGCAGAACGTATGTGTCACCTGGACCCAACTTTTGCTGGCACATGGACGGGTACGATAAACTAAAGCCTTATGGCTGTTCTGATCACGGCTGTGTAGACGGCTTTAGTCGACGAATTCTTTGGCTTGAGGCAAAGGAACATTAATCCGGTGTCTTAGGTGTGAGACATGCCACATAGTCCTGTAGCCATTGAGGCTATCAGGACTAGTGCATATTTCTTGCAAAATAAGATCCCTGAGGTGTTGCTTGTGCTCATCATCGAAAGTTTCACGTCTCTCTTAAGTCCACAATTAAATCTTTCAGTCTTCGCTTGAGAGTTCGCTGATTCATGATAATATTATGCTGCTTTTCCAACATCAGAGTAATATGCCTATACGTAAGACCTCTGTAAAAGTAATATTCAATTACATCTCGTTCAGACCCACGAGGTAAGTAGTCGTTTAAAGTTGATTCGGCCTCGTCTTCGCTTGAGCTGCTTTCTTCCATGGACGCCATTTTGTTTTATTTTGTTTTCTTACTACTCGGTCTCAGGCCTTCACACGCAAATGCGCACGCATAGATTATTTCCCTTTCATTTGCGGCGTGCGTTAGCTTTTTGTTTGCAGTGAGTTTTTTCTCTTGATTTGGGGTGTGCGTTTTGCTTTGATTGGGAGTGTGCGGTTAACTTGTTTTTTCTGTGTGTAGGAGTACATTCGATTTTTCACTGGCCGTGCTGTTTTAATTTTATTCGTTGTGTATTTGATTTAGTTTGCAGTAGTATATTTTTGTAATTTGTGTTTTTTTAGGTTTGTAGTGCTGTCCCTAATGGGCCACCGTACAATTCGGTCTGTCCAGTAGTCATACAAGTGATAACAAAATCGGACGACCACGCAGCGGGAATCCGATTTGTTTATCACGAGTATGATTACAGGACCGAATTGGACGACACGAAGTCTTGTTACCAATTAATCACAAAAGTACAATTTCCGTGAAAAGAAGAATAGCCACGTTATAAAAGAACGGGAAAATTTGCTGACAAAGGAAGGAGGCGTAAATTGTTTCATGTCGCTCTCGAATTGAGATTGGTTGATTTAAACTACAACTTTGAATGTGATTGGCTTATCGAACTTTCCGATGACAAGCTGTCCGATAACAACTTGGCAAGTGAGTTAGTGGAAAATAGAAGTTTTTTTAAACCAATCGAGGAAACTGTAATTTATCAAGTCTACCAGAAAAATAATCGGCAAAAATATCAAAATTTAAAGTTCTTTTTACCAAGCTCCGTCAATCCTAGCCTGAAAAAAACATTCGTCTTAAACACCCCCAAACCCCCAATCCTTAATTGGCCTAAATCACCACTGAAATATTGAAAGAAAACAAAAATCAAATCACTGAAAGAAATTAAAACCATTTTGCCGGAAGGCCGACATAACACAGTTGATAAAGGAATTAATGCTTAATGGGGTATAAATATCCCCCTCTTTGCTCCAGGCTCACTGAGAAAATAATTCGCAGGTAGGGTGGTAGGGAATTCGATTTCGTGGTTTTTAAATGAGGGTTTACAGCTGATTTTTGTTTGGCTGGACCTCGTTTCCTGTCATATCACAGAAAACAAGACAATAGATCTTATTTTTTGATGTTTCTCTCAGTCTAAGCAGTTGCTTGATATCGCAAACAACTCGTATATGGGATCTACTCTGCTACAATCTGTCAAGTCTTCATGATCACTAAGAATTAATACGTCTTTATAAACTTGACTTCTACGCTGACGCTTACGTGACACCATATGAGATACATTGTAATACGTCACGCAATTCACAATGTTGGTTTTTAGACTGCGAATACAAAAACACTCAAGACAATACTGCAAAACAAGACTGCGAAGGTCAATAATACTATACATCCTTCGGCTTTCGCTACCGGCCAGGAAGATTGTGTTATAGGATTTTCTCCACTCACTAACTTGTCAGGATAACGGCGTAACATATCCAATACAACGCCATTGGTCCATCCAAACCCAATCTGAATTTTGTACTCACCTCCTCCCCCTGGGGCGCCATGCACGCTTACGTTGAACTTTTCAAACATGTGACCGGTAGATCTCCACGCCTTGTAGTTAGTAGTCATCCACTTCTGTGCAAATTTCAAGGCTTCGTCCTGAAGTTCTTTACTGCTAGACTGTCCGAGGCCCTCAATGAGCATATGTTGCAGAGGGGGCCAGGCGTTTGGAAAATCCCATTGCTGGCCGGATGTCGATAGGGAGGTGGGAAATCCCCCTGGGTAGTCGAGAACTTTAAGTCGCTTGAGCGTGCGGAGAACAAGGCTTTCTCTTGTCGTGTTGCCCTGGTGAACTCCAGCCCAGAGTGGTACCACGCTAGCAGCGTAAAAATAATGCCTCTTCTTTTTCAATTGACGATCATAATCGAACCACAAACCCGCTTGGTTGTCCCACAAGACAGCTTTGATAGCAGCCAGACGGGCCTCTGAAAACCTTTTGTATTGATCTGCTTTAGCTGTGTTCCCGGCCATGCGAAAGAACTTCCCTAGAAGCTTTTCATTGAGATACAGAACACTGTTCAAATCCGTGGGGATAATCTGACGGGTCCGCGTGCTGCTAAGGGATCCCCGTGCTGACCCCGTGCGGTTGAACCACCGGGTGGAAAAGTCCCACCCACTCTCGGCAGCGGAAGCTATGTCTTGGTACAAAGCTGGTCTGGCATTTTCAGGTATTTCTTGAGCTGTATGAAAGTCTTCGTAGTAAGATTCTGGCCGTGGAGTGTCCATATTAGCGGCATAAATCGATAGGTTGTATTTTCCAGAGGACACTTCAACTTCAACAGTGCGATTTTTTCTCCAGAAAGTGTATTCTCTCTCTAAGTCATCTAGAATTGACTTAACGTAGTCTTCGTCGCCAGTGTTGTTAAGGTAAAGTTCCACAATGGGGATCAAAAACGGGGGTTGGCTTCGGTTCGTGTAGTAAATGCGACCGCCATTTGGGACAAACCCATATGTCTTCACCAACTGCACAAAGTTGTCAATCATTCCTTTAACGGTATCCTTCATGCCGCAAATGAGCAAGCCGTCTACAACCCAATAGGAATCCCAATAGTAATATTCACGAAATCTTCCGCCGGGAACAACAAATGGTTTCTTGACCAAAATCAGGGAAGATCGGGAAGGGTTTTGGCGGGCCTCATCGCTGATCTTTCTCCCCAGTTTTCTCCACAATTCATTGAGCTTTGAAGCGAAGTCCCTGAGGTTAACGTCTTTTATACGATCAATAAACTCGGGGTTTTCTTTCCAGTCTGGCGGGGACCAGTCTTCCAAATCATGTCCCGCGGGAAGAAAGTTGTCTTTCACAAACTTGAGCACTTGATCCTTGGAAGGGTTATCTGGCAAAGCTTTGAAAGCTTGGAGGACAACCGCTGCGTCCTTCTGCAGTCTCATGTCCACAAACGTCTTGGAATCGTTGAAAATGCGGGCCATTTGAACTTTGCGCAGCAGATCTCCGCGACAGAAGATCTCGCTGCTACACGCAGGCTTCTCAGCTGTTGCCTGATTCGGGTTAAGGACAAGAGTAAAGAGCAGAATGCAAGACATATACTCGAACGCCACCATTTTGATTTCTGAGTATGGTTTCATGCAGCTTGAACCTTGCGTGATATTTGCCAGGGCTGTCATCATAAAATAATTAAGGTGTACCTGCTCCGGCAGGTTATTTTTGACCCCGATTGCAAGCGTGACAGTCAGGTCGCATGCGTTCCAGCTACGTACAACTACGTTTTTCGATCAAAAAACAAGCAGTAGTTAAAAATGCTTTATTTGAAATGAGATTGCTTGGCGGAAAAGACCTCATTCGACAAGATCTCGGTAAAGTGACCACAGAATCCTCATCAGAAATAAGAATGTTATTTTAGTTTTTTTTTAAATTTTGTTATAAATATACCACGTTGTGCCAGCCTCACCGTAGCCTTTGACTTGCTATCGTTTTATTTTAGAGTACAGTCAGTTTTAGCAACCACACTATTTTGCACGCATTGTTAGTTTTATAAAAGCTCTGTAAATATCACGTGACTCAGGACCGCTTGTCAGAATCGTCAGTCTATTATCTCTTCTCTGTTATGTTCTGCCCTGAAGTCAACCCCTGACCCTTTTGTACGCCATTTTGACAGAAAAGGAACCCCTTTCGTATAGCTTTAATTGAAAACAGGTGTTCCTTTCGCATACTTTTATTATGAATAAGTCGCCAAAAAGGAATTTCTCTTTTCATTTTCATGTAGTTCCTATAATAAAGGAAATGATGCAGCTATAAGTTGTGTCTGTCCGAAATATTTTAATTAAAGGCCCTTTCAAATAACGAAATGACAGGTTTCCCTACCCTTTCGCTTACCTTAAACTTTGGCTAGTTTTCATCATTTTTTCCTTTTTTCGACTCATTCGTTTCCGGTTCCGGTTACACGGAAAATATGTGCATGCGCGTTTGTGTGTTATTGGTTCGTACTCGTGGCAATATGGCGGACGGTGAACCAAGTTCTGAGATTGCTGAAAATCCACATGATTTAACAATTATTGAGGACCAGAACACCTCTATCGAAACTGAAGGAGCTCAAGAAAAAGGAGCCAAAGAAGAACCGTACAATTATGGATTCTCTTTACCAGAATATTACAAACTTTGCCTGCAGTATTACCATAGGGGTAAGGCGCCATCTTTATCATTTACCGGGAACTTCAACATTGTGACACATCATAAGTTTCAGTTTGATTGATTAATTCTGATTTTTGATAGCCTTCACTACAAGTTATGCCTTATGCTAAGATTGTTGACGAAGTTTTATCCAAAGAACTCAGTCTTCTTGAAAGCGGTGTAAATGAACTTTTGAAATGCTCGTTTATACAGGGAAGTAATTACATGTATGTCTACATGTGCAGTACATCAGGGGCAATTCAAATTACAACAGTGCTTGGGTTGCAAGAGGCTACACATAGTCCAGTTAATCTTGCCTGGCATTTTCATCTTGTCCTCTGGAAGTCTTGTTGCTGTGACAGGTTTCTCTGCTGAGCTGGATTTTAATTAAGAAATAGAAAACATGTTCTGTGTTTCTATCGAGTTTTAGTATAAATATCTCTGTTTGGCTATGCTACTCACTATCTATTCTGTTATAGATAGTGAGTAGTCCAGCAGTGTTCAGTTGTGAACAAAGTGATGGTCTCTTCTTTGCGTTTTCAAGGTATCTGCGAAGACGATTGACATGTAGCTCAAGTCTTGAACAACTACTGAACAACAATTCTATTATTTGCTCTCAATTTCTATGTGTGGTAGAAATCTTGAGCTCATAATCTATTTGTTTAATCGAAACATGATTGAAAGTTTGGGAGGACGTGCAATGCTGTGGGAACATGAGCCAAAAGGAGAGGGTTTCCACTGCTTTTTCGAGTTCTCACAAACTTTCACGAGTGTTTCTATTTAACAATTAGATTATGAGCTCAAGATTTCTATCACACATAGAAATCGAGAGTGAACAATCTAATTGTTTTAGTATAAATCTACTAGTCGTTCTAAACTTTATCTTATTTGAAAACATAAAGAAGCAGCCACCAGTTTGTTAACAAACATACACTGCCACATTACTCACTATCTACAACAGAATAGATAGTGAGTAGCGTAGCCAATCAACGAACGGCATTCATGATATAATTTTATTAGATTTATACTGAGACTCGATGAAACACAGAGACCATTGTTTCTATTTCTTTTAGAAAAACCATGACAAAAAAAACAACAAGAAAACAGTCTGTTTACTTTGATCATCAAAATGTACATGTAAATTGTCTTGGCTCACACCATCATTATGTCAACAGCTCATTCTAGGTCTGTGTTTCTATCGAGTTATACATGTAGAAACACAATTTTTAACCAATCAGTGCATGTATTTTCTTTGAACTACATGTACATGTATTTCTTATCTGTTATAGATAGTGAGTATTGCAGCAGTGTGCGGTTGTGAACTAAATGATGGCCGCTTCTTTGCGTTTTTGAGTTGCCTCTGAAGAGGATTTAGATGCAGTTTTGAATGACATACTAGATTTATACCAAAACAACTAGATTATTTGCTCTTGATTTCTATACGAGATAGCTGACTCTGGAACACAATTGAAGGTTGGGAGAACGAGAAATGCTGTTGGAACACGAGCCGACAGGGGAGTGTTTCCACAGCTTTTTTGAGTTCTCCCAAACTTCCACAAGTGTTTCTATAACTCAATAGAAACATACATGTAGAGAACATGTTTTGTATTTCTTTTAGAAAATTCTGCTATAAAGATAAAGAAAGCAATCTGTTTACTTTGATCATCAAATTAACAAACTGACGTCAGTTTTTCATGTGTCTGTCCTGTTATTGATCATAAATTTCGTCATCACATTGTCAAAGTAGCTGTGGATCCACGAGGCGATAGCCGAGTGGATCCGCAGACTACTTTGACAATGTGATGACGAAATTCATTGTCAATAACAGGACAGACTCATTAAAAACTGACATCAATGTAAATTATGTTTGCTCGCACCATCATTATGTCAACTGCTCGTTCTAGATCTGTGTTTCTGTCGAGTTATAGAAACATGATTTTAAACCAATAAACATGCATATTTTCTTTGGGCTAACATTCTGAAGGCACCTTGACAGGCTGCTTATGCTGAAGGACTAACGCTTATAACATCAGCTTTGGAATCTATTAAGGTGGCCAATTCATATTATCAACTCATTTGATAAAACCAAATTACATAATTTGCTTATGGGAGGCATCTGCCTACAAAAGATGTCCATTTGCACAGGTTTAACTGTATACATGTATGTTCTGAAAATTTTGGACTTTACAACAAAGTAACATTCGCAAGTTGTGATATACATGTACATGTACATGTAACATGACTTGTTCTTGATCTTGTCAACTTTGTGCAAATTTTGCCTTGATGAACCACCAAATTCTCAAAACGGGCATTGAAAGAAACATTAAAATAACTCAAATGAATAAATATGTCAATCTACCCTAACAGGCTGTTTACTTCAGGCTGTAAATGTTTTTTTTGTTTTGGTTTGCAGAAAAGCAAATAATAAAGCTGACATATGATGATAAAGTTCAACTGACAGCTTTTTGGAAGCAGATTTCTAGTGGAGCTTATGACCCTGAAAAATACCCAGATGTAGGGTATTTTGATGTCATTGGTAATGACAGGAGGTAAAAATAATGCTTTATTTCTTAATTTGTGGTTCTGCTAGTCTTTCAGTAAACTTCTTTTCATGATTCAGTAAAATTTTGGGCCATCAAGGACTGTTGTTTCCTTGCTGTTCTATATTGTACACTGTAGATGTCGTGGCTCAATATTACCCTTGGTACTAACCTCTTGCGCACTGAGTGTGAGGGCTGTACTGGGGAATATCGGCCAAAGTGGACTGCGAGACTGTACAAAAATGACCAAGGGCGAAAAAATCCCCTGTATGACTCGAGCAAGCTACAATGTAGTTAGTAAGTAGTTTATTATCACACTTGGGGTTTGAACTTGATGGCTTTTGAAAACATGTAAATACATGTACATGTACACAGCTTATGACTGTTTCCTTGGAAATGGTCTCTATGGCAAAAGATTTCGGAATGCTTGGATTTACCTCAAGACTACCTTGCCATACAATAAAATTTGTTATCTTCCTTTGTTGTGGTGTATAGTAATTACAGTGTATGTTATAAAAAAATAATGTATTTGAAACAAAGGAAAATACCAATTTGTACCACAGGTAATATTGAACCACAGAATAAACATTTCTACATTAATAATGAGGCATTTACACAGCAGCTCTTGATATGCTGTGTAGAATCTTCTAGTACATGTATGTTAAGCATGTGATGATGTTTTGTAACCACGCAATTTGATTCTTTCCTATTGGCAACTGGAGCAAATGAAATCCATAGATACAAATCTACATTGTACATGTCTTTTTTAATTATAGAACTCTGTCCATTAGACATGCCATCTGACAGGGTGTGAGGAAAAAAAGGCAGAAATTTTTGTGGAAAAAATGTGAAAAAATGTGTCAATCATGTCTTTTGAATGTACCGAACAACAGTGAAATGAAAAGACTTCAAAGTCTTACCCAAAATTTACATGTAAGCTCTTTAATAGAGTGCACCTCATTTTTGCCAACATTGGCATACACGTATGCTTGATCTTTTCATGATATTTTTCGTGATAAAGTTTGATTTACTTTCCTTTGTTCTGGTGTATAAATGTATGGTAATTACACTGTATGTTATAAGAAATAATTTATTTGAAACAAAGGAATTCAAAATATTTATCAAATTGTACCACAGATAATATTGAACCACAACATCAACATTTTTACATTAATTATGAGGTATTACATGTACACAGCAGCAGCAGTTCTTGATATGCTGTGTACATGTAGAGCCTTGTAGTATTTTAACCATGTGATGATGTAATCACTTTATTTTATTCTCTCTTATTGGCAACTGGAGCAAATGAAATCCATGCATAAATGCTTCTTTTAATACAGAACTCTGTCCATTAGAGGAAAATTAGATTTTGCCAGGGCACTAGCAACTCTGTACCTTATACAGGATACAAGACATAAGTTTATTCCGCTGAAGTGTGCGGCGTCTTAGAATTGAAGGCTTCGGTGGAAAAAGGGCGGAAGGTTTTTTACTCAAAATTTAACTTTGTCAGAAACGCTCCAAATTTCGCATGTAGTTTTGATTAGGTGCTTTCTTGCTGAAGTTTGCTTAGTTTTCGAAATATTATGTATGCAAAAAAGCTGTAGTATGTGGTCACGTCAACACGTGATCGCAAAGAGGGTAATTTCACTTAAAATCAAGCAAAATATTGATCTTTTGCAACGCGCAACCTTAAAGTGGTACTATGATGAAAATCGCACCTTTCCTATTTAAGCCATTTTAAAACATAAACAAGTAGACTGCATAAGAAGTAAAATGCAGTTTACTTCTTTCAAGAAGAAGTCAATAACTTCCAAAAATCCACTTCCTCTTACGGTCTGTTGCTGTTTACCAGGCCACCAAACCAATGAAATGTCCACTGAGCGCAATCGCTATGCATGCTTGGGAAGGCTCCTTTCGCCTTGTGCGTACACAATCACATTCCCATTGATGCAAGACATTTTAGAAGTCTAAAACCAGTTCTCGCTTTCCAAACTTTGACACCAGCAACGCTTGGCAAATGAGCCACAACTCACGAGAAGCATTTTTTCTTGTGCAAGAACTGCTCTTGGACTTTGCTGCCTGGATCGACCTGACTTCAAACAACGATAACATGAGTATATCCTCGCTCGAACATCATTGCACATTTTGGTTCTTTAAAACGTGCTGGTGACTTACGGGTTTATCAAGGCTTTATGATGCCTCTCAACCACCAGGCAGGCATACAAGGTACTTTAAAACAAGGCTTAAAATATTAGTTGACAGAGCTCTAAGGCAGCATGCACTATTTCCTTTTGACGCTCGATCAATTCATGTGTTGTGTTTCACTTCACTATAACTGATGTAAACAATCCGTTCCCAGATTTCCGCTCGTGTGCTATTTTCCCTTGACTCAAAAGAAAGTGCAGCTAAGATTCTGTGGGATTTGATTTTGACTTTGCACACTCTCAACCATCTGTCTGCTAGATAAGTGCTAAAAGATCTCCAAAAGATGGCGCTTAGAAGACTGAGTTTTTTGCATACGTTATTTCTCGAAAACGAAGCGCAAACCAACAAAATCAATTACGGAACAATGTTTTTCATGTCAACACAAGTCAGTCTGCCGAAAATTAGCTTGATCCTGCAGAAAATGAAAATCCACTAAAAAAGCGATATACGCCCTTTTTGCAGGAAGCCCTTCAATTCAAAGTAATCATCTGCTTGGAAAACCACGATGCACACTCACGGAACTCTTGCTTGCGGATTTAACTGACCGGCAATTTCTCTTTGGCCCATAGAAATGGCTTAGAAACTTTGAATTACGTCTTCGAAGCACAGGTCAAATTCAATGACTTTGCTACCTGGCCTTTCTCGCCAGTTCCCGGCCGTCCGTGTCTGAGTCACGCTAAGACGTGCTATATAAGTCATGCACACTTTATGCATCAAAGATTATTATGGGATATCCCAGAAATTTTTGCAGCGGAGGATGTTGAGGCCGTCCATTTCAAGAAAATATTAAGAGTCTAGAAAGCAGTTGTAATTTCCAATACTGACACATGCTGAAGAGTTACGCAAATGAGTTTTAAGTCCGCGACGGATGCTTTGTTTTGGAAGAAGAATCGTTTCCAGACTCTACCACCTGGCTCACTTGTTCTTCAGTGGCTAAGTTGCTAACAAAAACACGCCTCAGTTCTTTGAGGCATGCTGGTGACTTTCATCGAGGATCAAAGGCTTAATGATGCCAAATCTCCTACCAGGTGGTCGCAAATACATGTATTCCTCAAATAAGCTTTGAATATCGGTGGAAATAACGAGCAAACTCTGCTTAATTAACAGGTAAGCTCTGAATTTTTGTTATGGAAGTAATCGATGCTTTTGCACGCCAAAAGTTGACGTCACAATTCCAGCTAAAAGACATATCCAGCCCAGACCTTGCCAATTGATTAAATACGGCGATTCAATTACAAAGACACGAAGATAACTAGATATCTTGGGTTTTGAAAAGTTTAGAGAAAGAGAGCGGAAAAAAAAAATTGGACTGACCTCCACCTCGTATCGAGCCAGCGTCAGGACAAAACAAACTCGAGTCCGGACCGTTAAGTGCCTTAGCCACTTGTGCTAATGAAGCAGTAGTAGGAGATTCAGGTATTATACTGACACCATGGTTTAGCGAAACAAAAGGCTTCTTTTGTTTTTTGTTTAACAAAAGGTCCCCAGAGGATGGCCTTAGAAAAATGTGTTTTTCGCATACGTAATATCTCAAAGAGGAAGCAAATTTCAGGGAAAAAACATGCCGAACATTGTTTGACCCACGCAAACAAAACTGCATGCGAAGTTTGGAGCGTTTCTGACAAAGTTCACTTTTGAGTAAAAATCCTAATGCCCTTTTTCCACCGAACCCTTCAACTGCATTCATTAACTATTACATGTAATATGTACAGTGTAGACTGTATATGTGCATGTACATGTTGTATGATTTCAAGTCAGTGCCTATAGATACATGTATTGTCTACAGGTGTATATAGCGCATAACCTAGTTAACCAACATGTATATTTAACAATTATTCCATGAGCGCGCGTTGGATATGAGATGATAGATAGCCAACGAGGCGCGTAGCACCGAGTTGGCTATAATCATCTCATATCCAACAAGCGTGAGTGAAATAATTGTTTTATTAAAAACGCCCCCAAAATATAGAAAACTAGGCTACAATAAAAACAAAAAGGCCCAAAAAATCACGCATACGCTCACCATCTTTGTAGATCATGGTATAATGGCTCATATACAGTACCGCTCAGATATACGTTAACTGCGCAGACGCGTATTATACGCACATACGCGTATGACTATACGCACATACGCGTATAAGTATACGCACATACGCGTATACCTATACGCACATACGCGTATACCTATACGCACATACGCGTATAGTTATCCGCGCATATACGCATATACATGCGCGTATGATGTGTCTTTGTTATTCAGGACGAAAAGTTTTCTTTGTGTTTCATTGTTGTGAAAAAGAAAGTCTAAGAAGCAATGATCCAACAACGGAAAATTAATATATTTGCATAAAGCAAATGGAGATCATGTTAAAAACACGCACGTCGCATCGCTTCATGTATTTACTGAATAACGAGAAGCAGCAGGTTATCTGCTTTATCTTTCGCTGTTGATGAATCGGAACGAAAAGAAAAATGTTACTTAAACTCGGCATTTAAAAGTGTGAATTATCTGGCGATTTACTAAGCATATGTCCACGTAAAGCGCTTCGGGAAAGTTCGATCAAATTTTAAGTGCCGAAAAACTGCAATAATTTTAGGAAAGTCGCTCCGTAGATGTAGGTAATTGACTACAGCTGTACAAGACATATAAACAAACTTCCCTCGATGAATGTTTGAGAACAGATAAAAACCATACAATTTTGTATCATGAAAGATGTTTTCACTAATTCAGCGCAGTCGGCGGTCTGTTTTTCAGTACGCATCGGGAAGTTGCGAGATGTTTATCGGTCTAAAGCCTTCCGAAGACCTTGTCGAAAAAATTATATGTCCGGTTATATTTGACACAAATCGTTCATTCAAACAGTAAAATGTTATTTCTTTAACCAGATAATTGTTCATAAAAGTTTCTATGGCGCGCTGCTCACATTTAGTTATTTTTCACTTCATGGAAAAGTTCTGTTTCGCACGCGTCGTCGCTTGCGAGATGTTTGTTGTCTAAAGCCTTCCGAAGATTATATCTCCGGTTATATTTGACACAAATGGGCAACGAACGGATTGGTAAACCGTTCAAGTGGCATGATAAACCGTTCGAATAAACCGTTCGAACGGATGAATAAATCATTCGAATGGTTTGGTTTGCTCTTCGAACGGATGACTAAAAAATAATATTAATAATTGCTCGAACGGTCTGCGAAATAGTCTCGAAGGTATCCGGTCATTGTAGACCGCATCACATCACGATTAATTTATGACAACAAGATATTTTGTACCACGCTGTTTTGATGTTCACTGAAACGCCCGTCCATTAAACTGACGAAACTGCTTGTTAGATGTTTGAATGTTCCTTGCTATAAACTTAGAATTTTCGAACGGCTTGCGTTTGTGACATTCTGAAAGCTCATCCGCAGTCACGCTGTTACTTCACGTTGATTGGATGATGGTAAGGAATGCATCCAATCAGCGTGGAGAAAACAGCGCGACTGTTGCTCTTAGCACACGAATCCGTGGATGCTGGTCGCTTCGAAAGCTGTATTTCTGGAAAATTATTTGGCGGTTAGCACTTGGATTTTAAATGGATCTTCGATTGAATGCCACGAGAAGAAGCATCAACCTTTCAGTTTATCTGGTGTTCGATTTGGAAGCCGGGCGATTCAAATTTCTGCATGAAAATCTGCTTGGCGCTGGGCGGTCGAAATGAGCCTTCCAGTTCCACCCTTCACTCCGTACAACGTGGGGTATTACTCAAAGCAAAACCCTAAATCGCACGCAAATGACGAGTGTCGTGAATCTCGCATGTAAACAAGAAATAAACTATTCGCATTTGCATTCGCAAATGTCCAAAATATTCGCCGCTAAACTTGGGAGAAGTTTCACATGCGGGTTTGTTTCTTTGTCGATTCTGCTGAAATATGATGCAGCGGTAATAAATTTATTTTGAACACATTCCAAAGCTGTTGCGGCGGATGTAGTGTGACAAGTGATGAAAACGTCTCCTCTTCTCATGAAAGTTCCGTTCGAAAAGGATAACCCGTTTATATCGATAAGCAAATACTTTCTATCTAACTCATATACACTTGCAACAGCGTATCGGGAGAAGTCTTCATGCTGCCGTACTGTAGTCGTTTAGTTTTTTAGTGCTGTCAAGCTTTTCTTTAGAACAATAGCCCGCTGACAGTAGAAAGACAATAAGCTAGCTCATAAATACTAATGAACATACGCATATATGCGTATATGGGTATATACGCATTTTTATACGCACATACGCGTATAGGTATACGCACATACGCGTATACTAATACGCACATACGCGTATGATCATACGCATATACGCGTATACCTATACGCACATACGGGAATATTTATACGCGTATTATGCGCATGTTTTGGTTAACGTATATCTGAGCGGTACTGTACCATGATGGCTAAGCCAATGAAAACTCTCGAATTGCATTATCCAATGATCCAGTTTTTAATTAAGTGTATTATGTAGGCTGCAGTGAAACACTAATGCATCATGCAATAGTTTTCTTGATGATGCAATTACAGTCAACTCTCTCGTAGGCAGACACCTACATGTACACCTTTCTCGGGAATTGGAAAAAGTGTCCATTAGTAGAACTGTCCGCTTATGAGAATTATTCCCATAAGCGGCCACCCAAGAAAAATATGGTGATGTCCACTTATGAGAGAGTTACATTAGCGGGTATTAATTACATGTTTTATTGGGTAATAGCAACTTAAACTCTTTATTGATGTCAAATGTTAAAACACGGGAAAAACAAGAAATACAAAGTGTACAGTATACATTAAATAAAAATTGGAATGGGACTTGTGTACTGGTGTCCGCTTGCGAGAGAGTGTAGACAAGAGAAAAAGCCAATTTTTCATTTTCAAAAGTTTCTGCGCTTGCTTATGAGAGAGTCTGATTATGGGAATGTGTAAATACAGAGTTTGACTGGGAGGTAAAAAGGGAATTGAAAACAGTGTCCACAAGTAGAGCTTTGGGCTTACGAGAGTGACGTCAGCAGAGAGTTGACTCTACATTATGTTATTTATCATTGAAAAGAAAATTGTGATATTGCTGTGCAACAAAAAAGTGGTGATTTGTCAGCAAGTGTAGAAATGTTCTGTCTCTAATAACTGTTAGTAACAAGTCTTTACCAAAGCCCAACATTTGATCTGTTGCATAGAGATGAACATGTACATGTATGGCAAAAACAAATGAAAGTAAACATAAAGCATGTTTATAATAATTATTATTATAAAATAATATGCTTTACTTGTTTTGATTCATTCAAGATGGCTTTGATTTTAAGCTGTACAGTCGTGTCCGCACTTGGTCAGCCAATTACATGTACATGTATTTTGTTTGTCCTTTTTTATTGCATTGCACACAACTATTTCCACAACTGTCATTACAATACCACTGTACTTAACTACTTCGCTAAACATAATAAACAGGACCTATGGTATAACACAACTAATTCACACTCACTCACATATGTGCATGTACACACTCACAAACAAGTTTACATAGCAAAGTGAAACCTATTTGAGCCTGACCTGTTCGTAGTTATTCAACTACCTCTAGTATTTACATTGTCCACTTCTTCCTAAACATATGTAAATTATTGTGTTTGTCCTTTGGAAGATGTCTCGTTATATATTGGAGTGTGTATCAATGGTGTGTGGTATACATGTACATGTATGTCTAGTGTATGTAATGTATCATGTGAAATGTATCACAAGGTTGCAGTCCCAATATCATGTCTTGTTTGGCAATTTTCTTTGAATCAGGAGAGCATGGGAAAGCCTTGGAAACATGCAGCCTAGAGAAGCCATGAAGAAGTTCTGTTCATTACTAGGCACATGTTCCCCTGAGCTAGGTCCTTGGATGGAAGCACAGCAGAAAGAGAAAGAAGAGAAAGAGAGATTAAGAAAGGAGGAAGAGGAAAGACTAAGAAGAGAAGCTGAGGAGGCTGCTGAACAAGAACGACAAAGACTGCTAGCAGAAGAATTGAGGAGAAAAGCTGAAGAAGAGGAAAGGTAATTTTATTTAACAGCAATTTAAATACGCATCAATTTGATACCATTGTCACTAACATGCGCTACTGAGGGAATTTTGTTTCTATTAATTTAAAAGATTAACTTTTGATGTAGAACAGTGATTTTACCAGGAGGTTTGGAAAGCCATGGGGTACAATGTACATGGTATTGTCTGGCTTATGTTGGCAATAAAATATTATTACAGCGTACCGTACTGCGCAACAGTAAGTTACATGTACCACCTCTCATCTCATTTCTAGACTGTGAGACAAGAGTCTCGCCTTGAGAGACGAGAGTCTTGTCTCGTGAGAACCTGTGAAGCATATATTTTGGAAAAATATAACAAGCCATTAGCTTGCGAGGAATCAATAAATTTCTTTGCTACCCTGTTGTTAAATGTATGCTTCATGAAGTTCCTGGCTAGCCTGCATTCTTGGCACAAGCATTCCTGTGTGAATAAAAGAGCTTTGCTATTGTCCCAATTTTTGTTTGATGACAGGTGAGGGCCTCTTTGCTTGAATGGGAATGCTTGCTATGTAGAGGGGGTTGATACTAAAAAGTTATAAAAGTTCAGATTATGGAAACCTTCCAGACTCACAACAAATTTTAGTGGAGGGGGGTTTCTCACCATATTTTCCGTTGGATGTTGGCTTATTCACTCTAGTTACCATCATGGAAACTAGAGCAAAGCGATGGCGACGTTTTTTTTGATTGACAAAATTATGAGAAAAGATTTTGAGAAAAGACCAACCCTTAAGATACATGTATCTTTAGTGGTGTAGTAAAAGTGGAGATTTCTGAGAGGGTTTTTTGCTGAAACAACAGATGGAGATTTGTGTACCTTGTACATTTGTAAAATAATGTAAATGTAAATGTAAATGTACAATTGTATTTTGTTTTTGACTGCCCTTCCATCATTTTTCAGAAGAAAACAAGAAATAATAGCACAGCAACAACAAGAGGAGCAATTTTTACAGCAACAAGAACGTCTCCAACAACAGCAACACCAACATCAAACACCAGAGCCACAGGTACACCAACACAGCACACTAATCTGTTTTCATGGTCATAAATACAGTAATATGAAGAAGACTGAATTCACATGCCTCTTGTTGTTTTGATCCTCGATCACTTGCTTTTAGATACATTAGCAGTGTTCTTATGGTTAGTGCATGACACTGGATCAAAATCCAGGTGCAAAGCAGGACAGGGCATTACTGTATGTTGTTTTTCTTTCTTTTGTTTCATAGTTCCGCTCTCTACCCCCATGGCAAAAATGATTTGGTGGGAGGAGGGGGACTTGTGATGGATTATTTGCAGCTTAAGCTTAGGCTCATGTAGTTGCAATGTTCTTAGACTATAGTGAAACCTGGTTAATACAGACACCAAACAGACACCTGATATCCAGGACCGGGTTGTTCGAAAGCTGGTTAAGGCTAACCGAAGTATCCATTTTGCTTGAATAAAAATGTTTTTCATTGGTTATGTTTTGTGTAGTTTGAGATTTTTCAGACTCAAAACAGAAGGTCAAACAATATAAACAGAAAACCTCACCCAAAAGTTACAAAACTGAAATCAAAATTTTCACTAATCCTGGTTAGCTTAATCGGGTTTTGAACAACCCGGCCCAGGGTGTCCGTATTAAGCAGGCTATCAGAATAAACGTCATGCACACATGTTTCATTGAGACAAAGATGACTGATGTCTTTACTGATTTGTAAATTCAAACTGAGGGGAATTCAGTTAACTGTCTTGCACTAAAGGTAAAGTTGTCTTGCCAGTTCCAAACTCGACGGTGCAGTCATTTAGTAAATAGTCTGTTAAGTCTGTATAGAAAATGCAATTTTCTTATGGGAAATACTTGGAACATACGCATTCATGTAATCGTAGTATTGTAACATTTCCTTTTCTCATCTCTTGATTTAGTTTCTTTCCCCATCCAGCCCCCCTCCCTTTGGAGTAGAAATACTGCTAGTCACTTAATGCTAAGAAAGCAAGGATAAGCTCCATTGCATTGACCTCTTGGTCTGACGCAGATTGTGATTTTTACAACGCTCATGCGGCTTTTTTTTTGTCTCGTTAATCTAGCCCAAGACATTAGCCGTGAATGGCACACCTAGGATAGCACCCGCTTCGTTATGGACTCGTCCTAAAGTCCAGGAGTTTATTCAACATGTCAAGTCTGACCCGAGTTCTGTGTTAGTTGTTGGTCGCGGTGAGACAATGACAGTTCGTGTGCCTACACATGAAGGAGGTGAGTGATCATGCCGCTGTGTAATTATGAGATCCTAAATCTAAGGGAGGTCAGTCATGATATTTTGAGTTGTTTTGGCCACTTACAAAATTACCTTTAAATTAAAGGAAACCTGAAAAAAGTAGTTTACTAAAATAGAAGGGAATTAAGCCATAAAGGAACAAGGATGGTTAAGGATGGAGAAGATTAACACGGATTACGAACGACGAACTTGAAAAATTTAGGCCAAACTTTTCAAGATGCGCAAACAGTTACCGTGGCGTAGTTCATGTATTACGCAGAAAGAAGAGATGGTACGTGTGCAGTTTTATAAGTTACGAATAAACACGAGAAAGAGTGTAATCAGATAAAGACAAGCTACAAGTACTTGGGAAAGACGTCTTCGAGTTTCACAGGAATTCAGCGTACATCGTAATGTGTGACCTCCTACCAAATACATGTATACTTACATGTGCAACCTTGCCTGCATTCAAACAATGATATGGAGTCCAGTTCAGGGTAGACAAAAATACGGTTGAACCTTTATCTCGGTTCCCTGGAATCGTTCTGTCTTGCTAGATAATTTGGTTTTATCAACTGAGTCGATAATGTGAATTTGCCACCGTAAAGAGATTCGAAAGCTGACGTTTCGAGCGTTGGCCCTTCATCGGAGTCTTAGGTAAGCTTTTTCAGTCATACTGTCTTATCTACCCATCGACTCTTGCTGCACATGAAATTTGTTGACGCAATTTTATCTCGCGCGAATTTTTTTTTGTTTCCCTTATAATTCTAATCATCCGTTCCTACACTTTTCCTTGAGATTGTATTCTCTTGGAACAAGGCAGTTCAAAATGGCTTGCTTGTCTACAACTGTTAGAACGTTGCTGTCTTGAAACTTGCACGTGAACGTAGGTGCATTGAATTCTACTTATCTTTTTCTCTTTGACCCTCCCTTCCTCACTAGGGACGTGTTTGTTCTGGGAGTTTGCCACTGAGTACTACGACCTTGGCTTTGGAGTCTCCTTTGAATGGTCGCAGCCGCAAACCAAGAATATCACGGTCGCAGTGAACGAATCGGACGACGACGAGTTCGCAGAAGACGATAAAGCCACAGAAAACGAGTCCAGTCCCCCCAAGCCAAGGATAGACGAGGTTCTCCCTGTGGTTCGGAGGCCTTGTAACGAGGAAGTGATTGTTGGTAGTCACATGTATCCCGGCCGTGGTGTGTACCTACTCAAGTTTGACAACTCATATTCACTCTTTAGATCAAAGACATTGTATTATCGTGTTTATTATACTCGATGATGGAGGATTAATGATAGAATTAGAGCGAAAGACAATTCAGGTTTGGACCCTTTAACGTTGAGTGGGGAAGATTTTCAAGACGTAATCAAACTGCCTTTCCAATTTATCACGTTATGCTTAAAGTAAGGTACGGGTTAATTTTACCCGCTCTTTCATGCGAAACAGCAAACAATTATTAACCCTTACTTACCATGTGATTAGGCCTTGCCTGAAGAATGTGTAGTTATTTATACATGTAAGAATTTCATTCTCAGAGAAATTTGTTTAAGAAAACACTAGCTAGTTGTCCCGTCTAGTCCCCTAGATCAAAGGAAAATTGACCGACTTTGTTCGTCTTCCTGTCGAGGTAAATACGGTCATTGAGAATATCCAATCAAATTGATATTTTTTTGTAATTGTCAGTCACTAAGTCATGGCAATTGGGGACTCAAGTAACTTGTTAGACTGCGATTCGATTGAATAGTAATAGTAATTGCACCGAGTGGAGTACAATTCAGGGAGCAATCGAGCGAGTAATTTCAAAATCGGACGAGCGCGAAGCGCGAGGCCGATTTGAAATTACGAGCACGATTACTCCCTGAATTGTACGACACGAGGTCCAATTACTAATTAATCGTATCTATAACAACTTTCGAAATTAAAAATGTCTTTTGAGAACTTCTTTTGAGCGAAAACGTCTGTAGCGCTTTTCATAAGTTTTGAAAACTGTAGAAAACTTTGCTAAGGAAACCATTAAAGCGCGTGTAATTGACGTGCAAATCACGTGGGTATCCAATTACAGGTGTCCGATTACAAAAAGTTCAAATCGGACACCTGTAATTGGACACCCACGTGATCGCGCGCCGATTACGTGACAAATAGGTGCGCGGAGAACCAATCACGATCGAGAATTTTGTTATAGATACGATTAAGAAAATAATAAAGTATGTAGGGAGGTGATGTTATCAAGATGACAAAAAAAAGAAGAAAGGTTTTAAAAAATTGGTCCTGGCGATTTTACTACTAGCCAAACTGTGGACTTTTTAAAACAACAGTAATATAATGTGAGGAATAGTATTCTCTAGAGAGGAGGAAAAATTTTCAGTAACGTTTACTGAACTAATGAGGTCAACGTAAGGTGACTGCATGTATTTCCTTGTGATCGGCTTGTAAGTCTTGTGTTTTTTCACGCCTTTTTGTGCGATCTTTCTATTCGAATGCTGAAAACGCAGCTGGTGCTTTGTTGAAAGATAGGAATTTTTGATTAGCAGAAAACATAACCTTAGGAATTTGAGTTTAAGTTGTAGTGTGTGATTGTAGGTTTATGCTTTCACATTCTTCAGAGGGAGTCCTTCCATCTCCGAACAGTCTGTCGTTATCACATGCTTCACAGTTTCTGATAGCTTCGTGAGAGGGAGATTAACAATACACAACTAACACTGTTGGTAGGAAAATAAAATGAAATATTTGTTATCATTGGTGACCTATCATTCCAAATTTTATTTGAACTGATCAACACTGCCCACTGCTTAAGAAAAACTCCCCCCTCCGTCATGAGTCATTCAAAACAACCCTACAATTCCAAATAACAAAAAAAAAAGCCAAACTACTAGCTAACTTTTCCCTCGTCCAACCCCATTTAAGGTGTTTGTTGTTGGTGTTGATTTTTACCGGGATGGTTAGTAGCCCGAATCCAACCATGATCGATTACGTCGCCAGTAGCAGAAGCCTCGTGCTTCTAGCGCAAATGGACCCAAATTAACGTCTCAATCCGTTGGAAAACGAAAAGCGCCCTTCTACTCGGCGATGGTTCTTCTCGTTTCCAGAAGTTTGACGTCAAAAGATTTCACCAGAATTCGACACAAATATCTTTATGTTTCATTAATTAGCTTTGATTCATTGCAATCATTCATCAGTCTTCCGTACTTTGTGAAGTTTTCTGTCATCTGTCTACAGAGACTGTGTTCTAGTCAAACAACAGTGAAACAATTATTGTTTATGGCGACGTTTTCCTAAAATAGCCATTTTTGAAGATCCTTATTTCCCAACGCAGAACAGGAAACTGTCAACAAAACATCGATTAAATAAAACGCAACTCTTAGTTTTCAGTAGAAGGGGAAACTCGATTGTTTGACTGGACGCATCCAAGTGCTAAAATCGCTTGCCTGATGTCTCTCTTAAATAAAGCATAAGCTAGTGGGTTTAAGGCAGAATTTGTGACCGAAAAAAGATGTCGTACGTACCATAACTGCCGGGATACTGAAGACAAACTGAAAATATCACAAAAACAGGCGTATACATCCAATGAATAACACAGAATGAACAAACCCACTACAGATACTACAACTCTGATGTTGTAACTTGCACGTCCTTCGTCTCGCACATGGACTCGCAAGTTCAGTGATCTCAGTTCTGTCGACGAATCTTCAACTGCTCTAGAGGACCGTCGTCTTTTTCGAACAATGCACACCATGTAAAATGTGAAGCAAGAAAGCAAAATACATGGAACAAACTCAAACATCACCAGAAAAACCGGGACAAGATATTTAGAGGCAGCTGCTTCGCTGCTCAAATGCACGGGCGCAAAGGTACACACTCGACTTATTACCGGTACAATCCAAGCGGTAATGACCGAGAGGGCAATACGCGTTGGTGTCAGAAGCCATTTGTGTCTCAGCGGCGAGGTGAGGGCGATGTAACGATCCAGAGTCAAGATAAAAAGGTTGGTTACAGACGCGTAAAGAAATGTCCACTTGATTGTTTGTCTCACAAACCAAACCTCTTTGCTACAAGGAAACCATTTCAGGCACGCGTAAAAAGGAGGGATGTAAGTGAACCCAACAAAAAGATCGGCGATTGCAAGCGACAAAATAAACCAGTTGGGTTTCTTTTGGAGTTGGTGTTTTGTTGTTATCAAGAAGATTACCAGGGCATTTCCAGCAACTGCTAAGGCGGTAATGAACCACGCAAAGTACCAAAACCAAGACTCAGTTTTTCCCATGGCAGCGCAATTTTAAAGTATCAACCGAAAACCGAGTTAATTCACTTCGAATCACTGAATTACAAGTGCACCTCAAACCGGCCACTGAGCAGATGTAATAATAGTTGTGCACTTTGTATTTTTTAGAACACTGTCCAGCGTCACCTAATTAAATTTCGTCGTTCTCTCCGTTTTATTGTGATACTGTTTTGCCAGTTTTAATTGGCTCAGACAGCTTCGAGGGTAGCTGTGAATATACATCCGTTTTGTAATGTCCTCGACTCACTGTAAAAACGTAGGGTTCTTGATATTTTCCTAATTAGATCAGAGCTTTTTCTCGAGAAGAGAGCTAGCAATAAACGTTTTGACGTGTCTGTCGTCTTCTCAAACTGAATTATCCCTAGATAAAAATTCACTGAATTTAAATTACAAATGCATTTAATTAAGGACTTTCCTAATTGTTACACAGTGCAAACAATCCTGTTTGTACAGGAAACGTTTGTGTTTAAACCTGTAGTGTTATTCTCTATCCATTGCCCCGTCTGTATTACATTGTAAATCCTGTGTATAAGAAAATTCCCCTTTCTGATTGGTTCTCCGTGTACCTAGTAGTCGCGTAATTGCCGTGCGAATGAGCTGTGAGAATGGGGTAGGTGTCCAGTTGTCGGTATCCAATTACAACTTTATGTAATTGGGTACCTGTAATTGAACACTTCTGCCATTCGAGTGTCAGTTAATTACATGTGCTTTAAAATGGCTTTCTTGATATTTCTTTCTGTTTGTAAAACTTATGGAAATTAAAAATGATATCTACTTTTTCGCTCAAAAGAAGCCGGCCGTGACTCAAAGACTTCTTCATCTCAAAATTTATGATAAATCATTTATAAAGTTCGACCCGATTACTCCTTGAAGTTCTACTCCACTCGGTCGTATGATTATTACGAGTCGATCGCATTAACGAAATGTGTTCATCTACACCATGTCAAACTGAAAATACAGCCAATCAGAGTACGCACTGAAAACCAGCTAAAAGTTGTTGTATATTCGATGGCACTACACCCAACCTTCCCATCGCACGTTGCATCGACCGTGTTGGCCACTGTTATTTCTATGGCAAGGTATATAATAGTTATGCAACACTCTCTTGGTATACTATGGAATATGTATATTCTTGGTATACACAGTCGCCCAATTAGGGCTCGTGTGTGTTACGAAAAAATACAAGAGTCGACTCCTGGGCCGGGTTGTTCGAAGCCTGATTAAGCTAATCCAGGATTAGCGAGAATTTTGATTTCACTTTTGTATTTTTTCGGTGAGGTTTTCTGTTTGTATTGTTTGTCCTTCAGTTTTGAGCTTGGGCAATGTCAAACTACACAAAAGATAAGAAGTGAAAGACATCTTTATACAAGAAAAATTGATACTTCGGTTAACTTTTAATCCCGGGTTAGCATTAACCGGCTTTCGAACCACCCGTCCCTGGGGTATCGCATTGTACAACACTCGAAGGCATCACCTGCTGATAAACTAGTATATAACTGACCCAAATAATTCCATGACTAACAAAATCAAGACACTCTTAATATTAAAAATTTAACCCTCATCATTGCTCATAACTAAACGAAAAAAAAAAGCAGAAATTTACTGTCAAGTACTTGCTATAAATGACGTAGTTGGCAAGTGCGTGGCACATTCGAGTGGCGGCCGAGCGGGTGATTTGAACTTTAACGAGTAAGCAAGTACAAATAACCACTTTCGTATCGTGGAGATAGCAGCTTATATACTGTTTTGGTCGTGTGGGCTGACCTTGGCTGTGTGGGCTGACCTTGACCGCTGGCCAGCCTTGATCTCGCTCACGAGATCAACACAAGCTTAACATTATTTTTACAGTCAGTATTGGAAACATGAACCCGAGTGGACTCGAGGGCATTTTGTGATTTATAACCAAGAACGATGCTTTGAAAGTTTATAAAATTGCAGGAGGCGTTGAGCGAGGTTTACCGTACCAAACACTCTTCTCTCCAAAATCATGTTAGTGCAGCTTTTGTAATGTTCTTTGTTTTCCGTGTTTTCTTAATGTTTTTCAACCACATTTTGGTCTGAGGATAGACTAGTGTCCCATCCATGGGGAGTAGCTAGAAATACTCCTGGTCGCTTCATGGTATGGAGATAATTAAGCGGCGGTCGGATTGGCCATTTGGCTCGTACGCAGACTTAACTTTACTTTTTACCCATTAAAAAATAAGAAGCTGCCAATTTTGCCTGATAATTATTATAAGCATACCAACAGCAAAGTACAAACTGACGTAAATTATTTACAATGTTATAAGAATGACACGAAAAATTACATCTTTAGAAAAGTATAATATACACTTAATTCTAACAATCTTCCGAAAATTAAACCGGCAAATTTTGACGGAAGTTTATAGTGATCATCTATTTCTGACCATTTTAGTGCTAGGCACAAAATAAACGAACTTAAATACATTGGACGTAATTTACAATTTGAACACAAGCAACTAAGCTTTAAGTTAAAATAAATTGCATTAAAGGCAAACCGTATTCGCTCTTTTGTAAGTCTCCATTTACTTAGCTTGGTTTATCTCGCTTATTAAGCGCTCGTCTTTTGTTTTGGTTTCTGGCCAAGATTATCTGTTGCCATGGCGACGTCAGCGTTTCTTTGTGGCTACTAAGAAACTATATATAATCAAAGAAGTTGATTCGCAATTCATTTTCTTCAAAAAAAATCCACTAAATTTTGAATTAATCACCGAATATTTCACATTATTACAAAGTGCGATACAAAAACGACATCTTTAACAATTTAAAATAACGTGGTTAACACGAAATTAACTGACCTGTAATTAAACTAAATTATATTAAAATAAAAGTAAATAACCAATTGGCTCTTTATTTTGTCAGTATCAAACTACGTAGTTTGCATTATTTGCATCAACTTCCATCGTTTGGTTGGTTTTGTCTCCTGGTTCTTCTGTTTCCATGGTGATGTCAAAGGTTCTGTGTGGATCACGCGTCGCATTTATCGTCAGTAGACCATCTTTCGTCAAGTGTGACGTCACTGAGCCGAGATCTACGTCATCTGGCAGCAGAATGCGACGACTGTAATCGCGTGACAGGTGATGTGTCGAGATGTGTTTCCCAGTGACGGTCAACTCATTTCTTCGCAATTGGATGTTGATCTCTTCTGGTCTACAACCTCTGAAATCCAACTTGGCCTCAAATTTGTCGTCGTTTGGTTTCTTTTCCACTCGTTTCATGCCCTTGACTATGAGAGCGCCGCCATCTTGGGTAATGCGTGACGTCACAGTTGCTGGATCGACGCCTCGAGGGAGTTTGAAGACTCCCCTGAGTTCTCGTTTCTCGAATCCATCCTCTGAAAGTCGATGCTGGCCATATAAGATGACTTTTTCATTGTCAACCTCAAGCGTGATTTCGTCTGGTTTGTAGTGCCTCAGCAGCACATAGGCGATCTTGACTGACTCCTGATAAGATGTTTCCTTAGCTTTTTGTCTGGTAGAGCATCCAGATTCCTGCACTCGAGGGACAGCAACTTCTCTCCACTTATCGAGACCAAAGTCATAACCTCTGGGAGCTCTGCTGTGGTAAACGGGGAGCAGATGGAAGGAGAAAATCATGTTAAAAAGCTGAATTAATGTCTGCTGAAATTCATCACTGAAAAAGAAGCGTTCTGAACGATTTTGCTTTGCGCTTTTTCAGAAATTTGAAGATTACACACTCTCAGAGAAAATAAAGCCTCGTGCATTTTTCTTTACATAAACTTGCAGATTGATACTGTCGAATCGGTGTTTAAGGAATGTTTAATGGTAAATGTGAGGCTTTGTTTAGCGTTACTCTTTGCGAGCTCGAATTTTGACTTGTCAAATTGCCAGACAGAGACTTCAAAGTATTTAGCGCAAGACGTTTGGACTCTAAGACGTTCAGACGTCATTTATCAAAACAAGGAAACAAATCGGACCTCGAGATTTTCTTTACCTTGCAGAAAAACGAACGAGACTCCGAGGCAGCTTTGTGAAAAAATCGACTAGGAGACGCACATAATGGCAAAAAAATCGAGACTGCGACAGCCTTGAAATTCGGCGAAAATTTTGCGAGACGAAAATTTTGCGAGACCCCTTTGTTTTGAAAGAATATAAACAGATCTCGAAAGCTCTTAGCTTCTGACGTCTGATTTGATAAAAGTGGCTGGAATCACAAACTTCTCATTCTACATAAATAGCCGTAAAACAAATTCGGTGATCAAATCATCCTTAGTCATTTCAATGAAAAGTTAACCAAAGAGCATACTGAAAGAAACTCAAACCACAAAAAATAACGTTAATATTTACCGGAATGGATTGTGCGTTGGAAGTCTTAAAGCGATAGCCCAGAGCGCCATGCTATCGAACACCTCTTGATAGTTGTATGTTCCTGTGTTACTGCTGGGAACTTACTTGGCGAACTGTCTTGAGGTGACCTAACAACTTCCTTATCACTGTTGTGAAACTAAATTCTCCCATTACTGAGTGGTTACTTTTAGTTTAATCTGGTGACGGTCTTGTGACTCTATACTTAAGGTCAGATCTAAGCCGTTAGCATCTATGCAAACTCTCCCGGATTCTTCTGAATACAGACCGTATATATATGTATCTCCCTGTCTTCCGAATGGGTGACCACATCTTACACAATTACGAAGGAATAAATGCGCATAAGTTTTTTTTCAGGCTGATTTTTGACGTTTTTTTGGGGGGGAGGGGGGAATGTTTGGATGTTTGACATTTTTGTGTTTGAATTGGCGGAGTTCCATGTCGAAAAAATTCTCTTTAGGGTCAAGAAGGGCAATCTTCTGGATTTTTTTCGGCTTTTTCTTTCTCTGCTAGTTAGTTTCGTTACTCGTTTTGTTGAAGTGCATGTTATACCACAAACGCTATTTATTCGTAGCAAACTTACTATTTATAATTATATTCCATCTTTTATCTTAGATCACTGACTATGTAACAATGTTTCTAGAAGGCCACAAGTTCATTGGTTTTTTAACTGTTAAGTGTCACCCTCTTTAAATAAAGATTGATTGATTGATATGTCATCGATGTAACTGATGTTTGTATAATAATCTGATGGTAGGAGAAGCCGGGCTTCGTAAATCAGTTATTTAAATATATAACTAATGAGAGGCTTAGTATTATACAATTGATTCTCGCTTGGCAAAATACAACAATGTCACTCTACCCCTGGTGGCAAATTATCTAGCAGGTTAGGATTCAAGGATACGTGAAGGTATTTTGAAATGCCAGGATTGATAATAAAATGTCAATCTGACAACTGCTTTGATTTGCTTAAACAACGTGCTTTCTGAGAGTGTTTCATATTTTCAGGAAATTCCATGCGCTGTGATTGGTCAGTTCATCTCCATAGCGCAGTCACGTCCTTATGTCACGTGCGTGCTTTATCGAGTAACGTACGTGTTCCAGGAGGTCACGAGCTTCAGAGCCCATAATATTTATTGAAAACTTTTCTTCCTCGTGCTTTTTTATGTTATATAACTATTGCTGGTTTGAATTAAATAAGCATCCGCGTGCTGCAAAAAAGCGTGCCCATATAACTAAACTCGACACGTCAGCTATTTTTTAATACGCACCTGAGTAAGTATCAATCCCCCAGTCACCCCATCGGCAGATGTTTCTGTGCGCCCCTTTGAACGTTCTTTAATTTAGATATTTACTGAACACCTTTTTACATAGTTCTGAGTAAAAATAAAAATTCAGCCGATTAAAACTTTTAGCTCTGCCACATTCAAAAGACAAGAAGACTTTAATTAGCGAGGGATAGTTTTGAAAAAACTCAGGCGTTCTATAAAAAGAATGTTTGCAGAATTGATCACAGTGACATGCGATCTGTGGACCTTTTACAACTCTATATTGCACGTGTACTCTTGAACTTGCAGTAAATCCAATTTCTCTACAAATGTAAACTTTTTTAACTATAAAAAATAGAACGAGCTTGAGTTCACGCTTTTTTTGTTATAAGTTGATCGCACTCCGCTTGTTATTGTCTATATATCCTCACGTGCTTTGCAACGAGACAAACCAAATGGTTGAACAGTCGACCACCGAATGACGAATCGCACGGGTAGAGAAAAAACAAAACAAAAAGCAAACAAAAAAACTGGCAAACAATCAAAAGCTGAATCACGATGGTGGACTTATGTTTTGAAACAGGCGCACTTTCAACGCACTGCAATGAAATCAGCAGTAAACTGATTTAGTTTGTCCAAGGTTTAATAAGCAGAACAATGGCTGTGCACGTGCGTTATAAAACTGCGTAGTTTGAGGACTCATTTCTCGTATTTCCATTTGGAATTGAACGCTGTCACTGCACATTTAGCCTGAGCACGTTTTTAGAGCCATTTGCGTACTGAACAGATCTAGAAAATTGCAAATTTCAAGGAACGAGTGACGAACAAGGATTTATCCTGAGACAATGTGACTATAGACAAAGTTATTTTACTTTCACATTAATTTTGTGGAATCATGAGTAAGGATTTATCTTGCGACAATTTTTTTAGTTACACATTTTCGGAAAACATGAGTAGGTTTTCAAACTAAGAAAAGGAAAGAAACAAATGATATTAAAGAAAGGATGGTACTGACTCCAAACAATCCCTTTTGCCTCAAGAAAGCCATTTGTTATTTATATGCGTCATCTTTAAAGAAGGACTGAAGTAACCGTGCACAACACTGAAAAACAGTTGGACAATTCAAGCTCAGATGCCAAGGAAATTAAAACAAATATATGATTAACGGGCGAAAAGTTCAAAACTGGAATAATTCGTGAACGAAATTCCATCATGACTTTCCGTGAAGGTATCAACCAAAACACGACTACCTAGACAAAACAGGAAAAGAACTATACCAAGAAAAATATATGTGCGCTAGCTGACCTTGTCTGTTGAATGAATGAATGATCACAAGATCAGCACACGACAAACCAACGAGACTTGGTCTTTTCCATTTTAACGATTTTTGAAGGAATTTACTCAAGAATGTGTCGACTTATATATTTTTAGAATATTGTCTATTACCTTGTTCTCACTTTCATTTTACTAAAGTGGTGCCGTTATGTAAGTTTTATAATTATCTCTGACAGCCGTGTGTAAATAGAAAGCTTTCAATTTTCAACATATTAAAATGGTCGATCAACGGAGGAATTAATATCATTCTTGTATTATTTTTTGACTTTCTTTATTTGCCGAGGAACTATAGGTTTGATGGAACTCAAGAAACTAAATATGAGACGACAACCATTTTGATATTTGAATTCACTTAATTTACCGATTTACTGTCGGTATATGACTGTGGAAGTCTTCCATCATTAGTTCGAATTTATCAGTAGTTTGACGCCGGAGAATTTTGAAAACGTGGAATTCTTCTCAATGTGTTCGGTAGAGAGCAGATAAAGTTACAATTATAGTACTTTATAATTAGTTCAAAAGTTTTCAAAAATGCTTTTCAAAACGGAGGAATTTGGCGTTTTAATGTGGACGGAAAGCATTTTGAAAACGCTTACGGAAGTTACAAAACGACGTGACGATAATCATGTGATTTCCCTGTAAGTGCTTACGTGTGTGTTTTTTTCTTGTAAACTTTATCGAATGCGATTCAATTCAAAGTGCTCCACAGCAACAATTTGTTATTACCTTTTCTAAATGTGATTTCCGATCCCTGTCCGAGGTTTCCCAAAACACAAATCCGGCTGAATGGTTGGTGATTGTTGCGTTTTCAACTTAATTTCTCCTGCGTGGTGCGGAAGGAAAACATTTAATGCGTTTTAAGAGTGAAAGACCGTTTTAAATTCATTGGGCGTATGTGGACGGGGAAGTTCGTTTCCATTCAGTTGAAATTGAGTGTGCTAGCATTCCTAATTGCTCCTTTCGATATATTAAAATTCAGCTTCGCAGCGAGGCTTAGGGCCTGATTACATGAGCCGGGCTGGCCCGGTTAGCCGGGCTGCTTCGATGTGCCGAGATGACTTTCAGCCCGGTATTACATGAGGCGAGCACAGCCCGGTTGACGGCTGATGCGATGAACCGTGGGAAACCGGAGCAAGCTTGATTTGTACTCTCATTGGCTTAACGAGCCGGGCTGGCCCGGCAAACGCGATTACATGGAGAAATCTCAGCCCGGTTAGCTGGGATCCCGGCACCGCCATACCGGGATCTCGGCTAACCGGGCTGGCCAGGTTGTCATGTAATCGCGAAGTTGATTTTTGTTGCGTTGAACAAACTTGCCGAGATCCCGGCAAACTGACACCAGCCCGGCTAACCGGGCCAGCCCGGCTCATGTAATCAGGCCCTTAAAGGACAAAAAAAGGGAATTAAATGGCCATGTTTATTCATTTCTTTTGTTTGTGTCCTCTAGGCTCGTCGAAAGTGGTCTATTTTCTCAGTGATGTATGAGTAATCCCACAAAAGCATTGGCAATTGAGGACTTGCATTTGAAAATTCTTTGAAATTTCACTGAACATTTATATTATAAATTCACTTTGCCTGTTATATTACACAATGAATACTTGAGTACACAATAAGACATCTAAATAAGTGAAACTGTACGAAAATCAATGCAAAATAACCTCAATCATGCACTAGCTATAATTTCTTTATTGAAAACTATCGGTATACAATCAAAAGTTGGAATACGGAGTTCCTTCTTGTCAGTTCCAATGAGAATTGAAATAAATATTAATTTCTATAGATCCTTTTCATAAATGGCTGCCAATTTTAATTTTTTTGTATGCATTTACGTTAGCCTCACTAACCTCGTTTAAGGGTAGTTTTTTAAATTGTCAACTTAAAATTTTAACTCTTACAAAATAATTTATAATTGGCAGCATTTATGAAAAGGCTATATATGGATCAGATAAACCATCTTTACAATTGTATATATTTAAGCGCATACAAAAATTTTTACTTTTCAACTTGAAAATGACCGTCGAACGGTCGAAACGTCGTTGTTTTTTAACGTTAATTTTTATAGTGAAATCCGTGTCAAAAAACTTGTAAAATATATTATCGTAAATATTATATATTATCTATTGTTAAGAATAATATTAGTTGCAACACCTCTCTTCTTTTTGCACTATTTTTGTAATTTGTTGCAACATTGTTATGTGTGTATTTAATAAAATAATAATAATACTAATAATAAAAAAAGTTCCTTATTCAGCTACTATAGAACTCCTTAGAAAAGACGTAAGTGGGCACTAATTTAACACAGTTGAAATACGATTTATCTCCAAATAATTGGCCTCTTTTCGTCGCCTTTTTAATTTTTTCACTAGGTTTTATTATCTCGACGCGCGGTGAAGAAATTGTCTGACTTCTTGGTTGTAAATTCTCAGTACATTTAATTGTTGGGAGTGGATGATCCTTGGTTAAGACAAAAACTGGGAATTTCACTTTTAATTAACACAGGACCAGTTTCAAAAACGGTTGTCATGGCAAAGGCACAATGGATGTCATGCTGTCATTTAGAGCTCATCTAGGTCACGTGTTTTTTGAAGTTGACCGCTGTCCAAGTGTCAGGTTAACTTGTTGTAAACAGGGCCGGGTTGTTAGGAAGCAGTTAGAAACGCCGACGAAGGATTATAAACGTTAACCGAAGTATAATGTTTTTTTGTCTACAAATGTTTTTCACTGTTTTTGTTTTGTGTATTTTGAGGACCTTGATATAATTCAAACTCAAAGCAGAAGGCCAAACAACATAAACAGAAAACCTCACCATAAAGTTACAAAACTCCAATCAAAATTCTCGCTCATCTTGGGTTGGCTAAATAGGGCATTGAACAACCCGACCCAGGAGCTCCGCTTTTAGTCTTGGCTAAATCTTATTATATACTCAGCTAGAAATACTTCTAGCCCAAGAACACATCAAAATTCCGCCTGCCAAGGTTGGACCATTCGCCCAATCGCCTCCTATAGATCTGGCATGGGCAGATTTGGGTTCAAGAAAAATCATATTTTAGCAATTGAATGTCCTGCGTCTGTACCAACCACAAATTTTGAAACCGAGTTATCTTCCGAACCAAGAAATTATAACTAAGGATTCTCTTTAATGGACGGTTTATTGAGAAAAAAGCTGGGCTTTAGCTTCATATATATTCACATTTCACATTCGGTTTATTGAGGAAAACGCTGGTTACATTTCACATTCCCAGTCACGGTCACTATGGACACTGCCACATCCCGTCCATACTACGTGCGTCCGAGGAGGAATTTGAAAACGGAGGTTTCACTGTGAAAACGCAACAAATGTTTCTCGTCCACACTACGCCGGAGAAATTTAAAAACACAACAATCGCCAATCATTTTGGGTGTATGTGTTTGAGGAAAACACGCTCAGGGAAATCAAATGACGGTCGTGATGCCGTCGTTTTCAAAACGCATTCCGTCAAAACGTTTTTCGTCCACACGAAAACGAAACGCCGGCGTTTTTCAAATTCCTCCGGTTCGAAGAGCATTTCGTAAAGCTCCGTTTTCGTGACGGATTAACATGGACGGTAGACTTAACCGGAGAAATATAGCTGCGTTTTCAATTTTTTTTTCCGGCGAAGTGTCGCCCCTGCATGAATCTTGCAATCACCTTGATTTCTGTAATTAAAAATGGCACGGCTTATCCCGCAAACCATTTTCTAACAAGTCTTGGTATTTAATAACAGAGAAACAGTTATTAACAAATTGCCGGCGAGAAATATTACAAATAAAACAAAAAAAAATCCTAAAAAAATCCTCCTTAAGCCTTTTTAAAGGCATTTGCAACAATGGAAATAATCTGTTTACTTCTATCAGCAAAATAACTGGAAAAGTCCTTTCACATTTGTTCCTCTCGTTAAATCTCCAAAGCGAAGGTTTTGTACTATTAGCCCCTAGTCCACTCTCGGCATAATTAGCTCGTGTATTTTAATGGCACTCCCCGTAACACGTACTTCTCCTCCGATCGAACGCTCGGTAACAGTCGCCGCCAGGTTCCTCCTTGATCAAAACTGGGCCGAAGAGCCTGGGGGAGAAGACAGCGCCAGTAATCTCTTGTATTACGTGTGGAATCCAAATACTTCGTAATCTGTAACAGTGAATTTGTCCGTCCCTGCTAAGTACGTCGTTTGCTGACCTGGAGGGACTTCAAACGAAAATCCAAGCTCACTATAACCTTTCTCCTTCTCTGATTTAATTTGTAGGTCGCGATTTCCTCCAAACGTCGGTCCAAGGGTGCTATCACAGAAAAAGCCTTTCAACTTACTCTTATTGATTGATATTCTGGTTGGTCTCAGTCCATGCGGGTTGACTATGCTAAACAGGAACGCCTGCGTGTAAGTTATCCACATAATTCGACCTGTAAATGGCGATGTAACCCCTTATTTTCACTTAAATCAAATCGTCTTCAGGATTAGTTAACAGAAACGTTTAACAGTATCAATTAGAGTCATGTCAGGAGCGGATCCAGGGGAGGTGAAATGGGTGAATTTTTACCACCCCCCTCCTTTATCTGAGCCCCCTTTTTTCTTTTCCTTTTTTTTCATCGGAAATCAATCATGCTGATGCACAGACCTCAAACACCTCAAGCAGGCTTTGGTTCTATTACATTATTACAAAAATTCTCCCCCCCATTTCAAAATCCTGGATCCGCATCTGCATTTCCCTAGTTACCAAGAGAGTATGAAGGAGAGTTCATTTACCTAATAAACTTTATTCTTGTAATCCCCTTCAAGTTATTTTTAGATACGGTATCCAGTCCTTCCGCGGATGATGTTTTCACGCTAGTTGTGTGGATGGTTTCGTGGACGATAAGACCTCGTGTAAAGCTACTTGGACTGTCCTCGCGAGTAAAATCCACGTCATACGACTACCTATTTGTAGATCCTTTTGGCATTCCTGAATCTAGGATCGATTTAAAAATAACTTGAGAGGGATCACTTTAATTAGGGATGAGACCCACATGACGTTAACTATCTCGTTCTTGATCTTGTCCTAAAAAGTATAATATTTTAAAAGTGCGCGGTGGCCTCATGGTTAGTGCGCTCGACTCCGGAGCGAGCGGTCCGGGTTCGAGCCCTGGCCGGGGACAGTGTATTGTGTTCTTGGGCAAGACACTTTACTCTCACAGTGCCTCCAGCTCTTCACCCATAGATGGGTATCTGCTGCTATTTGTTGGGGAAACCTAACAACATTGCGGGGGAGTGACCTGCGATGGACTAGCATCCGTTCAGGGGAGGTAGAAATACTTCTAGCCGCTTCATGCTACAGAAACCGGGATAAGCCAGCCTTCAGGTTCCAAGGCTTCACTTTATTCCCAGCCACTCTAGTGATTTCTAATGTGCGTACAGGCTCACTTGATATAAAAATTAAAACTGAGATTGGAAACTGAGAAATAAACTGTATGAGGGGTTCTTGCAAGGTTGGTATTAAAACGTTATAAAAGAAAGAGTTGTTTTAAAGTTATTTTGGAACAGATAAATAATAATAATAATAAAACATATTTATACAGGATAACTGCATCAGTTTAAAGAAAAACTGCTATCAATGCAGGTCCTGTGTAAAAAATAAAAAGTAAAAAGTATAATAAAAATAATTATACAAAACAGATAAGAAGCTACACTAAAGTTAAGTTACATTAATGAGAGTAATTAAAAATAGTTGCACCTTTGTAAAAAAAAGCACGCTTGGTGCATTCCAGGTTAACCTTTTCTAAAATAAGACCATTACTACTCCTAGTTTTATAACGGGGACTGTCGTGGTTTCTTACGTTAAAATAGTTAAAAAGATATCTGGGAACTCCATTTGCAATACATTCGTTAACAAATCTTAAGATGTTCTCCTGTCTTCTAGAATAGAGAGGTTTCCAGCCCAGTTTGTTGATAATTTGGTCGGTTGATAGATTTGAGGCAGCTTTGAAGTAGACGATTCTAGCTGCTCGTCTTTGTAGTCGTTCTAGTATCTTGGCACTGTTTCCTTGTCCGCATTCATGCCACACTGCATCGCAATAATCTAGAACCGGAAGTACCATGGCTTTGTAGAGCCGATTTGCAGCTTCTAGCGTAATACCAGATGAGTGGAAACAGGCAAGAGTTGTTCCCCTATACAAATCAGGTGGCCAGGAAGTTATGGACAATTACCGGCCTATCTCGATTCTTCCAGTAATTTCAAAAATTGCTGAAAAAGCCGTCAACGTTCAACTCCAGCAATATTTACATCAACATGGCCTATTAAATGCGTTTCAATCGGGGTTTAGACGACATTATTCGACCCTGACAGCCGTAACATATTTTTGTGACTCAATTAGAAGAAGCACGGACGCGGGAAAATTAACCGGGGTCGATCGATGAAATAGGCGATTTCCATGATGACGTCATTTTACTAAAGCTACCACTGCTCATGAATCCTTTACTTTTTCTGCCGTTCTTATCGTAATTAGGACAATTGCTAGTTCAAGTGCCACTATGATGAAGTTCTCGATATCCATTATTTTACATTTTCGGACACAACAGGTTTTTCCTAGCTATCTTGCCAAATTTCAATCTGTAACGAACATTAGAACTCGCGGTTTTTTGGACCTTTATTTCCTATTGTGAACAAAAATGCAAAAAAATGGGTATTGAGAATTTGATCATAGTGGCACTTTAAACCCCACTAGGGCTTCAAATTTAAATAATAAAGAAAAAAACGAAAGGAATTCTTGTAGTAACGACCGCCTGGTTAGCTTAGTTGATAGAGCGCCAGAATGCTGTGCGGGAGGTCGAGGGTTCGAGCCCCTGACCGGACCAGCAGTACGGGTGTTATAATAACTGAGGAGAATATGCTGCCTTTGTAATTACATCGGCAAATGGTTAAACGTTCACATTCCCCTCGGATAAGGACTGTAAACCGTAGGCCCCGTCTCCTGCATCTTCAGTGTTACATGGTTAGCAGAGGACCGTTTAACTGCATGCCACTATTTTTCTCAATACCCATTTTTTTACATTTTCGTACACAATAGGTCTTTCCTAGATATCTTGCTAAATTTCAATCTATTACGAACATCAGAATGTATGTTTTTTTTAACTTTAGGTCTGAGAATTTACGGCCGCCATTAATTTTCCTTGTTCCAAGTCTTCGTTGAGAACTGGAGAAAAAAACGTCATATTCTCAAAAATACCACACAGGTTTACATTATAATAACAATTAGCACAGCAGTTCGCATAAAGAATAACAAAAACTTTGGCTCATTTATTCGTGCAATTTTCTGCATTGATTGTTTTTAAAATTTAAACCCGTGCGGTATTTTTGAGAATATGACATCATTTTCTCAAATTCTCCATTTAATGGCGCCGTAAATTCTCGGAAATAGAGGTCCAAAAACCGCGAGTTCTAATGTTCGTTACAGATTGAAATCTGGCAAGATAGCTAGGAAAGACCTATTGTGTCCGAAAATGTAAACTAATGGATATCGAGAATTTCATCATAGTGGCACTTTGAAAAAATACACACTTATTGCAACTGAGAGCAGGGCACGTAGTTCCCGGTGTTGTGGTGTGGTCTTGTCTCACAGGTTGGTTAACACATAGCCGTTAACCGTATTGTAAATAGGTTTAACCTTATTAGAAATAAGATGTACGCCTAAAAATATATCCTTGCAAACTTACTTCTCGTCCACGATACGTCGGTAAAGCCTCCAAAAATGTAGTTTCCATTTTTAACAATGGTGACTGTTGGACCTAGATTATCACATTTGGAGTGAAAGGTTTCAGCTGCAAAGCCATCTCGAGAAGCTCGGAACAGAAGGCGCCATTTCCCTTGCAGAGGAGACAGCCAAGCTTTCAATACTTTCTGATGTTCTTCGTTAATCAAAATGTCTGACTCTAGAAATATCTCAGTAGGTGTAGATGCTGGAAATGTAGATTCGTTGGGCACCAGCTCGTCTATCATTCCTTGAATCTGATAAAATTCAGCTTCTTCTAGGAGTTCTTTCACAAGTGTTTTGTCTTCCGGCAAAGTCAATTTTCCAGTGCGAAGATAATTGAGTATATACCGGAAGTGAGTTCCATCTCGGTCGATAAAGAACGCGCCGTCTGCATAAGGTTTTAGTTCAAACCTTCCTGAAAACATGGCCGCCAGCATCGAGTCTGGGTCTTTGGTCAGCGTTTGAACGCTTGTAGTGAAGTGGTGGCCGCCTACATTAAGATTGACGGTCATGCGGAATCGAAAAGTGAAGCTGATCCAGTTTTTTCGACATGGACTTGTTTCTCTCCTTCGTCTTCTGTAAAAGCCAGACAATTAAGAATTGTAACCCCTATACTACAGAAAACCTGGCTGGGAAAACAGCAAAGCATTGAATTAAAGCGAAAATATTTATCTTCGAAACAGTTTATATTAAGTGCTCCGAAAATTCGTCAACTAGACAATCAAAATGAATCGCTTAACATTTCCAAATTAAGAAACAAGATACCCACAAGCAGAGTCAAGGGATTTAAGCAAAGCATTAATTTTTCGTCGAAAATTTGTGTTCTCAGCTGCCGTGATCATAGACACTACGTAATTTAAACAGTATGCGAGACATTCGTTCGAATTTTTTATCTTTACTTTATCCGGCGGAAAATAATAGATGCGAATTAAAAGAGCACCTGAAAATTAGTCATTCTCAGGCTTAGCGAGGTACAAATGGCACGCTTAGACCACTTGCCATTTGCCTAAATTAAATGGAAATTTATCATATGCGCTGAACCAAAAATTTTTCTGTGAATAGATCACATGATCAGTAGGTCCGATCGAGCATGTGTGAGCTTTTACCCGGCATGGATGAGGAAAAGTCGCTCGCACAACAAAATCCTTGCCGAACCATTTTTCTTGGTGAGCCTACCAGTTACAACGGAACAGTGCGAAACATTTTCTCCCATGTAAATCGACTTCAAATGAGAAAATAAAAGATATTTTGACGGAGGTTGATATACTTACAACTGTTGAAGCTCTGTGCGTGCTGTCTGTTGAACTTGTTTGTTTGGAAAATGTACAAAAAAACTTCCATGGGTGACAATTATACAAATAAATGGTGACTCCTATTGGCTGCTGAGATCATTAACTTGAAAATTACCTGGTTTACGTCAAGCGCGAAGCATTACCGATAACAAATGTATGCCATAAGTCACTGTCAGTCGTCATAATTATCATAATTGTCCTGTCGATGACAGTATTGTAATTTATTCTTTAGCCTTAGATATCTCAAAAGGTGGTGCTTTACATAAATAACCCTTATTGACTTCCTTGCGTCAGATATATATACGTACACACGCTCTTTTTTTATTACTTTTCTGGCCGAGGCTGAATATTCTATTTTCCCTGCCAATTTTATGCTAAAAAAAACTCTTATGAACATTCTTCACTAACGGATATTTTTCCGGATTCGTAAATGTTTCCGGATTCATCAATTTTAGAGTATTCGGATTCGTTGGCGTTTACACTGAAAGGATATTCGGATTCCTTACACGCGACGACAACTCCGCAAACATTCCTGATGAAATGGCTAACAAGCTGTTGCCTCGACAACGAGAAAGAAAGTGCCGCCAAAAAAATGTAGGGGGAGTTTGAGACAGTCTGAAGTTTTCTTTTCACTTGCCGACCACGTTGTTGCAAATCATGTTGTCCAACCAGGGATTTGGTAGGGCCTTATCCAGAATCGCCCAGGTTTTCGATCGTGCCATCATCATCTCCGATTAAGTGTGGAGGACGACAACATTGTTTGCGCTGATAATTTTGGTTTCAGTTCTGAGGAATATGGCGTTACCCATTATAAAAGATTGCTTGGACCTGTAACCGAATGAGGCAGCCAGCGACCGCCATCAATGGCCATGATCACTACGACTAGATCCGCCATTTTGATTCTACCGCGAACTCAAAAGTTCGCAGGCGGAAAAATATCCGGTTTCGAGAGAAAATCGTTTACACGACAAAACTCTCCGGATTCAAAAGTTTTCGGATTCAAAGTTCCCACTTTAAATTCCGGCAAAATCTCCGGAGACGAACTCAATGATCATCTGCAAACTCATGCACGCGGCTGCTCATCTGTGGGGCGGCCCATGAAAGGTCAGAGGACCCCAAACCGTAGGGGGGTCCCCACAGGTTCAACAATATTACAACAATCACCAAACCGGGGAGTTTTTTATTTCGGATTCGTCCACTTGCGTGTAAACGGCAAAACCAATCCGGTACTAAAACATTCTGGATTCGTCACGAATCCGGAACAATTTCCCGTAGTGTAAACCTAGTCTTAGAATATAGCTTATGACATTTCAGTTTTATTGGGTTTCATGGCGTTGAAGAAATTTTGGAGTCAGATTTCAGGTAATAAAGCCTGTTGAAAAGACCGTGAATTTAATCTTCGGGGCTTCAAAAGGCATACAGGAGAGTTACTTACTTTCATTTGTGGAAAGCTAGCTTTAGGACAGAATTGTATCAAGATAATCAGTGACAAGTCACTCAAATTTTGTGACTGTATATCAATCTGTCCGTATTCACAAAAAGGAACCCGCAGAATTTGACTACTCACTGATAAACCTGATACAATTCTGTCAGGTGCCTTTCCACAAGGCTTAGCGTAGCTCAAATAAAAGGAAATAACTCTCCTGTACGCCTTTTGAGGCCACTAAGACTAAATTCACGGTCTTTTCACCGAATAATGAATTGTACAATTTAATTAAGAGTGCCTTTCAACACGAAATTCGATTCTAATCAACCTGGCCTGCATCGTCCTTAATGGACTGAACAAGAGCTTCGATCGTCGAGAATCGATTGAACTTCAAACAAACTAGGCCATAATTATGAGTAAGCGAACACTCAACATGTTGTCAGTACGTCCCTTTTTCGACCGGAAGCCACACAAATAAATTGCTTCCGCGCAAGCGAATCCTAGACAGTTCTGATAGTTAGCTAAGGTGAGAACGTCTAAAATTGATAAACTCAACAAGGAAATGCTACTCACGTTCGGATCAGCGCTTGACCTGATGTTCTTCGCTCTGTCCAAAGCCATGTTTTGCTCGCAAATAACAATGTCCCGGATGTACTTGAATTTCACCGAGCGGGAAAGTAGCGTTTTAACAGCGCAACAGATTAAGTTCAGGAAAAATAACGCCAACAGCAGCTGGAGATGTCTAGCTCATTGCTCGCCTAAGACCTTAACTGATGTGGCTAAAGCTCTTTTCTGTCTAAAGCAAGCACAACATTATCGGCACAGTGCAAACGGCCTACGGTCACGGGGCTAAATGACGACCCGTTTATACATCGCAGGGCCGTTTTCGTGTGCTTGCTAGCAAATCGTTAGACTTGCACCTTCACTGGACTTAAATGTCACCGCGCGAACTGAAATTTAGACGAGTGTAGCCTGGGCACCAATTGAAAAGGTGAGGGGGTAGCGATAAATAATTAAAAAAATATGAAATATGCAAAAAAGACTGAATCGATTCTAAACAAATTATAATGAGGTAGGTGTAAAGAAAAAGCAAAGTAAGAAGTTGTAATAATTTAGGCAAACATGTGCTTGGCAAACCGTCAATCTTACGAACATACGACACATGCTCGTCTATCGTGATAAAAAATTGTTAGAACGATTGCAAAAAAAGAGGAAAAAAAACACATGAAGTCTCTCCAAATTAACGAAATACTACATTTTTGGACATTATTTCTTAAGTAGGTACTGTATATATTGAGATCTATGTTATGCTGTTTAAACAGAATGGCTGGATATATGGCTGCTCTTAAATTCGAGTTGAAATGAAGTTCGTGTATGTACGCCTAAATGTATGTAAAAATAATAGCACAAATGTAGGTAAAACGATAAAACCAAAAACTTAAAAGATCATGAACTAAAGCATCCCAAGCTTTTCACGATCATTTTTTTTTTGTAAAGTTCAAAAATATTTTTCTCAATCAATGTTTTTGGAATTTTACTAACTGGTAGTCTTAGGTTAGTAAAAGAAGAATATACATGGAAGTTTTAGAACGTAACAATTGTAATTGTTCTGCCTTGGCTATCAGTAATGAAGGACCAGGTTAGGGGCTATCGAACATAGGCTTTAGAGTGTTTTCCATCGGCGTTGGAGACATACGGGCATTAATGCATGAGCTATCTATTATTTGTTCGCTCTCCTCTCGAGACTCGCAAAATTCACATCCACACTGTTTTGTTCCAGAACCAAAAGTAAGGCAAAGAAAATTAAAATGCACCAAATATTGTCAAAAACTCCTGGGGAAAACTACTCCATGAGCGAAGTTGCATGTGTAATGAAACACTTCATTTGCATTGGGCATATTTAATGAGCTTTCTCAACTTCTTCTTTCTCTCCTCGAAACTTCGTTGTAAAACCCCATTCCTTTTCTCTCTCGAAGTATAAAAGCGTAGACATGCCCAGACATTCCAATCCGCCAAGTTAATCTTGAACTAAACTTGAAAAGTTTTCCGAGTGTTTGCCAACCTCGCTAGCCGTAAATATATTTTCAGTCGGTTGAAATCTGATTGGTTTAGCGCGAGCATGCGCAGACAAGTGTCCCCGGACCCTCTCTCTCCGAGAGCGTAGCGCTGCGTGACAGAGAGGACCAGAATACCCTTTTCATGCGTTTTGTGTTGTGGTACGGCTTATCTCGTACATTCGGTTTCCCTCCGCTTCGTGAATTCATTCGTGTAACGATGTACCTATTTAGCGATTCGTGTGATTAAATTCGTGTGATCTAATCATTGTTATCATTGTCATGTAACTGACATCCAAAACAGTCAAATGTTCACAGCTTCTCTTTTCTTTCAATATCCAACAAGCGCTTGTCCAAAATATACGCTGCATTTTCAAGAAGCCCATCCTCTCTCGCACCTCCGACACCGGCTAACGAAACTAATTCACGAGACCAATGTTTAGAAAATTATTAGCAAGAAAATGAACATCTACATCAAATTGGCATCTTAAATTAAAATACGGTAATGCCGGAATTTTCACAATGACGTAAAAAAAAAGAACTGGAATATTCTTCTAATCTACTATGGCGATTTATTTTTCTTTTCAGTTATACGGAGTCGCCTCAAGCCTGTATAAAATCAATGCCCTTTATCGGTCTTGAGCTTTACTACTAATAAACAACAAAGCTTGAAAAAAAATATAAAAATTCACCGAAGACCATTGATCGGAGTTTTTAGATAGAGTTTACCAGTATTCAAATGGTCTGATTCCTATCTAACCATCTAAAATATCTTAAGCCTGGAGGCCTTTTTTCCTCTACGGAAAGGAAAGAACCTATTTCTTCAAGTTGCCTGGGGCTGTTGCATGGAATGACAGGAAAATATTATGATAACACCTCGCCACTAACAATGTAATGAATAACAAAATAATAATAATAAAACAGTTACCGCGCTGGAGTCTTCTCTTTAGGTATGTTAGGTTCCTTTGAATGATCAGTCTTGCGGGATAAGCGAACCTTTCTTACAGGCTAGGTCTCTATGACTTTGGCTTAAACATGGAACAAGTCAATTTGAAACTGACAGCTGTCAATTGGAAAAACAGCATTATCGAAGCTCATGTCACAACTGCTAGGGCCTGCTTTCACCTATAAAGCGTGGAAAGCGCATGCACAACTGCATTTGTCTAGAGTGGGCCTCTCTGATTTACATAATTAAATATTTCCGCCGACGGAGAAATTCTGGGAATTCGTCAAGATAGCAGAAATTTTAAGAAACGTAAGACCAACCGGAAAGAGCGTCCTGACTAACAAACATTCTTGCATTCTCAAGTCAACCTTAAGGCTAATCCTGAGCACAAAAATTACGATCAAATACCACGATGTTAAAAAAAGCAAGAGTACAAAAGGCTACCACTTGGGGTCGATTAGGGAATTTTGACATGTGTTTCTAAGGGAGTTATATATTTATCCCTTCAGTTCAGACATTTTCTTCATTAAACTCGTTCTCGAAATTTCGCTGAGTTGTCCTTCATTGTTTAGAGGGAATAGGCAATTTTAAACTAACAGTGGGTCATTGTAAGCATTCTTTATCGGATGATGCCTAAATCATGGTTTCAAAAAACTGCCCAATTATTGGTGAACATGTTGCTGTCAAATTTGTGGCACAATAGGTTACCATAGCAGCAATATAACCTGCTAAAAACACCCTTCATTTTAGCTTTAAGCGCTAATAGCTCAACAACGAGCCCTGTGACCCCTATTTCTTATAATCGAATTATGATAAGCATGATAAGATGTCACTTTTTGGAAAGTTAAAAGAAATTCTGTGGAGTGGGTTAAGAGCCACCTTAAAAGCGTGTCCGTGTAAGAACCGACCACTCAAATTGTGGTGAAAAATGAATTGCCCTCATTTTTTCTACACAAGTCAAGCAACATATGCAATGAACGAAAAAATGGCCTTTATTTCCCCAGATTCGCTTTCTTTATTTTTTGGCGATTTTTTTTTTATAGTCAAGTCACGGAAAACCGCACAAAACCGGAAATTGAAACCCAAATTTTGGCTGTTACGCGATGCTTGCTAAAATCTCACACATTAAACACAACAATCTGATTTTTTCAGAATTACGAGATGATCCTTTCTCCTTTCTACAGAATAAAAAAAATACTCGCTTATCTTTAACACAAGCAAAGTTATGATTCTTTTCCCAAACCCACTTAAGAACATCATTCGCATTTTGTCAACATAGCCTCCAAACAAACAATTTTTTTTCAAAAGTGGGACCTCTTCATGAATGATGACTGTTATCAGCGTACTCTACCAGGACTAAGCTACAAATATGTACATTAAAAGTTGTGCGCGCTCGAAACTTTGAAGCGCAAAAAATTCGAGCAATTAGTCGAAAATTCAACGGTTTCTGCAGAAATGACGAGTCTCGTAAGTTAACTGAAACTCGTTTTAATCTTTCTCAGCGAATGTTTTGACCTTACCTTATTAGATTTGTTGATTTCTTAACGTTTGGAGAACTCGATGAGACTTACTTTGCACCAAAATATCGGAGAGTCTTTTTTCTGGCATTGATCATTCGTCACCTTGCAGTCACGCATCACGCAATTTTTGTTGACGTAATCGTTCACTAAAAATCTCGTGTACATGTATACTATTTCCCACCAAAATGAGACACTTAACAGTTTTATTGATAGCTATTTACACCAATAGGCCCTTTGCAGGATCCGGTCACATGGTACGGAATAAATTACCCTGGGACGCAAATGAGGCAGTGGGACTTCCAAAACAAAGGTACTCGTACCAGTCCAGCCCGACTTTCCTTTGTTTTGGAAGTCCCACTGCGTCATTTGCGTCCCAGCGTAATTTATTCCGTACCATGTGACCGGATCCTGCAAAGGGCCTATTCTTTTCATTTTCTTGGTGTTATAGGTTTCTTATTATTTCTGGGGAGTCATCGCCAAGGCCGGTAGCATAAACCGGTATAAACAGTTGTGGTCTATGTCAACACATTAATTTTGTTCCTTTGCTCGTTCTTGACGGTCTCCTTTCCTGAAATGCAGAGTTGGTAATACATGAAGCAGGAAAGCTTATGAAGAGATCTTTAGCTAAATTGATAACCAAAATTTAAAAATAAAACATATCTCGGAATGAAATGGGTGTATGATGGTCCATTTTCACAGCAACATCATTGTAACTCTATATTATCGAGGAAGTCTGCTGGTATTTCACTAATAGCTATATTTCTTTCTTTCTCAAAATCTGAAACGGGTTTAACCAAAATGACCACTATTGCATGTTTTCTTTGCTCATTGGAAGCTGCATTAAGTACATTTACAAATGTCAGAGCTTTGAAGAAGCATACACTAAATTCCACATGGCGAACAAGTTTCTTCCACTGTAACTGTTGTCACGCGCGTAACGCATTCATAGGAATACCCGACCAGTTCAAAACTTTCAAGTTGAAAAAAGTTTTACAAATTAAAGTTAAATGAGTTGAAAAAAAAAAAACATTTCTCCTACGTTCAACAAAAATAGAAGCAGTTTCTCCTCAGGGAACACGAAAAACAACTTTTTTGCTCGTGATTGTAAACGGCAGATTGGAGTTATATATTTTTTTAAATTAACCATTAACCACCATGACATTGCCGGGTACTACAAACGCGGAGCGATGTTAATTCAGTGACGTCATAACCACTAAAAATAATCATAGATTGCTAAAAGTAGAATCGAAGTAAAGACATCGTCTGCGACAGATGTGATCAGTTTAGTTTAGTTATCGCTCAAGAAGCAGTTACATTCTTGAACAAAATAGGACAACTTCTGCACCAAGTCCTTCTTCCTATCTTTTGAGTTGAACGCTACATCAAAGTGAAGCAAGATTGTTTTCAGCATTGTGACATTAAACTTTTGCAGTTTGTCTTCCTTGACGCATTTGCACAGGTATGTAGTATCGTAACAGATGGGATGCTGCGGGCTGAGCTCTGAGGCAATATCAGCAAGGAGCTTCTCTCTTTCTTCTTCCTCCTCCTCTGCGTAGGCATCATGAAGATCAATGTCCTCGTTGCCACGTCTCCTTCGCGCTGCGGCAAGGCGGGAAAAGAATCTCTTAACTTGGATTTTGGTTCAGTAGCCATTCCTCTCTTTTGAAAAGTGGACTATTGTTGTAATCTTTTGCGTTTCGCATATCTTATTTATAAGCTACTTGCATTGGATCAGCTTTATCTCCCGTTTTTTCTCCGATATCAAACTTTGCTGTTAGGTATTCCTTCACTGTGGCAGAAAATCTGGTTGCCCCTCGCCGAGGACTTTGCAATGCCCACCCGAGTGGAAGTTCACATGTGGATCCTGCACTCTTACTTGCTGTTGCTGTGCTGCTGTCAACACCAGCAGATTTCTTTACCTGGTCAACAGTAGAGAATTTCTGAGCCCATTCTCTTCTAAGCTTGTCAAAGGCGGACTCCATTTTCAGTGTTCCTGGAGTGTGGTCTCCGACATCTAAATGAGTTTCGAGATCCCCGAATTTTTCGAAGATCATCTGACATCCAGATTCAGGACATGGAAAAATTCCTTCCTTTTCGGTACCGCTCGCACGTGCCGACTTATATAAACGAGCATCCATGAAAGAGAAAAAGTCCTTCACAATCACCAAGTCAGTAGAGCTTTGATGCCTTTTAAATAGACCATCAAAGGGAATGAATTTTCCCGGTCCAATTCCATATGACTTCCAGACGCGCACCCCACTTGTTTCATACGCAAAGTTGTGATAACTGCTGAATCCCTCAACACTCTGAACATCGAGCGTCTTTTTGCTGACGTCAGTGAGGCAGACACATGCTGAAGTACCCTTTACACAGCGTTCCGAAAGTGCTCGATGCATATGATCAGCAGTTAAAATGTCATTTCCTTCACTACAATATCTGCGTATGGACGCTTTCATGGGACACAGAATACGGTCGCAGACATCTTTACCATGTTGTGGCTCAGAAAAGTCGTACCGTAGGATACGGACACCATTTCGTTCTCCAATATCTGTAACTGCAGCGATAAGGGAGTTGTTGTGATAACACCCTGCCCCGTCAGAACGGAGATAAACGGATTCTATTTCTGGGTTTTCGGTCTTGATTGCCTTCAGGAGATTCTCAATGATAGAACAAACAGCAAACCAATCCTGCTGACATGAGTCGAAGAGGTGAGCATACGATTTCAGCTGCAGACTTCCAGAACTGACGTTGAATGAAATAACTGTGGAAATATGCCAGCTCAGTCCCTTTTTTCCATACCAGTCACATTGCCTTTCTCGATACTTCAACTGTAAAAATTTCATGGCCCAGTCCATAACTATCAATGCCGAACTTGAATCCTCCATTTTCAAGACGTCCTGTCTGACTTCGTCCTGGTTGATTGAGCGAAGTATATGTGCTTTCCACTGTTGTATATCGGATCGTGTCCGCTCAAAGTCATAAAGAAGATCTTCTCGATGTTCTTGATTATACGGATTCCAAGATGAACCTCGGATTTCTGCCTCCACTTCGTCTAAGACTGCTTTCAAAGTCTGGCACTGGTCACAGCTTTCAATATGTTGATGAGTACACACAACCTGGAAGTCTGGGTCACAACCATCACTTAAGGCAAACTTTCTGCAGTGGTCGGCACAAGTTGACTCATCCGGTTTGCAGTGGACAGGATAGTCTGTCTTCAGGTGCTGCTTTGAGTCTCTCAATCTTCTTTTGGTATCGTTACACCACTGCTTGTTTCCTCCTCCTTTCTCTAAGTCGTCAATGATTCTCGCTACAGTCTGAAAACCAGCAGCACCATCAGCAGCTATGTTACCAAGCTCTTGAAGAGACTTACGCTGGGAGGCTTCCCGCACATCTAAGATTTTGAATAAGGTTGATCGGCTCAAGGGTTCGAATTACTCTTCTTTGCAAAATTCAAAATATTGATTGATCATGGTAGACCTTGCTACAGTTCGCACAACATTAGGCATTTGAATCTTCTCGCCACTGTCAAGTTTGATTTTATTGCCATATGCGACATCTTGATAAAAATGAGGACGCACTCCACCGAATTGTTGTAAACTTTTCCAAACGTTGCATCTTATCATGTTTATCTTAATTCGATAATAAAAAATAGGGGTCACCGAGCTCGTTATTAGTGTTAATATTCAATCTTCGTTCACTGTCCTGAAAATTCGCACGGGTCATTAGCTAAAATTGATCACGCGAGTTCCCGTTACCTAGCGACATCAAAGTGACAGAGTACGTTATTACAATAACGCATGAAAACTGTGCAGTGTTCTTCAACTTGTTCGTGAGGGAAGCTATTGTAAGTCTATACTGTAGGTTAATTATACTGTCGAATCGGTGTTTAAGGAATGTTTAATGGTAAATGTGAGGCTTTGCCAGAAGGCGAGGGTAGCGTTCTTCTTTGCGAGCTCGAGACATTTTGACTTGTCAAATTGCGAGACAGAGACTTCAAAGTATTTAGCGCAAGATGTTTAGACTCCAAAACGTTCAGACGTCATTTATCAAAACAAGGAAACAAATCGGAACTCGAGATTTTATTTTCCTTGAAGAAAAACGAACAAGACTCCGAGGCAGCTTTGTGAAAAAATCGACTAGGAGAGGCACATAATGGCAAAAAAATCGAGACTGCGACAGCCTTGAAATTCGGCGAAAATTTTGCGAGACTCCTTTGTTTTGAAAGAATATAAACAGATCTCGAAAGCTCTTAGCTTCTGACGTCTGATTTGATAAAAGTGGCTGGAATCACAAACTTCTCATTCTACATAAATAGCCGTAAAAAAGTTAACCAAAGAGCATACTGAAAGAAACTCAAACCACAAAAAATAACGTTAATATTTACCGGAATGGATTGTGCGTTGGAAGTCTTAAAGCAATAGCCCAGAGCGCCATGCTATCGAACACCTCTTGATAGTTGTATATTCCTGTGTTACTGCTGGGAACTTTCTTGGCGAACTGTTTTGAGGTGACCTAACAACTTCCTTATCACTGTTGTGAAACTAAATTCTCGCCCATTACTGAGTAGTTACTTTTAGTTTAATCTGGTGACAGTCTTGTGACTCTATACTTAAGGTCAGAATCCACGTGTGCGTTGAATCCAAGCCGTTAGCATCTATGCAAACTCTCCCAGATTCTTCTGAATACAGACCGTATATATATGTATCTCGCGGTCTTCCGAATGGGTGAGAGGGAATGTTTGGATGTTTGACATTTTTGTGTTTGAATTGGCGAAGCTCCATGTCGAAAAAAATTATCTTTAGGGTCAAGAAGGGCAATTTTCTTGGATTTTTTTCGGCTTTTTCTTTCTCTGCTAGTTAGTTTCGTTACTCGTTTCGTTGAAGTGCTTGTTATACTACAAACGCTAAATATTCTTTGGAAACTAATTATTTATAATTATATTCCATCTTTTATCTTGGATCACTGACTATGTGACAATGTTTCTAGAAGGCAACAAGTTCATTACGGTTTTTTAACTATTAAGTGTCACCCTCTTAAAATAAAGATTGATTGATTGATATGTCATCGATGTAACTGATGTTTGTATAATAATCTGATGGTAGGGGAAGCCGGGCTTCGTAAATCAGTTATTTAAATGTATAACTAATGAGAGACTCAGTATTATACAATTGATTCTTGCTTGGCAAAATACAACAATGTCACTCTACCCCGGATGGCGTTTGACGTCAAAAGATTTCACCAGAATTCGACACAAATATCTTTATATGTTTCATTTATTAGCTTTGATTCGTTGCCATCATTCATCAGTCTTCCGTACTTTGTGAAGTCATGTTTCTGTCATCTGTCTACAGATACTGTGTTCTAGTCAAACAACAGTGAAACAATTATTGTTTATGGCGAGGTTTTCCTAAAATAGCCATTTTTGAAGTTCCTTATTTCCCAACGCAGAACAGGAAACTGTCAACAAAACATCGATTGAATAAACGCAACTCTTAGTTTTCAGTAGAAGGGGAAACCCGATTGTTTGACTGGACGCATCCAAGTGCTAAAATCGCTTGCCTGATGTCTCCCTTAAAAAAAGCATAAGCTAGTGGGTTTAGGGCAGAATTTGTGACCAATAAAAGATGTCTTACGTACCATAACTGCCGAGATACTGAAGACAAACTGAAAATATCACAAAAACAAGCGTATACATCCAATGAATAACACAGAATGAACAAACCCACTACAGATACTACAACTCTGATGTCGTAATTTGCACGTCCCTCGCGTCTCGCACATGGACTCCCAAGTTCAGTGATCTCAGTTCTGTCGACGAATCTTCAACTGCTCTAGAGGACCGTCGTCTTTTTCGAACAATACACACCATGTGAAATGGAAGCAAGAAAGCAAAATACATGGAACAAACTCAAACATCACCAGAAAAAACCGGGACGAGATATTTAGAGGCAGCTGCTTCGCTGCTCAAATGCACGGGCGCAAAGGTACACACTCGACTTATTACCGGTACAATCCAAGCGGTAATGACCGAGAGGGCAATACGCGTTGGTGTCACAAGCCATTTGTGTCTCAGCGGCAAGGTGAGGGCGATGTAACGATCCAGAGTCAAAATGAAAAGGTTGGTTACAGACGCGTAAAGAAATGTCGACTTGATTGTTTGTCGCACAAACCAAACCTTTTTGCTACAAGGAAACCATTTCAGGCACGCGTAAAAAGGAGGGATGTAGGTGAACCCAACAAAAAGATCGGCGATTGCAAGCGACAAGATAAACCAATTGGGTTTCTTTTGGAGTTGGTGTTTTGTTGTTATCAAGAAGATTACCAGGGCATTTCCAGCAACTGCTATGGCGGTAATGAACCACGCAAAGTACCAAAACCAAGACTCAGGTTTTCCCATGGCAGCGCAATTTTAAAGTATCAACCGAAAACCGAGTTAATTCACTTTGAATCACTCAATTACAAGTGCACCTCAAACCGGCCACTGAGCAGATGTAATTATAGTTGTGCACTTTGTATTTTTTAGAACACTGTCTAGCGTCACCTAATTAAATTTCGTCGTTCTCTCCGTTTTATTGTGATACTGTTTTGCCAGTTTTAATTGGCTCAGACAGCTGCGAGGGTAGCTGTGAATATACATCCGTTTTGTAATGTCCTTTGATTCACTGTAAAAAACATATAGGGTTCTTGATATTTTCCTAATTAGATCAGACCTTTTTCTCGAGAAGAGAGCTAGCAATAAACGTTTTGACGTGTCTGTCGTCTTCTCAAACTGAATTATCCCTAGATAAAAATTCACTGAATTTAAATTACAAATGCATTTAATTAAGGACTTTCCTAATTGTTACACAGTGGAAACAATCCTGTTTGTACAGGAAACGTTTGTGTTTAAACCTGTGTTATTCTCTATCCATTGCCCCGTCTGTATTACATTGTAAATCCTGTGTATAAGAAAATTCCCCTTTCTGATTGGTTCTCCGTGCGCCAAGTAGTCACGTAATTGGCGTGCGAATTAGCTGTGAGAATGGGGTAGGTGTCCAATTGCAGGTATCCCATTATGTAATTGGGTGCCTTTAATTGAACACTTGCCATTCGAGTGTCAATTACATGTGCTTTAAAATGGCTTTTTTGATGTTTCCTTCTGTTTATAAAACTTATGGAAATTAAAAATGCTATCTACTTTTTCGCTCAAAATTTACGGCAAAATTTACGATAAATCATTTATAAAGTTCGACCCGATTACTCGTTGAGGTCCTACTCGGTCATATTATTATTATGAGTCGATCGCATCAACGAAATGTGTTCATCTACGCCATGTCAAACTGAAAAGACAGCCAATCAGAGTACGCACAAAAAACCAGCTAAAATAAAGCCGTTGTATATTTGATGACTGTGTTGGCCACTGTTATTTCTATGGCAAGGTATATAATAGTTATGCAACACTCTCTTGGTATAATATGGAATATCCCACTTGTCAATTGTACATTGTATATTCCGCTTGGTATATACAGTCGCCCAATTAGGGCCCGTGTGTGTTACGAAAAAATACAAGAGTCGGCTCCTGGGCCGGGTTGTTCGAAGCCTGATTAAGCTAACCCAGGAATAGCAAGCTGAGAATTTTGATTTCAGTTTTGTATTTTTTCGGTGAGGTTTTCTGTTTATACTGTTTGTCCTTCAGTTTTGAGCTTGGGCAATGTCAAACTACACAAAAGATAAGAAGTGAAAAACATCTTTATACAAGAAAAATTGATACTTCGGTTAACTTTTAATCCTGGGTTAGCATTAACCGGCTTTCGAACAACCCGTCCCTGGGGTATCGCATTGTATAACACTCGAAAGCATCACCTGCTGATAAACTAGTATATAACTTACCCAAATAAATTCATGACTAACAAAATCAAGACACTCTTAATATTAAAAATTTAACCCTCATCATTGCTCATAACTAAACGAAAAAAAAAAGCAGAAATTTACTGTCAAGTACGTGCTATAAATGAAGTAGTTGGCAAGTGCGTGGCACATTCGAGTGGCGGCCGAGCGGGTGATTTGAACTTTAACGAGTAAGCAAGTACAAATAACCACTTTCTTATCGTGCAGATAGCAGCTTATATACGTTTTGGTCGTGTGGGCTGACCTTGGCTGTGTGGGCTGACCTTGACCGCTGGCCAGCCATTGATCTCGCTCACGAGATCAACACAAGTTTAACATTATTTTTACAGTCAGTATTGGAAACATGAACCCGAGTGGACTCGAGGGCATTTTGTGATTTATAACCAAGAACGATGCTTTGAAAGTTTATAAAATTGCACGAGGCGTTGAGCGAGGTTTGCCGTGCCAAACACTCTTCTCTCCAAAATCATGTTAGTGCAGCTTTTGTACTGTTCTTTCTTTTTCGTGTTTTCTTTACGCTTTTCAACCAAATTTTGGTCTGCGGATAGACTAGTATCCCATCCATGGGGAGTAGCGGCTAGAAATACTCCTGGTCGCTTCATGGCACGGGGATAATTAAGGCGCCGGCCTGATTGGTCATTTGGCTCGTATGCAGACTTAACTTTACTTTTTACCCATTAAAAAATAAGAAGCTGCCAATTTTGCCTGATAATTATTATAAGCATACCAACAGCAAAGTACAAACTGACGTAAATTATTCACAATGTTATTAGAATGACACGAAAAATTACACCTTTAGAAAAGTATAATATACACTTAATTCTAACAATCTTCCGAAAATTAAACCGGCAAATTTTGACGGAAGTTTTATAGTGATCATCTATTTCTGACCATTTTAGCTAGTGCTAGGCACAAAATAAACGAACTTAAATACATTGGACGTAATTTACAATTTGAACACAAGCAACTAAGCTTTAAGTCAAAATAAATTGCATTAAAGGCAAATCTTATTCGCTCTTTTGTAAGTCTCCATTTACTTAGCTTGGTTTTTCTCGCTTATTAAGCGTTCGTCTTTTCTTTTGGTTTCTGGCCAAGTTCATCTGTTGCCATGGCGACGTCAGCGTTTCATTGTGGGTACTAAGAAACTGTATAATCAAAGAACTTGATTCGCAATTCATTTTCTCCCAAAAAATCCAATGAATTTTGAATTAATCATCAAATATTTCACATTTTTACAAAGTGCGATATAAAAACGACATTTTGCATCGGACAAAATTAACAATTTAACACAACGCAGTTAAAACTGGCCTGTAATTAAACTACATTATATTAAATGAATGTAAATAACCAATTGGGTCTTTTGTCAGTGTCAAACTACGTAGTTTGCATTATTTGCATCAACTTCCATCGTTTGGTTGGTTTTGTCTCCTGGTTCCTCTGTTTCCATGGTGATGTCAAAGGTTCTGTGTGGATCACGCGTCGCTTTTATCGTCAGGAGACCATCTTTTGTCAAGTGTGACGTCACTGAGCCGAGATCTACCTCATCAGGCAGCAGAATGCGACGACTGTAATCACGTGACAGGTAATGTGTCGAGATGTGTTTCCCAGTGACGGTCAACTCATTTCTTCGCAATTGGATGTTGATCTCTTCTGGTCTACAACCTCTGAAATCAAACTTGGCCTCAAATTTGTCGTCGTCTGGTTTCTTTTCCACTCGTTTCATGCCCTTGACTATGAGAGCGCCGCTATCTTGGGTAATGCGTGACGTCACAGTTGCTGGATCGACGCCCTGAGGGAGTTTAAAGACTCCCCTGAGTTCTCGTTTCTCGAATCCATCCTCTGAAAGTCGATGCTGGCCATATAAGATGACTTTTTCATTGTCGACCTCAAGCGTGATTTCGTCTGGTTTGTAGTGCCTCAGCAGCACATAGGCGATCTTGACTGACTCCTGATAAGATGTTTCCTTAGCTTTTTGTCTAGTAGAGCATCCAGATTCCTGCACTCGAGGGACAGCAACTTCTCTCCACTTATCGAGACCAAAGTCAAAACCTCTGGGAGCTCTGCTGTGGTAAACGGGGAGCAGATCGAAGGACAAAATCATGTTAAAAAGCTGAATTAATGCCTACTGAAATTCATCACTGAAAACGAAGCGTTCTGAACGATTTTGCTTTGCGTTTTTTCAGAAATTTGAAGATTACACACTCTCAGAGAAAATAAAGCCTCGTGCATTTTTCTTTACATAAACTTGCAGATTGATACTGTCGAATCGGTGTTTAAGGAATGTTTAATGGTAAATGTGAGGCTTTGTATAGCGTTACTCTTTGCGAGCTCGAATTTTGACTTGTCAAATTGCGAGACAGAGACTTCAAAGTATTTAGCGCAAGATGTTTAGACTCTAAAACGTTCAGACGTCATTTATCAAAACAAGGAAACAAATCGTACCTCGAGATTTTCTTTACCTTGCAGAAAAACGAACGAGACTCAGAGGCAGCTTTGTGAAAAAATCGACTAGGAGACGCACATAATGGCAAAAAAATCGAGACTGCGAAACCCTTGAAACTCGGCGTTGCGAGACGAAAATTTTGCGAGACTCCTTTGTTTTGAAAGAATATAAACAGATCTCGAAAGCTCTTAGCTTCTGACGTCTGATTTGATAAAAGTGGCTGGAATCACAAACTTCTCATTCTACATAAATAGCCGTAAAACAAATTCGGTGATCAAATCATCCTTAGTCATTTCAATGAAAAGTTAAACAAAGAGCATACTGAAAGAAACTCAAACCACAAAAAATAACGTTAATATTTACCGGAATGGATTGTGCGTTGGAAGTCTTAAAGCGGTAGCCCAGAGCGCCATGCTATCGAACACCTCTTGATAGTTGTATGTTCCTGTGTTACTGCTGGGAACTTACTTGGCGAACTGTTTTGAGGTGACCTAACAACTTCCTTATCACTGTTGTGAAACTAAATCTCCCATTACTGAGTGGTTACTTTTAGTTTAATCTGGTGACGGTCTTGTGACTCTATACTTAAGGTCAGAATCCACGTGTGCGTTGAATCTAAGCCGTTAGCATCTATGCAAACTCTCCCGGAATCTTCTGAATACAGACCGTATATATATGTATCTCCCGGTCTTCCGAATGGGTGACCACATGGCTAACACAATTACGAAGGAATAAATGCGCATAAGTTTTTTTTCAGGCTGAGTTTTGACGTTTTTTTTGGGGGGGGAGGGGGGAATGTTTGGATGTTTGACATTTTTTTTTTTGAATTGGCGGAGCTCCATGTCGAAAAAATTATCTTTAGGGTCAAGAAGGGAAATCTTCTGGATTTTTTTTCGGCTTTTTCTTTCTCTGCTAGTTAGTTTCGTTACTCGTTTTGTTGAAGTGCATGTTATACCACAAACGCTATTTATTCGTAGCAAACTTATTATTTATAATTATATTCCATCTTTTATCTTGAATCATTGACTATGTAACAATGTTTCTAGAAGGCCACAAGTTCATTAGTTTTTTAACTATTAAGTGTCACCCTCTTTAAATAAAGATTGATTGATTGATATATCATCGATGTAACTGATGTTTGTATAATAATCTGATGGTAGGAGAAGCCGGGCTTCGTAAATCGGTTATTTAAATATATAACTAATATTAGTATTATAGTATTACAGTATCATAGGCTTAGTATTATACAATTGATTCTCGCTTGGCAAAATGCAACAATGTCACTCTGCCCCTGATGGCAAATTGTCTAGCAGTTTAGGATTCAAGGATGCGTGAAGGTATTTTGAAATGTCAGGATTGATAATAAAATGTCAATCTGACAACTGCTTTGATTTGTTTAAACAGTGTGCTTTCTGAGAGTGTTTCATATTTTCAGGAAATTCCATGCGCAGTGATTGGTCAGTTCATCTCCATAGCGCAGTCACGTCCTTATGTCACGTGCGTGCTTTATCGAGTAACGTACGTGTTCTAGGAGGTCACGAGCTTCAGAGCCCAGAACATTTATTGAAAACTTTTTTTCCTCGTGCTTTTTTATGTTATATAACTATTGCTGGTTTAAATCAAATAAGCATCCGCGTGCTGCAAAAAAGCGTGCCCATATAACTAAACTCGACACGTCAGCTATTCTTTATACGCACCTAATCAAATATCAATCCCCCAGTCACCCCATCGACAGATGTTTTCCGTGCACTCTGAACGTTCTTTAATTTAGATATTTACTGAACTCCTTTTTACATAGTTCTGAGTAAAAATAAAAATTCAGCCGATTAAAACTTTTAGCTCTGTCACATTCAAAAGACAAGAAGACTTTAATTAGCGAAGGATATTTTTGAAAAAACTCAGGCGTTCTATAAAAAAAAAATGTTTGCAGCGATCCGTGGACCTTTTATAACTCTATATTGCACGTGTACTCTTGAACTTGCAGTAAATCCAATTTCTCTACAAATTTAAGCTTTTTTAACTATAAAAAACAGAACGAGCTTGAGTTCACGCTTTTTTGTTATAAGGTGATCGCACTCCAGTTGTTGTTGTCTATATATCCTCACGTGCTTTGCAACGAGACAAACCAAGTGGTTGAACAGTCGACCACCGAATGACGAATCGCACGGGTATAGGAAAAAAAAAACAAAAAGCGAAGAAAAAAACTGGCAAACAATCAAAAGCCGAATCACGATGGTGGACTTATGTTTTGAAACAGGCGCACCGCCTTTCAACGCACTGCAATGAAATCAGCAGTAAACTGATTTAGTTTGTCCAAGGTTTAATAAGCAGAACAATGGCTTTGCACGTGCGTTATAAAACTGCGTAGTTTGAGGAACGCGAACGACAACTGCTCATTTTTCGTATTTTATTTGGAATTGAACGCTGTCATTGCACGTTTAGCCTGAGCACGTTTTTAGAGCCATTTGTGTACTGAACAGATCTAGACATTTGCAAATTTCAAGGAACGAGTGACGAACAAGGATTTATCCTGAGGCAGTGTGACTATAGACAAAAGTTATTTTACTTTCACATTAATTTTGTGGAACCATGAGTAAGGAT
>OZ026600.1:7378447-7413447 GCA_964020085.1 Micromussa lordhowensis
AATTGGATGTCCTGCGTCTGTACCAACCACAAATTTTGAAACCGGCGAGTTATCTTCCGAAACCAAGAAATAAAAACTAAGGATTATCTTTAATGGTCGGTTTATTGAGAAAAAAGTTCGGGCTTCATATTCACATTTCACATTCGGTTTATTGAGGAAAACGCTGGTTACATTTCACATTCCCAGTCACAGCCACTACTGACACGGCCAGATCGATATTTGAGATCCCGTCCACACAGCGGTCAAACGTGGCGCGCGTGCGCAGTTCTCCCCAAAATTTCGCTTGACAAAGTCTTAAATTTTCGAAAATTTTCGCTTACAAGCCCAAAGTTAAGACAGTCGCTGAAAAGTTAAGCTTTAAACTTCGCATATAACCAGGACATTTAGTGATGGACATCCTAAAGTCCTCCCAGCTTGTAATTTTCTCTCACAGTACTATTTTTATAACATTTCCCTACAGAAGTCTTGCAGGTTTTCTCTTCAAACTCTTACGAAGTTCGAGGCGGCGAAAACCGGAAGTGGCGTTGGATTTTTGCGTTTGACCGCTGTGTGGATGGATCCCGTCCATACTACGTGCGTCCGAGGAGGAATTTGAAAACGAAGGTTTCATTGTGAAAACGCAACAAATGTTTCTCGTCCACACTACCCCAGAGAAATTTAAAAACACAACAATCGCCGATCATTTTGGGTGTATGTGTTTGAGGAAAACTCGCTCAGGGAAATCAAACAACGGTCGGGATGCCGTCGTTTTCAAAACGCTTTCCGTCAAAACGGTTACCGTCCACACGAAAACGAAAAGCCGGCGTTTTCAAATTCCTCCGGTTCGAAGAGCATTTCGTAAAGCTCCGTTTTCGTAACGGATTAACATGGACGGTAGACTTAACCGTAGAAAGACAGCTGCGTTTTCAATTTTTTTCCGGCGTAGTGTCGCCCCTGCATGAATCTTGCAATCACCTTGATTTCTGTAATTAAAAATGGCACGGCTTATCCCGCAAACCATTTTCTAACAAGTCTTGGTATTTAATAACAGAGAAACAGTTATTAACAAATTGCCGGCGAGAAATATTACAAATAAAACAAAAAAAAATCCTAAAAAAAAATCCTCCTTAAGCCTTTTTAAAGGCATTTGCAACAATGGAAATAATCTGTTTACTTCTATCAGCAAAATAACTGGAAAAGTCCTTTCACATTTGTTCCTCTCGTTAAATCTCCAAAGCGAAGGTTTTGTACTATTAGCCCTTAGTCCACTCTCGGCATAATTAGCTCGTGTATTTTAATGGCACCCCCCGTAACATGTACTTCTCCTCCGATCGAACGCTCGGTAACAGTCGCCGCCAGGTTCCTCCTTGATCAAAACTGGGCCGAAGAGCCTGTGGGAGAAGACAGCGCCAGTAATCTCTTGTATTACGTGTGGAATCCAAATACTTCGTAATCTGTAACAGTGAATTTGTCCGTCCCTGCCAAGTACGTCGTTTGCTGACCTGGAGGGACTTCAAACGAAAATCCAAGCTCACTATAACCTTTCTCCTTCTCTGATTTAATTTGTAGGTCGCGATTTCCTCCAAACGTCGGTCCAAGGGTGCTATCACAGAAAAAGCCTTTCAACTTACTCTTATTGATTGATATTCTGGTTGATCTCAGTCCATGCGGGTTGACTATGCTAAACAGGAACGCCTGCGTGTAAGTTATCCACATAATTCGACCTGTAAATGGCAATGTGACCTCTTATTTTCACTTAAATCAAATCGTCTTCAGGATTAGCTAACAGAAACGTTTAACAGTATCAATTAGAGTCATGTCAGGCGCGGATCCAGGGGAGGTGAAATGGGTGAATTTTTACCACCCCCCTCCTTTATCTGAGCCCCCTTCTTTCTTTTTCTTTTTCTTTTTCTTTTTCATCGGAAATCAATCATGCTGATGCACAGACCTCAAACACCTCAACCAGGCTTTGGTTCTATTACATTATTACAAAAATTCACCCCCCCCCCCCCCCCCATTTCGAAATCCTGGATCCCCGCCTGCATGTCCCTAGTTACCAAGAGAGTATGAAGGATGAGAGAGTTTAGTTACCAAATAAACTTTATTCTTGTAATCCTCGTCAAGTTATTTTTAGATACGGTATCCAGTCCTTCCGCGGATGATGTTTTCACGCTAGTTGTGTGGATGTTTTCGTGGACGATAAGACTTCGTGTAAAGCTACTTGGACTGTCCTCGCGAGTAAAATCCACGTCATACGACTGCCTATTTGTAGATCCTTTTGACATTCCTGAATCTAGGATCGATTTAAAAATAACTTGAGAGGGATCACTTTAATTGGGGATGAGACCCACATGGGGTTAAATCTCTCGTTCTTGATCTTGTCCTAAAAAAAAATTTACAAGTGCTTTATTCCCAGCCAAGAAAAAGAGCTGTTTTAAATTTATTTTGGAATAGATGGATGAAATAGGCGATTTGCATGCATGATGGCGTCATTTGACTACAACTACCACTGCTCGTGAATCCTTTACTTTTTTTCTGTTTCTTATATTAATTAGGGCAATAGGCCCTTTGCAGGATCCGGTCACATGGTACGGAATAAATTATGCTGGGACGCAAATGACGCAGAAACAAAGGAACTCGTACCAGTCCAGCCCGACTTTCCTTTGTTTTGGAAGTCCCACTACGTCATTTGCGTCCCAGCGTAATTTATTCCATACCATGTGACCGGATCCTGCGAAGGGCCTATTGTTAGTTAAAGTGCCACTATGATGAAATTCTCGATATCCATTATTTTACATTTTCGGACACAATAGGTCTTTCCTAGCTATCTTGCCAAATTTCAATCTGTAACGAACATTAGAATTCGCGGTGTTTGGACCTTTATTTCCTATTATGAACGAATATGTAAAAAAATGGATATTGACAATTTGATCATAGTGGCACTTTAAACCCCACTAGGGCTTCAAATTTAAATAATAAAGAAAAAACGAAAGGAATTCTTGTAGTAACGACCGCCTGGTTAGCTTAGTTGATAGAGCGCCAGAATGCTGTGCGGGAAGTCGAGGGTTCGAGCCCCAGACCGGACCAGCACTACGGGTGTTAAAATAACTGAGGAGAATGCGCTGCCTTTGTAATTACATCGGCAAATGGTTAAACGTTCAAATTCCCCTCGGATAAGGACTGTAAACCTACCGTAGGCCCCGTCTCCTGCGTCTTCAGTGTTACATGGTTAGCAGGGGACCGTTTAACTGCCACTATTGTTCTCAATACCCATTTTTTTTTACATTTTCGTACACAATAGGTCTTTCCTAGATATCTTGCCAAATTTAAATCTATTACGAACATTAGAATTCATGTTTTTTGGACCTTTATTTTCGAGAATTTACGGCCGCCATTAATTTTTCTTTGTTCCAAGTCTTGGTTGAGAACTGGAGAAAAAGACGTCATATTCTAAAAAATACCACACAGGTTGAAATTATAATAAACAATTATTGGATGAGGTTGAGCATGATATCATGAATTGTCAACTGACCTAGGTCTGTGTTATCTGCCGAAGCCGAAGGCTGAGGCAGATAACACAGACACGAGGTTTTGGTAATTCATGATATCATGCGAAAACCGAATTCAATAATTGTTTTATTATACAGTTTTCACTTAATTCATACTCAGAAACAGAAGTGAAGCGTTCAGCCATTTTGTTTCTGGGGAGAACACTCCAAGGGGCTTAGTAACCAGGCAGACGTTGAACTTGACATGATAAATGCAATATCTGCAGCAGATATTGCATTTATCATGTCAAGTTCACAAGCTATTGTGAATTGATTGAATGCTCTCGGCCAATCAGATTTTTCATAGTGAGTCTGATGTATAATAATAACAATTAGCACAGCAGTTCGCATAAAGAATAACAAAAACTTTGGCTCGTTTATTCGTGCAATTTTCTACATTAATTGTTTTTATAATTTCAACCCGTGCGGTATTTTTGAGAAATCATTTTCTCAAATTCTCCAGCAAGACTTGGAACAAGTAAAATTAATGGCGCCGTAAATTCTCGGAAATAAAGGTCCAAAAACCGCGAGTTCTAATGTTCGTTACAGATTGAAATCTGGCAAGATAGCTAGGAAAGACGAGAATTTCATCATAGTGGCACTTTAAAAAAATACACACTTATTGCAAAGAGTGGGGCACGTAGTTCCCGGTGTTGTGGTGTGGTCTCTTGTCTCACGAGTTGGTTACCTTATTGTACATAGGGTTGACCTTATTAGAAAGAAGATGTGTGCCTAAAAAATATATCCTTGCAAACTTACTTCTCGTCCACGATACGTCGGTAAAGCCTCCAAAAATGTAGTTTCCATTTTTCACAATGGTGACTGTTGGACCTAGATTATCACATTTGGAGTGAAAGGTTTCAGCTGCAAAGCCATCTCGAGAAGCTCGGAACAGAAGGCGCCATTTTCCTTGCAGAGGAGAAAGCCAGGCTTTCAATACTTTCTGATGTTCTTCGTTAATCAAAATGTCTGACTCTAGAAATATCTCAGTAGGTGTACATGCTGGAAATGTATGATTCGCTGGGCACCAGTTCGTCTATCATCCCTTGAATCTGATAAAATTCAGCTTCTTCTAGGAGCTCTTTCACAAGCGTTTTGTCTTCCGGCAAAGTCAATTTTCCAGTGCGAAGATAATTAAGTATATACCGGAAGTGAGTTCCATCTCGGTCGATAAAGAACGCGCCGTCTGCATAAGGTTTTAGTTCAAACCTTCCTGAAAACATGGCCGCCAGAATCGAGTCTGGGTCTTTGGTCAGTGTTTGAACGCTTGTAGTGAAGTGGTGGCCGCCTACATTGAGATTGACGGTCATGCGGAATCGAAAAGTGAAGCTGATCCAGTTTTTTCGACATGGACTTGTTTCTCTCCTTCGTCTTCTGTAAAAGCCAGACAATTAAGAATTGTAACCCCTATACTACAGAAAACCTGGCTGGGAAAACAGCAAAACATTGAATTAAAGCGAAAATATTTATCTTCGAAACAGTTTATATTAAGTGCTCCGAAAATTCGTCAACTAGACAATGAAAATGAATCGCTTAGCATTTCCAAATTAAGAAACAAAGGATAGCGACAAGCAGAGTCAAGGGATTAAAGGAAAGCATTAATTTTTCGTCGAAAATCTGTGTTCCCAGCTGCCGTGATCATAGACACTGCGTAATTAAAACAGTATGCGAGACATTCGTTCGAATTTTTTTATCTTTACTTTATCGGAAAATAATAGATGCGAATTAAAAGAGCACCTGAAAATTAGTCATTCTCGGGCTCAGCGAGGTACAAATGGCACGCTTAGACCACTTGCCATTTGCCTAAATTAAATGAAAATTCATCATATACGCTGAACCAAAAATTTTTCTGTGATTAGATCACATGTTCAGTAGGTCCGATCGAGTATGTGTGAGCTTTTACTCAGCGTGGATGAGGAAAAGTCGCTCACACAACAAAATCCTTGCTGAACCATTTTTCTTGGTGAGCCTACCAGTTACAACGGAACAGTGCGAAACATTTTCTCCCGTGTAAATCGACTTCAAACTCGGAGAAAATAAAAGATATTTTGACGGAGGTATATATACTTACAACTGTTGAATCTCTGTGCGTGCTGTCTGTTGAACTTGTTTGTTTGGAAAATGTACAAAAAACTTCCATGGGTGACAATTATACAAATAAATGGTGACTCCTATTGGCTGCTGAGATCATTAACTTGAAAATTACCTGGTTTACGTCAAGCGCGAAGCATTACCGATAACAAATGTATGCCATAAGTCACTGTCAGCCGGTTTACCGTTTTGAAATGAATGTGTCACAAAAGATAAATTTGTCTATATAACTTAGATAAATTGTCCTGTCGATGACAGTATTGTGATTTTTTGTTTCTGCCGATAGGCAGCCTTCATATTTTTGAAGTCATCGAGAAATTTTGGTTCGCTTTTTCAGATAGATCGTATTGCAATCTTTCATTTAAAAAAATTCTATGAAAAAAGATTGATCCTAATAAGCAAAGTTATTTACAGAAAACGTTTCTTCCCATTGATTATCTCTAATTGATAGCTGTCAACACGTTGTCACGAGAAGTAAACTTGCATCACGGGACAGACACCAGTTTCACACGTTTGTGTTTGTATATCTAAAATTAGTCGTCGACGTGCTGCTTCGAGAGTTTTGCTTTTGTATATTTTAGATTGAAAAGTTTATGGTATTTCTATTCCATATCGTCGAAGAAAAAACGAAGTCCGTGTCCTTTTGCAAGCGCGAAGAAACCTGCAAAGAGGAAAAAGGTTTCGAAATCATTCGATAAGGATTTCTCTAATCATGAGTTGTTTGGCGCTTTCGCCGTTCGAATTTGTAACTTCTTGATCTGCACGCGTACGTGCCCGTTCGTTTCCTGTCCCTTTTTTATGAGAACGCCTTTTACTTGTCTTCGGCATTATTCAACCTGTTTCGTTTATAGATGGATGGTGAATCTGCATTAGCAAAGACATTTAAAACATGGAAAATGAAAAATTCAACGAAAATTATTTCCTTACTAACCTTATACGCGAGCGGCGGTATCCAGATCTTCCAAAAAGGATATTTCCCGCCAGGAGTGAGCCCGCTTTGTTAACTTTCACACGTTTTGTGTAATTATCTCATTACACCGGAAGAACGCCCCAAAGTATATTTTTCTTCGTATCACGAAACGAAAATTTCAGCAACTGAGGCACACATTTTGAGTTCGTTTCCGGCGAGTTTTCAACGTTTTTCGCTGAAATTTGGAGAGAACGTTGCCCGATGATAATCAGGCAAAAAAACGGTGTCGGGGAATTTCATTTTTGGCTTCTTTCAAAAGTTATGACCTTTTTAGTGAAGAGAATGCATGTTTTATCAACTCTCAAAGTTTAACTGCGTGTCAGAAACAAACCAGACGAGTAATCAAAATTTCCCGACACCGTTTTTTAGAGAAAGGTGTCAAGAAGACATAGCGATGTTGATCGTGTTCTCCCGATCAAATCTGACCGGAAACGAACTTGATTAGTGAACCTCTGTACTTTGGGAAATAGCGCGCTATATTCGGAAAACCGTACATATATTTTTTTATGTCGATGAATATACCTTCGTAATCTACAATTATTAAGCACTCAGAAAATATATACTTTATTGGGATTTGCGTCAAACGTCCGATTGTAAAGCGGGGCCAAAGCTGAGAATGATGGTCATTTGGGGTACACTGATACCTTAAGAAACAGCCAATCAAGAATCCTGTTTTATGGCGCAGTCTAGCCAATCAGCAGCTGTCTTATAAGAAAAATTGACAAGTACATCGTGCTCGCTCTACGGAAAATCGCATGTGCTCGCAGAAAGTTATAAATACAGTTGATCAGAGTAAAGGTTTCGCTATTTACAGGTAAGTTTTGGCACTTTTTGCTGATCTATTATGATTACTTCTATTCGAGGAAGCATTCATCAAGGTCATGAAGCTTTCAGTGAGCATTCTAGAGGCCGACAGTGTTCATTTATGTCACTTGCAGCTTTGCTTTTCAATCGATCGAATTCGGTCGATTTAAAAGGCTTCGAATATAGCCTAACATTGTTAGACGAAATAAATAGTCCATTACACGTTGCGTTACTCAGTGTCCCTGTCACTAATTGTTCTAACGATCAGTTCATGGACCCGTTATTGCCATTATACATGTAGTAACTGTTGTTACACAACAGTGACTGTTGTTACACCAAGTATTTAGTTTATTTCCAAAAGTTGCGCTTAATAGACAAAAGAAAGTGTCACTAATCGTTCTAAGAATCAGCTAAAAAGCCCTTATTATTACATTTTGCGTTGCTGTTATTCGTTACACCTTCCGTTTTCGTTAACCAATATATTTCTTTTCCACTTTTATTAATTACTGCAAGCACAATCCCAAGAAAAGCCCGGCCTTAGCCACACCAATAGTTACTTGTTAATGTTATTCTCAAACAACATACATGTAACCATGTCATTTTGCAAATAAAATAAGTTATATTTTTGTTCAAATTCTCATTGTCGTGTTTGCATTCAAAAACACCTTTAACGGCAGCACTCGCTTCTCAATGAGAACTCCTAGTTTAGCCTTAGATATCTCAAAAGGTGGTTCTTTACAGTGTTACATAAATAAGCCTTATAAATTGACTTCCCTAGGCTTCCTTGCGTCAGATATATATATATATATACGCACGCTCTTTTTTTATTACTTTTCTGGCCGAGGCTGAATATTCAATTTCCCTGCCAATTTTATGCTGAAAAAAATTCATATGGACATTCTTAGACTAGGTTTTCACTAAAGGAGATTTTTCCGGATTCGTAAATGTTTCCGGATTCATCAATTTTAGAGTATTCGGATTCGTTGGCGTTTACACTGAAAGGATACTCGGATTCCTAACACGACGACAACTCCGCAAACATTCATGATGAAATGGCTAACAAGCTGTTGCCTTGACAACGAGAAAGAAAGTGCCGCCAAAAAAATGTAGGGGGAGTTTGAGACAGTCTGAAGTTTTCTTTTCACTCGCCGACCACGTTGTTGCAAATCATGTTGTCCAACCAGGGATTTGGTAGGGCCTTATCCAGAATCGCCTAGGTTTTCGATCGTGCCATCACCATCTCCGATTAAGCCTGGAGGACGACAACGTTGTTTGCGCCGATAATTTTGGTTTCAGTTCTGAGGAATATGGCGTTACCCATTATAAAAGATTGCTTGGACCTGTAACCGAATGAGGCAGCCAGCGACCACTATCAATGGCCATCAATATGACTACGACTAGATCCGCCATTTTGATTCTACCGCAAACTCAAAAGTTCGCAGGCGGAAAAATATCCGGATTCGAGAGAAAATCGTTTACACGACAAAACTTTCCGGATTCAAAAGTTTTCGGATTCCAAGTTCCCACTTTAAATTCCGGCAAAATCTCCGGAGACGAACTCAATGATCATCTGCAAACTCATACACGCGGCTGCTCATCTGTGGGGCGGCCCATAAAAGGTCAGGGGACCCCAAACCGTAGGGGGGTCCCCACAGGTTCAACAATATTACAACAATCACCAAACCGGGGAGTTTTTATTTCGGATTCGTCCACTTGTGTGTAAACGGCAAAACCAATCCGGTACTAAAACATTCCGGATTCGTCACGAATCCGGAACAATTTCCTGTAGTGTAAACCTAGTCTAAGAATATAGCTTATGACATTTCCGTTTTATTGGGTTTCATGGCGTTGAAGAAATTTTGGAGTCAGACTGTACGCCTTTTGAGGCCAGGAAGACTAAATTCACGGTCTTTTCACCGAATCATGAATTGTACAATTTATTTAAGAATGCATTTCAACATGAAATTCGAGTCTAAATCAACACGGCCTGCATCGTCCTAAATGGACTGAACAAGAGCTTCCATCGTCGAGAATCGATTAAAACTTCAAGCAAACTAGGCCATAATTATGAGTAAGCGAACACTCCACATGTTGTCAATACGTCCATTATCGACCGGAAGCCACACAAATAAATTGCTTTCGCGCCAGCGAATCCTAGACAGTTCTGATAGTTAGGCTAAGGCGAGAACGTCTAAAATTGATAAACTGAACAAGGAAATGCTACTCACGTTCGGATCAGCGCTTGACCTGATGTTCTTCGCTCTGTCCAAAGCCATGTTTTGCTCGCAAATAACAATGTCCCGGATGTACTTGAATTTCACCGAGCGGGAAAGTAGCGTTTTAACAGCGCAACAGATTAAGTTCAGGAAAAATAACGCCAACAGCAGCTGGAGATGTCTAGCTCATTGCTCGCCTAAGACCTTAACTGATGTGGCTAAAGCTCTTTTCTGTCTAAAGCAAGCACAACATTATCGGCACAGTGCAAACGGCCTACGGTCACGGGGCTAAATGACGACCCGTTTATACATCGCAGGGCCGTTTTCGTGTGCTTGCTAGCAAATCGTTAGACTTGCACCTTCACTGGACTTAAATGTCACCGCGCGAACTGAAATTTAGACGAGTGTAGCCTGGGCACCAATTGAAAAGGTGAGGGGGGTAGCGATAAATAATTAAAAAAAATATGAAATATGCAAAAAAGACTGAATCGATTCTAAACAAATTATAATGAGGTAGGTGTAAAGAAAAAGCAAAGTAAGAAGTTGTAATAATTTAGGCAAACATGTGCTTGGCAAACCGTCAATCTTACGAACATACGACACATGCTCGTCTATCGTGATAAAAAATTGTTAGAACGATTGCAACAAAAGAGGAAAAAAAACACATGAAGTCTCTCCAAATTAACGAAATACTACATTTTTGGACATTATTTCTTAAGTAGGTACTGTATATATTGAGATCTATGTTATGCTGTTTAAACAGAATGGCTGGATATATGGCTGCTCTTAAATTCGAGTTGAAATGAAGTTCGTGTATGTACGCCTAAATGTATGTAAAAATAATAGCACAAATGTAGGTAAAACGATAAAACCAAAAACTTAAAAGATCATGAACTAAAGCATCCCAAGCTTTTCACGATCATTTTTTTTTTGTAAAGTTCAAAAATATTTTTCTCAATCAATGTTTTTGGAATTTTACTAACTGGTAGTCTTAGGTTAGTAAAAGAAGAATATACATGGAAGTTTTAGAACGTAACAATTGTAATTGTTCTGCCTTGGCTATCAGTAATGAAGGACCAGGTTAGGGGCTATCGAACATAGGCTTTAGAGTGTTTTCCATCGGCGTTGGAGACATACGGGCATTAATGCATGAGCTATCTATTATTTGTTCGCTCTCCTCTCGAGACTCGCAAAATTCACATCCACACTGTTTTGTTCCAGAACCAAAAGTAAGGCAAAGAAAATTAAAATGCACCAAATATTGTCAAAAACTCCTGGGGAAAACTACTCCATGAGCGAAGTTGCATGTGTAATGAAACACTTCATTTGCATTGGGCATATTTAATGAGCTTTCTCAACTTCTTCTTTCTCTCCTCGAAACTTCGTTTCAAAACCCCATTCCTTTTCTCTCTCGAAGTATAAAAGCGTAGACATGCCCAGACATTCCAATCCGCCAAGTTAATCTTGAACTAAACTTGAAAAGTTTCCGAGTGTTTGCCAACCTCACTAGCTGTAAATATATTTTCAGTCGGTTGAAATCTGATTGGTTTAGCGCGAGCATGCGCAGACAAGTGTCCCCGGACCCTCTCTCTCCGAGAGCGTAGCGCTGCGTGACAGAGAGGACCAGAATACCCTTTTCATGCGTTTTGTGTTGTGGTACGGCTTATCTCGTACATTCGGTTTCCCTCCGCTTCGTGAATTCATTCGTGTAACGATGTACCTATTTAGCGATTCGTGTGATTAAATTCGTGTGATCTAATCATTGTTATCATTGTCATGTAACTGACATCCAAAACAGTCAAATGTTCACAGCTTCTCTTTTCTTTCAATATCCAACAAGCGCTTGTCCAAAATATACGCTGCATTTTCAAGAAGCCCATCCTCTCTCGCACCTCCGACACCGGCTAACGAAACTAATTCACGAGACCAATGTTTAGAAAATTATTAGCAAGAAAATGAACATCTACATCAAATTGGCATCTTAAATTAAAATACGGTAATGCCGGAATTTTCACAATGACGTAAAAAAAAGAACTGGAATATTCTTCTAATCTACTATGGCGATTTATTTTTCTTTTCAGTTATACGGAGTCGCCTCAAGCCCGTATAAAATCAATGCCCTTTATCGGTCTTGAGCTTTACTACTAATAAACAACAAAGCTTGAAGAAAAATATAAAAATTCACTGAAGACCATTGATCGGAGTTTTTAGATAGAGTTTACCAGTATTCAAATGGTCTGATTCCTATCTAACCATCTAAAATATCTTAAGCCTGGAGGCCTTTTTTCCTCTACGGAAAGGAAAGAACCTATTTCTTCAAGTTGCCTGGGGCTGTTGCATGGAATGACAGGAAAATATTATGATAACACCTCGCCACTAACAATGTAATGAATAACAAAATAATAATAATAAAACAGTTACCGCGCTGGAGTCTTCTCTTTAGGTATGTTAGGTTCCTTTGAATGATCAGTCTTGCGGGATAAGCGAACCTTTCTTACAGGCTAGGTCTCTATGACTTTGGCTTAAACATGGAACAAATCAATTTGAAACTGACAGCTGTCAATTGGAAAAACAGCATTATCGAAGCTCATGTCACAACTGCTAGGGCCTGCTTTCACCTATAAAGCGTGGAAAGCGCATGCACAACTGCATTTGTCTAGAGTGGGCCTCTCTGATTTACATAATTAAATATTTCCGCCGACGGAGAAATTCTGGGAATTCGTCAAGATAGCAGAAATTTTAAGAAACGTAAGACCAACCGGAAAGAGCGTCCTGACTAACAAACATTCTTGCATTCTCAAGTCAACCTTAAGGCTAATCCTGAGCACAAAAATTACGATCAAATACCACGATGTTAAAAAAAGCAAGAGTACAAAAGGCTACCACTTGGGGTAGATTAGGGAATTTTGACATGTGTTTCTAAGGGAGTTATATATTTATCCCTTCAGTTCAGACATTTTCTTCATTAAACTCGTTCTCGAAATTTCGCTGAGTTGTCCTTCATTGTTTAGAGGGAATAGGCAATTTTAAACTAACAGTGGGTCATTGTAAGCATTCTTTATCGAATGATGCCTAAATCATGGTTTCAAAAAACTGCCCAATTATTGGTGAACATGTTGCTGTCAAATTTGTGGCACAATAGGTTACCATAGCAGCAATATGACCTGCTAAAAACACCCTTCATTTTAGCTTTAAGCGCTAATAGCTCAAAAACGAGCCCTGTGACCCCTATTTCTTATAATCGAATTATGATAAGCATGATAAGATGTCACTTTTTGGAAAGTTAAAAGAAATTCTGTGGAGTGGGTTAAGAGCCACCTTAAAAGCGTGTCCGTGTAAGAACCGACCACTCAAATTGTGGTGAAAAATGAATTGCCCTCATTTTTTCTACACAAGTCAAGCAACATATGCAATGAACGAAAATGGCCTTTATTTCCCCAGATTCGCTTTCTTTATTTTTTGGCGAATTTTTTTTTATAGTCAAGTCACGGAAAACCGCACAAAACCGGAAATTGAAACCCAAATTTTGGCTGTTACGCGATGCTTGCTAAAATCTCACACATTAAACACAACAATCTGATTTTTTCAGAATTACGAGATGATCCTTTCTCCTTTCTACAGAATAAAAAAAAATACTCGCTTATCTTTAACACAAGCAAAGTTATGATTCTTTTCTCAAATCCACTTAAGAACATCATTCGCATTTTGTCAACATAGCCTCCAAACAAACAATTTTTTTTCAAAAGTGGGACCTCTTCATGAATGATGACTGTTATCAGCGTACTCTACCAGGACTAAGCTACAAATATGTACATTAAAAGTTGTGGGCGCTCGAAACTTTGAAGCGCAAAAAATTCGAGCAATTAGTCGAAAATTCAACGGTTTCTGCAGAAATGACGAGTCTCGTAAGTTAATTGAAACTCGTTTTAATCTTTCTCAGCGAATGTTTTGACCTTACCTTATTAGATTTGTTGATTTCTTAACGTTTGGAGAACTCGATGAGACTTACTTTGCACCAAAATATCGGAGAGTCTTTTTTCTGGCATTGATCATTCGTCACCTTGCAGTCACGCATCACGCAATTTTTGTTGACGTAATCGTTCACTAAAAATCTCGTGTACATGTATACTATTTCCCACCAAAATGAGACACTTAACAGTTCTATTGATAGCTATTTACACCAATAGGCCCTTTGCAGGATCCGGTCACATGGTACGGAATAAATTACCCTGGGACGCAAATGAGGCAGTGGGTACTCGTACCAGTCCAGCCCGACTTTCCTTTGTTTTGGAAGTCCCACTGCGTCATTTGCGTCCCAGCGTAATTTATTCCGTACCATGTGACCGGATCCTGCAAAGGGCCTATTCTTTTCATTTTCTTGGTGTTATAGGTTTCTTATGATTTCTGGGGAGTCATCGCCAAGGCCGGTAGCATAAACCGGTATAAACAGTTGTGGTCTATGTCAACACATTAATTTTGTTCCTTTGCTCGTTCTTGACGGTCTCCTTTCCTGAAATGCAGAGTTGGTAATACATGAAGCAGGAAAGCTTATGAAGAGATCTTTAGCTAAATTGATAACCAAAATTTAAAAATAAAACATATCTCGGAATGAAATGGGTGTATTATGGTCCATTTTCACAGCAACATCATTGTAACTCTATATTATCGAGGAAGTCTGCTGGTATTTCACTAATAGCTATATTTCTTTCTTTCTCAAAATCTGAACCGGGTTTAACCAAAATGACCACTATTGCATGTTTTCTTTGCTCATTGGAAGCTGCATTAAGTACATTTACAAATGTCAGAGCTTTGAAGAAGCATACACTAAATTCCACATGGCGAACAAGTTTCTTCCACTGTAACTGTTGTCACGCGCGTAACGCATTCATAGGAATACCCGACCAGTTCAAAACTTTCAAGTTGCAAAAAGTTTTACAAATTAAAGTTAAATGAGTTGAAAAAAAAAACATTTCTCCTACGTTCAACAAAAATAGAAGCAGTTTCTCCTCAGGGAACACGAAAAACAACTTTTTTGCTCGTGATTGTAAACGGCAGATTGGAGTTATATATTTTTTTAAATTAACCATTAACCACCATGACATTGCCGGGTACTACAAACGCGGAGCGATGTTAATTCAGTGACGTCATAACCACTAAAAATAATCATAGATTGCTAAAAGTAGAATCGAAGTAAAGACATCGTCTGCGACAGATGTGATCAGTTTAGTTTAGTTATCGCTCAAGAAGCAGTTACATTCTTGAACAAAATAGGACAACTTCTGCACCAAGTCCTTCTTCCTATCTTTTGAGTTGAACGCTACATCAAAGTGAAGCAAGATTGTTTTCAGCATTGTGACATTAAACTTTTGCAGTTTGTCTTCCTTGACGCATTTGCACAGGTATGTAGTATCGTAACAGATGGGATGCTGCGGGCTGAGCTCTGAGGCAATATCAGCAAGGAGCTTCTCTCTTTCTTCTTCCTCCTCCTCTGCGTAGGCATCATGAAGATCAATGTCCTCGTTGCCACGTCTCCTTCGCGCTGCGGCAAGGCGGGAAAAGAATCTCTTAACTTGGATTTTGGTTCAGTAGCCATTCCTCTCTTTTGAAAAGTGGACTATTGTTGTAATCTTTTGCGTTTCGCATATCTTAAGCTACTTGCATTGGATCAGCTTTATCTCCCGTTTTTTCTCCGATATCAAACTTTGCTGTTAGGTATTCCTTCACTGTGGCAGAAAATCTGGTTGCCCCTCGCCGAGGACTTTGCAATGCCCACCCGAGTGGAAGTTCACATGTGGATCCTGCACTCTTACTTGCTGTTGCTGTGCTGCTGTCAACACCAGCAGATTTCTTTACCTGGTCAACAGTAGAGAATTTCTGAGCCCATTCTCTTCTAAGCTTGTCAAAGGCGGACTCCATTTTCAGTGTTCCTGGAGTGTGGTCTCCGACATCTAAATGAGTTTCGAGATCCCCGAATTTTTCGAAGATCATCTGACATCCAGATTCAGGACATGGAAAAATTCCTTCCTTTTCGGTACCGCTCGCACGTGCCGACTTATATAAACGAGCATCCATGAAAGAGAAAAAGTCCTTCACAATCACCAAGTCAGTAGAGCTTTGATGCCTTTTAAATAGACCATCAAAGGGAATGAATTTTCCCGGTCCAATTCCATATGACTTCCAGACGCGCACCCCACTTGTTTCATACGCAAAGTTGTGATAACTGCTGAATCCCTCAACACTCTGAACATCGAGCGTCTTTTTGCTGACGTCAGTGAGGCAGACACATGCTGAAGTACCCTTTACACAGCGTTCCGAAAGTGCTCGATGCATATGATCAGCAGTTAAAATGTCATTTCCTTCACTACAATATCTGCGTATGGACGCTTTCATGGGACACAGAATACGGTCGCAGACATCTTTACCATGTTGTGGCTCAGAAAAGTCGTACCGTAGGATACGGACACCATTTCGTTCTCCAATATCTGTAACTGCAGCGATAAGGGAGTTGTTGTGATAACACCCTGCCCCGTCAGAACGGAGATAAACGGATTCTATTTCTGGGTTTTCGGTCTTGATTGCCTTCAGGAGATTCTCAATGATAGAACAAACAGCAAACCAATCCTGCTGACATGAGTCGAAGAGGTGAGCATACGATTTCAGCTGCAGACTTCCAGAACTGACGTTGAATGAAATAACTGTGGAAATATGCCAGCTCAGTCCCTTTTTTCCATACCAGTCACATTGCCTTTCTCGATACTTCAACTGTAAAAATTTCATGGCCCAGTCCATAACTATCAATGCCGAACTTGAATCCTCCATTTTCAAGACGTCCTGTCTGACTTCGTCCTGGTTGATTGAGCGAAGTATATGTGCTTTCCACTGTTGTATATCGGATCGTGTCCGCTCAAAGTCATAAAGAAGATCTTCTCGATGTTCTTGATTATACGGATTCCAAGATGAACCTCGGATTTCTGCCTCCACTTCGTCTAAGACTGCTTTCAAAGTCTGGCACTGGTAACAGCTTTCAATATGTTGATGAGTACACACAACCTGGAAGTCTGGGTCACAACCATCACTTAAGGCAAACTTTCTGCAGTGGTCGGCACAAGTTGACTCATCCGGTTTGCAGTGGACAGGATAGTCTGTCTTCAGGTACTACTTTGAGTCTCTCAATCTTCTTTTGGTATCGTTACACCACTGCTTGTTTCCTCCTCCTTTCTCTAAGTCGTCAATGATTCTCGCTACAGTCTGAAAACCAGCAGCACCATCAGCAGCTATGTTACCAAGCTCTTGAAGAGACTTACGCTGGGAGGCTTCCCGCACATCTAAGATTTTGAATAAGGTTGATCGGCTCAAGGGTTCGAATTACTCTTCTTTGCAAAATTCAAAATATTGATTGATCATGGTAGACCTTGCTACAGTTCGCACAACATTAGGCATTTGAATCTTCTCGCCACTGTCAAGTTTGATTTTATTGCCATATGCGACATCTTGATAAAAATGAGGACGCACTCCACCGAATTGTTGTAAACTTTTCCAAACGTTGCATCTTATCATGTTTATCTTAATTCGATAATAAAAAATAGGGGTCACCGAGCTCGTTATTAGTGTTAATATTCAATCTTCGTTCACTGTCCTGAAAATTCGCACGGGTCATTAGCTAAAATTGATCACGTGAGTTCCCGTTACCTAGCGACATCAAAGTGACAGAGTACGTTATTACAATAACGCATGAAAACTGTGCAGTGTTCTTCAACTTGTTCGTGAGGGAAGCTATTGTAAGTCTATACTGTAGGTTTATACTGTCGAATCGGTGTTTAAGGAATGTTTAATGGTAAATGTGAGGCTTTGCCAGAAGGCGAGGGTAGCGTTCTTCTTTGCGAGCTCGAGACATTTTGACTTGTCAAATTGCGAGACAGAGACTTCAAAGTATTTAGCGCAAGATGTTTAGACTCCAAAACGTTCAGACGTCATTTATCAAAACAAGGAAACAAATCGGACCTCGAGATTTTATTTTCCTTGAAGAAAAACGAACAAGACTCCGAGGCAGCTTTGTGAAAAAATCGACTAGGAGAGGCACATAATGGCAAAAAAATCGAGACTGCGACAGCCTTGAAATTCGGCGAAAATTTTGCGAGACTCCTTTGTTTTGAAAGAATATAAACAGATCTCGAAAGCTCTGAGCGTCTGACGTCTGATTTGATAAAAGTGGCTGGAATCACAAACTTCTCATTCTACATAAATAGCCGTAAAAAAGTTAACCAAAGAGCATACTGAAAGAAACTCAAACCACAAAAAATAACGTTAATATTTACCGGAATGGATTGTGCGTTGGAAGTCTTAAAGCGCTAGCCCAGAGCGCCATGCTATCGAACACCTCTTGATAGTTGTATGTTCCTGTGTTACTGCTGGGAACTTTCTTGGCGAACTGTTTTGAGGTGACCTAACAACTTCCTTATCACTGTTGTGAAACTAAATTCTCCCATTACTGAGTGGTTACTTTTAGTTTAATCTGGTGACGGTCTTGTGACTCTATACTTAAGGTCAGAATCCACGTGTGCGTTGAATCTAAGCCGTTAGCATCTATGCAAACTCTCCCAGATTCTTCTGAATACAGACCGTATATATATGTATCTCCCGGTCTTCCGAATGGGTGAGAGGGAATTAATGTTTGGATGTTTGACATTTTTGTGTTTGAATTGGCGAAGCTCCATGTCGAAAAAAATTATTTTTAGGGTCAAGAAGGGCAATTTTCTTGGATTTTTTTCGGCTTTTTCTTTCTCTGCTAGTTAGTTTCGTTACTCGTTTCGTTGAAGTGCTTGTTATACTACAAACGCTAAATATTCTTTGGAAACTAATTATTTATAATTATATTCCATCTTTTATCTTGGATCACTGACTATGTGACAATGTTTCTAAAAGGCCACATTACGGTTTTTTAACTATTTAAGTGTCACCCTCTTAAAATAAAGATTGATTGATTGATACATGTATGTCATCGATGTAATGATGTCTGTATAATAATCTGATGGTAGGGGAAGCCGGGCTTCGTAAATCAGTTATTTAAATGTATAACTAATGAGAGGCTCAGTATTATACAATTGATTATACAACAATGTCACTCTACCCCGGATGGCGTTTGACGTCAAAAGATTTCACCAGAATTCGACACAAATATCTTTATATGTTTCATTCATTAGCTTTGATTCGTTGCCATCATTCATCAGTCTTCCGTACTTTGTGAAGTCATGTTTCTGTCATCTGTCTACAGATACTGTGTTCTAGTCAAACAACAGTGAAACAATTATTGTTTATGGCGAGGTTTTCCTAAAATAGCCATTTTTGAAGTTCCTTATTTCCCAACGCAGAACAGGAAACTGTCAACAAAACATCGATTGAATAAACGCAACTCTTAGTTTTCAGTAGAAGGGGAAACCCGATTGTTTGACTGGACGCATCCAAGTGCTAAAATCGCTTGCCTGATGTCTCTCTTAAATAAAGCATAAGCTAGTGGGTTTAGGGCAGAATTTGTGACCAATAAAAGATGTCGTACGTACCATAACTGCCGAGATACTGAAGACAAACTGAAAATATCACAAAAACAAGCGTATACATCCAATGAATAACACAGAATGAACAAACCCACTACAGATACTACAACTCTGTTGTTGTAATTTGCACGTCCTTCGTCTCGCACATGGACTCGCAAGTTCAGTGATCTCAGTTCTGTCGACGAATCTTCAACTGCTCTAGAGGACCGTCGTCTTTTTCGAACAATACACACCATGTGAAATGGAAGCAAGAAAGCAAAATACATGGAACAAACTCAAACATCACCAGAAAAAACCGGGACGAGATATTTAGAGGCAGCTGCTTCGCTGCTCAAATGCACGGGCGCAAAGGTACACACTCGACTTATTACCGGTACAATCCAAGCGGTAATGACCGAGAGGGCAATACGCGTTGGTGTCACAAGCCATTTGTGTCTCAGCGGCAAGGTGAGGGCGATGTAACGATCCAGAGTCAAAATGAAAAGGTTGGTTACAGACGCGTAAAGAAATGTCCACTTGATTGTTTGTCGCACAAACCAAACCTTTTAGCTACAAGGAAACCATTTCAGGCACGCGTAAAAAGGAGGGATGTAGGTGAACCCAACAAAAAGATCGGCGATTGCAAGCGACAAGATAAACCAATTGGGTTTCTTTTGGAGTTGGTGTTTTGTTGTTATCAAGAAGATTACCAGGGCATTTCCAGCAACTGCTATGGCGGTAATGAACCACGCAAAGTACCAAAACCAAGACTCAGGTTTTCCCATGGCAGCGCAATTTTAAAGTATCAACCGAAAACCGAGTTAATTCACTTTGAATCACTCAATTACAAGTGCACCTCAAACCGGCCACTGAGCAGATGTAATTATAGTTGTGCACTTTGTATTTTTTAGAACACTGTCTAGCGTCACCTAATTAAATTTCGTCGTTCTCTCCGTTTTATTGTGATACTGTTTTGCCAGTTTTAATTGGCTCAGACAGCTGCGAGGGTAGCTGTGAATATAAATCCGTTTTGTAATGTCCTTTGATTCACTGTAAAAAACATATAGGGTTCTTGATATTTTCCTAATTAGATCAGAGCTTTTTCTCGAGAAGAGAGCAATAAACGTTTTGACGTGTCTGTAGTCTTCTCAAACTGAATTATCCCTAGATAAAAATTCACTGAATTTAAATTACAAATGCATTTAATTAAGGACTTTCCTAATTTTTACACAGTGGAAACAATCCTGTTTGTACAGGAAACGTTTGTGTTTAAACCTGTAGTGTTATTCTCTATCCATTGCCCCGTCTGTATTACATTGTAAATCCTGTGTATAAGAAAATTCCCCTTTCTGATTGGTTCTCCCTGCGCCAAGTAGTCACGTAATTGGCGTGCGAATTAGCTGTGCGAATGGGATAGGTGTCCAATTGCAGGTATCCAATTATGTAATTGGGTGCCTTTAATTGAACACTTGGCATTCGAGTGTCAATTACCTGTGCTTTAAAATGGCTTTTTTGATGTTTCCTTCTGTTTATAAAACTTATGGAAATTAAAAATGCTATCTACTTTTTCGCTCAAAATTTACGGCAAAATTTACGATAAATCATTTATAAAGTTCGACCCGATTACTCGGTCATATTATTATTATGAGTCGATCGCATCAACGAAATGTGTTCATCTACGCCATGTCAAACTGAAAAGACAGCCAATCAGAGTACGCACAGAAAACCAGCTAAAATAAAGCCGTTGTATATTTGATGACTGTGTTGGCCACTGTTATTTCTATGGCAAGGTATATAATAGTTATGCAACACTCTCTTGGTATACTATGGAATATCCCACTTGTCAATTGTATATTCCGCTTGGTATATACAGTCGCCCAATTAGGGCTCGTTTGTATTACGAAAAATACCCCTGCAGGGCCGGGTTGTTCGAAGCCTGATTAAGCTAACCCAGGAATAGCAAGCTGAGAATTTTGATTTCAGTTTTGTATTTTTTCGGTGAGGTTTCTGTTTATACTGTTTGTCCTTCAGTTTTGAGCTTGGGCAATGTCAAACTACACAAAAGATAAGAAGTGAAAAACATCTTTATACAAGAAAAATTGATACTTCGGTTAACTTTTAATCCTGGGTTAGCATTAACCGGCTTTCGAACAACCCGTCCCTGGGGTATCGCATTGTATAACACTCGAAAGCATCACCTGCTGATAAACTAGTATATAACTTACCCAAATAATTTCATGACTAACAAAATCAAGACACTCTTAATATTAAAAATTTAACCCTCATCATTGCTCATACCTAAACGAAAAAAAAAAGCAGAAATTTACTGTCAAGTACTTGCTATAAATGAAGTAGTTGGCAAGTGCGTGGCACATTCGAGTGGCGGCCGAGCGGGTGATTTGAACTTTAACGAGTAAGCAAGTACAAATAACCACTTTCTTATCGTGCAGATAGCAGCTTATATACGTTTTGGTCGTGTGGGCTGACCTTGGCTGTGTGGGCTGACCTTGACCGCTGGCCAGCCATTGATCTCGCTCACGAGATCAACACAAGCTTAACATTATTTTTACAGTCAGTATTGGAAACATGAACCCGAGTGGACTCGAGGGCATTTTGTGATTTATAACCAAGAACGATGCTTTGAAAGTTTATAAAATTGCACGAGGCGTTGAGCGAGGTTTGTCGTGCCAAACACTCTTCTCTCCAAAATCATGTTAGTGCAGCTGTTGTAATGTTCTTTCTTTTTCGTGTCTTCTTTACGTTTTCCAACCAAATTTTGGTCTGCGGATAGACTAGTATCCCATCCATGGGGAGTAGCGGCTAGAAATACTCCTGGTCGCTTCATGGCACGGAGATAATTAAGGCGCCGGCCTGATTGGCCATTTGGCTCCTATGCAGACTTAACTTTACTTTTTACCCATTAAAAAATAAGAATTCGAAGCTGCCAATTTTGCCTGATAATTATTATAAGCATACCAACAGCAAAGTACAAACTGACGTAAATTATTTACAATGTTATTAGAATGACACGAAAAATTACATCTTTAGAAAAGTATAATATACACTTAATTCTAACAATCTTCCGAAAATTAAACCGGCAAATTTTGACGGAAGTTTATAGTGATCATCTATTTCTGACCATTTTAGCTAGTGCTAGGCACAAAATAAACGAACTTAAATACATTGGACGTAATTTACAATTTGAACACAAGCAACTAAGCTTTAAGTCAAAATAAATTGCATTTAAGGCAAATCTTATTCGCTCTTTTGTAAGTCTCCATTTACTTAGCTTGGTTTTTCTCGCTTATTAAGCGCTCGTCTTTTGTTTTGGTTTCTAACCAAGATCATCTGTTGCCATGGCGACGTCAGCGTTTCTATGTGGGTACTAAGAAACTATATATAATCAAAGAAGTTGATTCGCAATTCATTTTCTCCAAAAAATCCAATGAATTTAGAATTTATCATCAAATATTTCAAATTTTTACAATAGCGATATAAGAACAACATTTTGCATCGGACAAAATTAACAATTTAACACAACGCAGTTAAAACTGGCCTGTAATTAAACTACATTATATTAAATGAATGTAAATAACCAATTGGGTCTTTTGTCAGTGTCAAACTACGTAGTTTGCATTATTTGCATCAACTTCCATCGTTTGGTTGGTTTTGTCTCCTGGTTCCTCTGTTTCCATGGTGATGTCAAAGGTTCTGTGTGGATCACGCGTCGCTTTTATCGTCAGGAGACCATCTTTTGTGAAGTGTGACGTCACTGAACCGAGATCTACGTCATCAGGCAGCAGAATGCGACGACTGTAATCATGTGACAGGTGATGTGTCGAGATGTGTTTCCCAGTGACGGTCAACTCATTTCTTCGCAATTGGATGTTGATCTCTTCTGGTCTACAACCTCTGAAATCCAACTTGGCCTCAAATTTGTCGTCGTTTGGTTTCTTTTCCACTCGTTTCATGCCCTTGACTATGAGAGCGCCGCCATCTTGGGTAATGCGTGACGTCACAGTTGCTGGATCGACGCCTTGAGGGAGTTTAAAGACTCCCCTGAGTTCTCGTTTCTCGAATCCATCCTCTGAAAGTCGATGCTGGCCATATAAGATGACTTTTTCATTGTCAACCTCAAGCGTGATTTCGTCTGGTTTGTAGTGCCTCAACAGCACATAGGCGATCTTGACTGACTCCTGATAAGATGTTTCCTTAGCTTTTTGACTGGTAGAGCATCCAGATTCCTGCATTTGAGGGACAGCAACTTCTCTCCACTTATCGAGACCAAAGTCATAACCTCTGGGAGCTCTGCTGTGGTAAACGGGCAGCAGATGGAAGGAGAAAATCATGTTAAAAAGCTGAATTAATGCCTACTGAAATTCATCACTGAAAACGAAGCGTTCTGAACGATTTTGCTTTGCGTTTTTTCAGAAATTTGAAGATTACACACTCTCAGAGAAAATAAAGCCTCGTGCATTTTTCTTTACATAAACTTGCAGATTGATACTGTCGAATCGGTGTTTAAGGAATGTTTAATCGGGTAAATGTGAGGCTTTGTGTAGCGTTACTCTTTGCGAGCTCGAATTTTGACTTGTCAAATTGCGAGACAGAGACTTCAAAGTATTTAGCGCAAGACGTTTAGACTCTAAGACGTTCAGACGTCATTTATCAAAACAAGGAAACAAATCGGACCTCGAGATTTTCTTTACCTTGCAGAAAAACGAACGAGACTCCGAGGCAGCTTTGTGAAAAAATCGACTAGGAGACGCACATAATGGCAAAAAAATCGAGACTGCGACAGCCTTGAAACTCGGCGAAAATTTTGCGAGACGAAAATTTTGCGAGACCCCTTTGTTTTGAAAGAATATAAACAGATCTCGAAAGCTCTTATTTTCTGACGTCTGATTTGATAAAAGTGGCTGGAATCACAAACTTCTCATTCTACATAAATAGCCGTAAAACAAATTCGGTGATCAAATCTTCCTCTGTCATTTCAATGAAAAGTTAACCAAAGAGCATACTGAAAGAAACTCAAACCACAAAAAATAACGTTAATATATACCGGAATGGATTGTGCGTTTGAAGTCTTAAAGCGGTAGCCCAGAGCGCCATGCTATCGAACATCTCTTGATAGTTGTATATTCCTGTGTTACTGCTGGGAACTTACTTTGCGAACTGTTTTGAGGTGACCTAACAACTTCCTTATCACTGTTGTGAAACTAAATTCTCCCATTACTGAGTGGTTACTTTTAGTTTAATCTGGTGACAGTCTTGTGACTCTATACTTAAGGTCAGAATCCACGTGTGCGTTGAATCTAAGCCGTTAGCATCTATGCAAACTCTCCCGGATTCTTCTGAATACAGACCGTATATATATGTATCTCCCGGTCTTCCGAATGGGTGACCACATCTTACACAATTACGTAGGAATAAATGCGCATAAGTTTTTTTTCAGGCTGATTTTTGACGTTTTTTTGGGGGGGAGGGGGGAATGTTTGGATGTTTGACATTTTTGTGTTTGAATTGGCGGAGCTCCATGTCGAAAAAATTATCTTTAGGGTCAAGAAGGGCAATCTTCTGGATTTTCTTTCTCTGCTAGTTAGTTTCGTTACTCGTTTTGTTGAAGTGCATGTTATACCACAAACGCTATTTATTCGTAGCAAACTTATTATTTATAATTATATTCCATCTTTTATCTTAGATCACTGACTATGTAACAATGTTTCTAGAAGGCCACAAGTTCATTGGTTTTTTAACTGTTAAGTGTCACCCTCTTTAAATAAAGATTGATTGATTGATATGTCATCGATGTAACTGATGTTTGTATAATAATCTGATGGTAGGAGAAGCCGGGCTTCTTAAATCGGTTATTTAAATATAATTATAACTAATGAGAGGCTTAGTATTATACAATTGATTCTCGCTTGGCAAAATACAACAATGTCACTCTACCCCTGGTGGCAAATTATCTAGCAGGTTAGGATTCAAGGATGCGTGAAGGTATTTTGAAATGCCAGGATTGATAATAAAATGTCAATCTGACAACTGCTTTGATTTGCTTAAACAACGTGCTTTCTGAGAGTGTTTCATATTTTCAGGAAATTCCATGCGCTGTGATTGGTCAGTTCATCTCCATAGCGCAGTCACGTCCTTATGTCACGTGCGTGCTTTATCGAGTAACGTATGTGTTCCAGGAGGTCACGAGCTTCAGAGCCCATGATATTTATTGAAAACTTTTCTTCCTCGTGCTTTTTTATGTTATATAACTATTGCTGGTTTGAATTAAATAAGCATCCGGGTGCTGCAAAAAAGCGTGACCATATAACTAAACTCGACACGTCAGCTATTTTTTAATACGCACCTGAGTAAGTATCAATCCCCCAGTCACCCCATCGGCAGATGTTTCTGTGCGCCCCTTTGAACGTTCTTTAATTTAGATATTTACTGAACTCCTTTTTACATAGTTCTGAGTAAAAATAAAAATTCAGCCGATTAAAACTTTTAGCTCTGCCACATTCAAAAGACAAGAAGACTTTAATTAGCGAGGGATAGTTTTGCAAAAACTCAGGTGTTCTATAAAAAGAATGTTTGCAGAATTGATCACAGTCACATCGTGCGATCTGTGGACCTTTTATTTACGGGTTAGAGACTGTTGTGAGTGTTTTGTTTTCAAATACACGCACGCACTTACTGTACAATGAACGAGAAATTTTCAATACTGCACGAAGCGAAGCTGAGTGCAGTATTGAAAATTTCGAGTTCTCTAACCCTTTTAATATTCAATTTGAGTTCACTGCTGGCGATAGACTTACAATGGCTTCCCGCCCGACCTGTTTGAATGAGAAAACAATGAACACTGCACAGGTTTTATGCGTTATTGTAATAACGCACTCTGTCACTTTGATGTCGCTAGGTAACGGGAAACCACGTGATCAATTTTAACCAATGACGCGTGCGGATTTTAGACAGTGAACGAAGATTGAATATTAAAACTCTATATTGCACGTGTACTCTTGAACTTGCAGTAAATCCAATTTCTCTACAAATGTAAACTTTTTTAACTATGAAAAAATAGAACGAGCTTGAGTTCACGCTTGTTTTTGTTATAAGTTGATCGCACTCCGCTTGTTATTGCCTATATATCCTCACGTGCTTTGCAACGAGACAAACCAAGTGGTTGAACAATCGCACGGGTAGAGAAAAACCAAAACAAATAGCAAACAAAAAAACTGGCAAACAATCAAAAGCCGAATCACGATGGTGGACTTATGTTTTGAAACAGGCGCACTTTCAACGCACTGCAATGAAATCAGCAGTAAACTGATTTAGTTTGTCCAAGGTTTAATAAGCAGAACAATGGCTCTGCACGTGCGTTATAAAACTGCGTAGTTTGAGGACTCATTTCTTGTATTTCCATTTGGAATTGAACGCTGTCACTGCACATTTAGCCTGAGCACGTTTTTAGAGCCATTTGCGTACTGAACAGACCTAGACAATTGCAAATTTCAAGGAACGAGTGACGAACAAGGATTTATCCTGAGACTATGTGACTATAGACAAAAGTTTTTTTACTTTCACATTAATTTTGTGGAACCATGAGTAAAGGATTTATCTTGCGACAATGCGACAATTTTTTTAGTTACACATTTTCGGAAAACATGAGTAGGTTTTCGAACTAAGAAAGGAAAGAAACAAATGATATTAAAGAAAGGGTTGTGCTCCAAACAATCCCTTTTGCCCCAAGAAAGCCATTTCGTATATGCGTCATCTTTAAAGAAGGACTGAAGTAACCGTACACAAGACTAGCTGAAAAACAGTTGGACAATTCAAGCTCAGATGCCAAGGAAATCAGTTAAAACAAATATATGATTAACGGGCGAAAAGTTCAAAACTGGAATAATTCGTGAACGAAATTCCATCATGACTTTCCGTGAAGGTATCAACCAAAACACGACTACCTAGACAAAACAGGAAAAGAACTATACCAAGAAAAATATTTGTGCGCTAGCTGACCTTGTCTGTTGAATGAATGAATGATCACAAGATCAGCACACGACAAACCAGCGAGACTTGGTCTTTTCCATTTTAACGATTTTTGAAGGAATTTACTCAAGAATTTGTCGACTTATATATTTTTAGAATATTGTCTATTACCTTGTTCTCACTTTCATTTTACTAAAGTGGTGCCGTTATGTAAGTTTTATAATTATCTCTGACAGCCGTGTGTAAATAGAAAGCTTTCAGTTTTCAACATATTAAAATGGTCGATCAACGGAGGATTTAATGTCATTCTTGTGTTATTTTTTGACTTTCTTTATTTGCCGAGGAACTATAGGTTTGATGGAACTCAAGAAACTAAATATGAGACAATAACCATTTTGATATTTGAATTCACTTAATTTACCGATTTACTGTCGGTATATGACTGTGGAAGTCTTCCATCATTAGTTCGAATTTATCAGTAGTTTGACGCCGGAGAAATTTGAAAACGTGGAATTCTTCTCAATGTGTTCGGTAGAGAGCAGATAAAGTTATAATTATTGTACTTTATAATTAGTTCAAAAGTTTTCAAAAACGCTTTTCAAAACGGAGGAATTTGGCGTTTTAATGTGGAAGGAAAGCGTTTTGAAAACGCTTACGGAAGTTACAAAACGACGTGGCGATAATCATGTGATTTCCCTGTAAGTGCTTATATGTGTGTTTTTTTTTTGTAAAATGTATCGAATGCGATTCAATTCAAAGTGCTCCACAGCAACAATTTGTTATTACCTTTTCTAAATGTGATTTCCGATCCCTGCCCGAGGTTTCCCAAAACACAAATCGCTGAATGGTTGGTGATTGTTGCGTTTTCAAATTTCTCCTGCGGTCTTTCACTCTTAAAGCGCATTAAAATGCGCTTTAAGAGTGAAAGACCGTTTTAAATTCATTGGGCGTACTGCGGACGGCGCAGTTCGTTTGCATTCAGTTGAAATTGAGTGTGCTAGCATTCCTAATTGGTCCTTTCGATATATTAAAATTCAGTTTCGCAGCGAGGCTTAGAGGACAATAACGAAGGGAATTAAATGACCATGTTTATTCGTTTCTTTTGCTTGTGTCCTCTAGGCTCGTCGAAAGTGGCCTATTTTCTCAGTGATGTATGAGTAATCCCACAAAAGCATTGGCAATTGACATCTTGCATTTGAAAAAATTCTTTCAAATTGCACTGATTTCGAGAGAATTTTCAAATATCACTCACTTGTACTTGAAATACCAAAATAAATTTTCTCTTGGAAATACTTAATTGTAGTCGCATTTATACGATGACCTATACGAATTTCTCAGTTTCATCATGAATTCTGTTGTGGTGGAGCAAAATCTTCGCTGAACAGATATTGTTCCGTTTGAATCACGTACGTTGAGACGGGTCACAGATAAATGCTTGACTGAAATAGACCAGAAAAGAAGATAGAAATTATAATACTAAACATTTATTTTATAAATTCACTTTGCCTGTTATATTACACAATGAATACTTGAGTACACAATAAAACATCTAAATAAGTGAAACTGTACGAAAATCAATGCAAAATAACCTCAATCGTGTACTAGCTATAATTTCTTTATTGAAAACTATCGGTATACAATAAAAAGTTGGAATACAGAGTTCCTTCTTGTCAGTTCCGGTGAGAATCGAAATAATTATTAATTTCTATAGACCCTTTTCATAAATGGCTGCCAATTTTAATTTTTTTTGTATGCATGCATTTACGTTAGCCTCACTAACCTTGTTTAAGAGTAATTTTTTTTTTTAAATTGTCAAAATAATTTATAATTGGCAGTCATTTATGAAAAGGGTCTATAGCTATACCGTAGCTATATATCGATCAGATATACCATCTTTTACATTGGACTTAATTAAATGGCTTCTATCATAAAGAAAAAATGGAACTTAAGCAACACAGCTGAGAACAATCTCGCCTTCTCTTTTGGTCCCTCGTCTACTTCACCTGTTTCCCTGGTGACGTGAACGTTACTCTTGCCCGGTAAAACACGTGATGCTTCTATCGTCAGAGGGCCTTCTTTAGACAGGCATGACGTCACCGATCTGGGATCTACGTCATCGGGCAGCAGAACGTAACGACTGACTGACTTACTTGACTGGCAATTTTTCATCTACCTGCAAGCCAGAAGTAATCAACTTATTTCCTCGGAGTTGAACTTGATTTCTTCAGCTTTGAAACCTCTGAAATCCAATCTTCTCTTTCTTTTTTCGGTAAACTAGTGTTGTTGTGTAAAAAGGGTAAACTTAGGACTCGTATAAAATACGAAAAGTTCTCTTCACTTGAGTATTTTTGAGCACAAATTCCTCTTGGGGGTTGAAAGGGCTATGAGATCGGCGAGTGACAGGGAGTTATGCATGTGGCGTGTCACACCAATCACGAAGTGGGTTGCATCAAAGAACGAATCAAATTGCCTGTTAGAAAATAATATGGTATCTACATTAATTCAAAGACGTGTCAGATTACTGTAGTTTGTTCAGTAAAACAGTGTACATGTCATCGATTTAGCTTTATGGAGGGAGAATTACATAACGAAAGTAATTTTTGTGATGCTCAACTGCTTGCAACGCGCACACGCCAAGGCCTTCACTTCGCCTCTTTCCACTCTCAACATAAACCAGGCAGCCAGACTTTTAAACCAAAATTGTAAGGCCTACTATTCGTTTATCTTAGAGATTTAAGATCGTATGTATATCATAAATTCTCACTTTCTTTCGTGCTGTACATCGTAGCCAAAAACACTTGTCAAATTAACTAAATTGTCACTGTAAACACTCCCTTAAATGCTCCTATCTTCATAACCTTTTAATTAAAAAATAACTCTTGCAGGCTTTGCGTGCCCTATGTTTACAATATTCTACTCGTTGTGAATCTCAATGTAACATGGAATTGGTCTGAAAAATTGCTGCTCTGGCCATTTCCAAAAGCTTTCACAGCAGTGAGAAAATACGCAGAATCTCTTCGATGATTATATGCACATTTGTTTTGCCGTAAAATCTAATAATCGCCGCAAAATGCAAAACTGACTCAAAATGTAATGACATCGACGCAAGTATTCAATGCAAAATGTAATAACTATTTCAACGCATGATGCAATAACGCAAAATGTAACACAAGTCAATACGTGAAGAGTCAAAGTCCTAAATCAGCGGACCACAGTAAAAATGCGCATCCATAACATGCGTATTCAAGCGGGTTATCAGGGGGGGATGGACTGGAACTACAGAGGGGGCATCACTGAAAGATAACACATTTTGCGAGTTGGCGCTAGAATCTTTCTTTCTTTTGGTAAACATGGGTTGTTTTGTAACAAGAAATGCTGGGATTGAAGCTGGCATTACGTATTAATCTTGATCAAGTTTTAAGACCGATAGACATACTGAACAGATCTAGGCATCCGCGAAATTCGGTAAAATATAAATTGATTGTTTTCTAGGCGTCGTTCTCGGCGACGCCGTCGTCATCTGATTGCTTAAGGTCTCTATAGATGGTCTGGCGGAGACGGCATGATATAGACTGGGACAACTTTTAAGAAAAGGCTTCTTTTAAAACTTCTAGCGGCAAACTCGAGGAAAAGTTGGTAAACAGACTTTTCTTACTGAATTTTATGCGCTGAACACGAAAATTTTGTTTACCAAGCTTGATTTTTAGCATTATTCTCAAAATCTGGCTTTAAATATACGGAGCCAAATACCGGGCATGGAAACGAGGCTAAACTATTTTGCTGCTTCAAAAGTTAGTTTCAAAACTGTTTTTTTTTTTCAATACGGCTTATTATAATTTTCTCATTCTTTAAACTATAATTTTATAGTAGCTGCTCAATTTATACACGGCATATTGTAAAATTGTCGTCTTTATTTTAGGCCTCATTTATTTCCAATGTACGCGTGTACCATGGTTACCGTAAGTTGAATTCAGAAAATACTTCTTTCTTTAAAAATTGAGCTTTAACATTTAACTCTAAAGTTCCTTTTTAACTTGTGCTTTCTGATTTGGTGAAAGAAGAGTTTTTAAAAAAATTGCGTTGTTTTATTTCACTTTTTATTCGCCCACGCGCCGAGCAAAAACCCATTCAAATGCTTTACGGTCTGATGCGTGATGGAATCGCGCTGTAAACCGCAGCTCAAAGAAGTTAAAGAGGAATGGTTTAACCAAACAATTACAGACTGCCCAGCGGCTTTAAAAGCAGAAGCAACAGATATGGCGTTTTTCCTCGAACGACAAAATGAAAACCCTAAGTCTGGCTGGACAAGCTTCAATGAAGCACATTCTGAGATAAACCCTGAAGTAAGTACAGTTGGGCACATGCCGATCGTATTGGCTCCAGCGCACGATGTTGACACTTTAAACACAGTCGTGCAACGAATCAAAGAAGTTGCCGAATCCTTCAATCAGAAGCATGTTGTTTTGACGGTTGATCAAGCTCTTTTTCCAATACTCATGGAACTTAAATGGGTCGTACCAGAGTACAACGAGGTTCTCATTCCCCGACTTGGAGGACTTCATATATCCATGAATTTCTTAAAGGTACTAGGCCAGCACGTCCAAGACTCGGGACTTCCGACCATCTGGATAGAAAGCGGCATCTTGGGTCCACGAAACGTAGAGCGAGCACTCGCAGGTAAAGACTACAACAAGGCTACTCGAGTTCATAAGATCACTCTTCAAGCAATGTGGCAACTGCTTATGCCACAACTTTTAGTCTACACAGAAGAGAACGACAACGAACTGAGTCAAAGTCTTCAGAACTCTATCCAGTCCAGCGGGGAGAGAGTGAACCTGCTTGAGCTGCTGGCATCTGATAGATACCGCAACCTACTTTCATCATTCATCGCCCTGAAGAAGGAGAACAATCCAAATTTTGACTACTGGTTGCAGTACATGGATATGGTCCGCATCCTATTGCTGTTTATCAGAGCTCAACGGGAGGGGAATTGGGACTTACACCTTTACGCCTTTGGAAAGATGCTGCCATTCTTTCATCGGTACGATCACACCAATTACGCACGATGGGGACCTGTGTACCTTGCGCAAATGATGCAGCTTCCAGAAGAAGTCAAAACAGAGTTTGACAAAGGAAATTGGGTCGTGAAAGGTTCACCTCGAAGATTTAATCAAGTTGATCCCGATCAAAGTCAAGAGTGGCTTAATGGCACCGGAAAGAGGGGCGGAGGAATAGTTGGCATTACAAGGACGACATCGGCGCTGTTTAGATGGACTCAGTCATATAACCTGCGCGCGCATATTGCTGCCTTAACAAGGAAGATGTACAATGTCAACGATGATGACGAGATAACATGCAATGAGTCTAACCCGTCAAGGAAACTGCGAGATAATTCTGATGAGAGAAAAGTGCTCGAGTTACTGCATCAAGCGAACATTTTCAATGTAAACGAACAACCAACGGTACCTGAAAGGTTGCAGAACATGGTCACCAAAGACATGGCAACAACGCAGATAGAAGAGTCTCTACTTCAAGCTAACAGCCTTGGGCAGGAGGAGCTTGTGACCTTTGTGAAGGAAAGGCTTATGGCACCGGAAGACGATGGAAATCATAAAAAGCTCAGGGATCCTTTGCCCAAAAATAAAGCGCCCACATTTTCTTCTCTGTATGAAGCCGAAAAGAAAGAGAATGAGAAGTCCGCTGCCATCAAAGCCGACAGAAGTATTCTTCAACGCATCATCACAGCGTATGATGCTGGCAGGAAAGTGGATTTGCCGCGAATCCTCAGCCATGAATTATCTACAGTTCCACTCGCTATCGCAGACACAAACGGCCAGCTGCGCACTGGAAATAAGTCAGTAATGATAGAACTACTGTCAAGCGGATTGGAACGTCCTCGGGTCACACCAGTCGCAGGACGATCGACATTGATAGTAGATGGTCAAGCATTAGTCATGGCTCTTGGAAGACCCCCAGAGTGCAACACATTCGACGATTTCGCCGAAAAATTTGTGAAAGCTGTTCTATTCTCCGGAAAGGATTTTAATCGAATAGACGTAACGTTTGACAGATACAGAGAAACATCGATCAAGTGCGCAACCAGAAAGAAGCGTTCCAGAGGTCATGCCCCAATTAGAAGAGTAATTGAAGATGGCACCGTTCCTCTGCCTAAGCACTGGTCTAACTTTCTTGCTCTTGATGAAAATGAAGCAGATTTAGCACGCTTTCTTTCAGAAAAGCTGATTGCAGGAGCCCCAGTTGATAAAGTCATCATTGTTGGCGGTGGATTCAAGGAAGAAGACACAGTCAAGTGTTCCCGCCCAAACATTGACACCAGCGCCCTTTAAGGTTTCCATGAAGAGGCTGACACCCGGATGATCCTCCACTGTGTACACTCAAATGCAGAGTGCATTGTCGTCGCAAGTCAAGACACGGACGTATTTCTCCTTCTAGTTTCGCACCTGGACAGAATGAGCTGTAAACAGTTGTGGATTAAAGCTGGAACTTCTAAGAAGCCAAAGTACCTGCCAATCCATACAGTTAGAGAACATCTAAAGCAATCAATACCTGAGGTGGAAAGCATTCTCTCTTTTCATGCAATAACCGGCTGTGATACCGTCTCCTACTTTGCTGGCCATAGCAAGAAAACGTCATGGAAGACGTTCACAGAACACTGGGTGCTGCTGAGAAACCTAGGAAATGGCGATCTAGACAGTTCCACAGTAACGTCCGTTGAAAAGTTCATTTGCCGAATTTACAGTGTAACAGAGGCGGAGAGTTGTAATGAGGCACGTGCAACGTTGTTTTCTAGATGCCGGTCACCAGAAGCTCTTCCTCCGACGAGCGATGCAATGCGATGGCATATTGAAAGGGCGCACTACCAAGCAATGATCTGGAAACAAGCCCATGTTCCACATCCCACACTTCCCCTTACAGAGAGCTCGGGTTGGACTAATCTGAATGGAAAACTAGTGCCAAAGCTGATGTCTCTTGTCCCCGTACCTCAAAGCTGTGATGAGATGGTTAACTGCGGTTGCAAATCAGGATGTAATTCAAGGAAGTGTAGCTGCCGGCGAGTTGGACTGCCATGCACAGGAGCATGCAAATGCAAACGTACTACGGACAGCTGCTGCCAAAATAGTGCCAGTACAATCGGAAACCAAGAACAGTAAATGGTACAGTTCATTAAAATGGTTTAGCATCTTTGATATTTTTTTTTTGGTTTTATTTTTTTTTAACTATGTGATAAAAATTTCATTGGCAGATGCCAAATATTAAGAATAATGCCGTTACAGTAGATTTTCGAGGAACGTTCTGTGGAAGCCTGATATCACCCAGAATTTCAGTAAATGACTTCCATTCTTATTAAATCTGTACAACCAATATTACGATAACTTAGAATACATTCTCTTGCTCTGTTTTCATATTCTAAAAGTAAATAATTAGTCTTTTTTCGAGAAGTTGTATAAAATTACTTTCAAGAAATCAAGCTAAACTCTAGCCTCGTTTTCAAGAGTCACATGATCAAAGGATCACGTGGCCAACATGTAGTAAGCACAAAATGCTTTTTAAAAACATACTTTTTGTAACATCTGCTGATTTAGATTGATTTAAACCATGTAAGAGTGTTTTGTAAGGAAATACGAATTTTCGCTTAGAAAAGACTGTTTACCAACTTTTCCTCGAATTTGCCGCTAGAAGTTCACTTTTGCGAAAATCGTCCTAGTCTATGATATGCAGTAGACCGCATTGCTAGATTTACAGGTGAAGTGCTCCCTTATAGTGATGTTGTAAAGTGGGCCTTTCATGATGCATATGGTGGCTGATACACAAGTCACACAAGAGCTAAGAAACACATACACAAGATGCGCAACAGTTG
>OZ026600.1:7423447-7483447 GCA_964020085.1 Micromussa lordhowensis
TGGGTGACAATTTTACAAATAAATGGTGACTCCTATTGGCTGCTGAGATCATTAACTTGAAAATTACCTGGTTTACGTCAAGCGCGAAGCATTAACGATAACAAATGTATGCCATAAGTCACTGTCAGTCGTCACAATTAGCATAATTGTCCTGTCGATGACAGTACTGTAATTTATTCTTTAGCCTTAGATATCTCGAAAGGTGGTGCTTTACATAAATAAGCCTTATTGACTTCCTTGCGTCATATATATATACACGCGCTCTTTTTTTATTACTTTTCTGGCGGAGGCTGAATATTCTAATTTCCCTGCCAATTTTATGCTGAAAAAAAATCTGATGAACATTCTTAAGGCCTGGCTAAACTAGGAAACATTGTTGCGGAAACATTGTTGCGGAGGCAAATGTTCCCCAGTTTAGCCACGCAGGAAACATATGTTGTGGCAACAAATTAAAATGGCCGACTGCGAAGAAATTGGAGCGGGTCAAGCTCAAAAAAAAAAGGGAAAGGAAAGACCCTCTCTCCGCTCGTCTTCGCAGCCAGTGTCTATCTGGGCCTTTTTTTCGGGTATCCTCACCTTCCTCGTCCAAACAAGCTACTATGATACATAAAGCAGCTATTTTTTGGCTGCTTTGAGTACGACGCTTTCTTAAGAGGTGGAACGCCATGTTTACAATTATACATGCATTGTGTGTAGCCCTGGGGACGAGAAAATGTAAATCCTTCCCCAGACTTCTTCTGTAGTCAGTTTATCATTGCACGCATGCGTAGCTCATTTGTTTTCGCATACAATGTTTCCTCGTTTTGCCACTGTGGCAGCAAAACATTCTGTTTGTTTCCCGCTAATTTAGCCATGCAGGGAAACATAACAAGCAACAATGTTTCCGCAACAATGTTTCCTAGTTTAGCCAGGGCCACTATGACGAAAATCGCATCCTTCAAATCTGAGCCATTTTAAGACATAACCAAGTAGTCTATACAAGAGTAAAAATGCTGTTTACTGTTTTCATATATCTCTTTTCGTTCTAGAGATATTCAAGTTTTTAAAATATGCAAAAAGCCAAGTGATGACGTCATACACTCAACCGCATTTTGATCAAATATGATAAACAAGGATATCTCAGTCAATTTGTATGATAAATGTTTGAATTTTTACAGTAAGATTCTACTAGAGGTGCTCTGCAATATGAGCCTAACAATTTTGTTACCATGGCAACATACTAGGTTCCAGACCTCCACAATATTAAAGAATTTTCTGACCACTTTTAGGGTTCTATATTGATGTTTACCAATGGCGCCTCATCTGCTTAATCCAGCAAGCATATAAACACATTAGGTCGAGTTCATAGCCTTGTTTAATGTTTTCCAAGCTTAAAATCACTAAAATATTGATATCAGGCTAGAGGGGACTGGAAAAGAGTGGGTTGCCATGGGAACGAAAATTGTTATAGCTGTGGATGTGTTGCATTTAGAACTATTGGCCTACCAAGTTTCAATGGTTTCTGCTGCAAATTGACCGAGACAGCGCTATTGATATACTTTATGTAATATTTGGTTTAGTGTATGACGTCATCAGTAATCTCATTTGCATATTTTACTCATTTTTCAAACTTAAATATCTCCTGAACCAATGCAGATACTTGTAAACGGTAAACGGCATTTTTAATCTTTCGTAGAATTCTATGTTATTAACCAAAAAAATCAAGGGGTAAAAATTTGACCATAGTAGCGCTTTAACGGATATTTTTCCGGATTCGTAAATGTTTCCGGATTCATCAATTTTAGAGTATTCGGATTCGTTGGTGTTTACACTGAAAGGATATTCGGATTCCTAACCGTTAACACACGACGACAACTCCGCAAACATTCATGATGAAATGGTTAACAAGCTGTTTGTTGCCTCGAAAACGAGAAAGAAAGTGCCGCCAAAAAAAAGTAGGGGGAGTCTGAAGTTTTCTTTTCACTCGCCGACCACGTTGTTGCAAATCATGTTGTCCAACCAGGGATTTGGTAGGACCTTATCCAGAATCGCCCAGGTTTTCGATCGTGCCATCACCATCTCCGATTAAGTGTGGAGGACGACAACATTGTTTGCGCCGATAATTTTGGTTTCAGTTCTGAGGAATATGGCGTTACCCATTATAAAAGATTGCCTGGACCTGTAACCGAATGAGGCAGCCAGCGACCACTATCAATGGCCATCAATATGACTACCACTAGTTCCGCCATTTTGATTCTACCGCGAACTCAAAAGTTCGCAGGCGGAAAAATATCCGGTTTCGAGAGAAAATCGTTTACACGACAAAACTCTCAGGATTCAAATGTTTTCGGATTAAAAGTTCCCACTTTAAATTCCGGCAAAATCTCCTGAGACATCACTGTTGTAAAGCTGGTTCTGAGACAACTTAATAATGAATTAACTCAACAAACTCAACGATCATCTGCAAACTCACGCGGTCGCTCATCTGTGGGGCGGCCCATAAAAGGACAGGGGACCCCAAACCGAAGGGGTCCCCACAGGTTCAACAATATTAAAACAATCACAAAACCGGGGAGTTTTTTTTTCGGATTCGTCCACTTGCGTGTAAACGGCAAAACCAATCCGGTACTAAAACATTCCGGATTCGTGACGAATCCGGAACAATTTCCTGTAGTGTAAACCTAGTCTAAGAATATAGCTTATGACATTTCCGTTTTATTGGGTTTCATTGCGTTGAAGAAATTTTGGAGTCAGTCTGTAGGTAATAGAGCCTGTTGAAAAGACCGTGAATTTAATCTTCCTGGCCTCAAAAGGCATACAGGAGAAAGCTAGCTTTAGGAGCTAGCTTTAGGACAGAATTGCATCAAGATTATCAGTGACAAGTCACTCAAATTCTGTGACTGTATATCTGTCCGTTTTCACAAAAATTTGATTTGTCACTGATAAACCTGATACAATTCTGTCCCACAAGGCTTTCCACGAGGCTTATCGTAGCTCAAATAAACGGAAATACCTCTCCTGTACGCCTTTTGAGGCCAGCAAGACTAAATTCACCATTCATTTATTTTAATTTCGGCAAAAGCTTCTGCAATATCGTTTCATGTGAAATCGGCAAGTTCAGAGTAAAGTTAGTAATGTCTAGATGTTTAGACAGAAAAACGTTAAAATAATTGTCACGACAAAAAGGAGTAATAATTGAAATTTTGACGACTGAATCGATTCTAAACAGATTGTAATGAGGTACGTAGATGTAAAAAAAAAGCAAAGTGCGAAGTTGTAATAATTTAGGCAAACATGTGCATGGCAAACCGTCAGTCTTACGAACAAATTAACATACGACACATGCTCGTCTATCGTCATAAAAAAAACGTTAGATCGATTGCAAAAAAAAGAGGAAAAAAAAACACATGAAGTCTCTCCAAATTAACGAAATACTACATTTTTGGAAATTATTTCTCAAGGTGGTACTGTACATATTGAGATCTATGTTATGCTGTTTAAACAGAATGGAATTAATACTCGGAGGACCTCGGAGATATTAGCTGGATATATGGGTACTCTTAAATTCGAGTTGAAATGAAGTTCGTGTATGTACGCCTAAATGTATGTAAAAACATATGTAGGTAAAACGATAAAACCAAAACCTTAAAAGATCATGGACTAAAGCATCCTAAGCTTTTCACAATCAGTTTTTTTGTAAAGTTCAAAAACATTTTTCTCAATCTTTTTTGTACCGCTGTAACTAAAATCTAGTGTTTTTGGAATTTTACTAACTGGTAGTCTTCCAGTTGCTTCTTGGGTTAGTAAAAGAAGAATATTTACAAAATAACTGAGCCGCTACGCGCGCTCTCATTGGTCGATAGGTGTGTTTAGATGAGAGTATGTAAACACGGTTGTGACGTGTTAGATTCGCGCGTATTTTTGAGAATTATTTTATAAAAGCAATAGAGCACTTTTTCCGTGTTTATATAGCCTCATCTAAACACTCGGAGGGTTGGGAGAATTCTCGAAAGTTATGCAAACCCGAGACGCAGTCGAGGGTTTGCATAACTGTCTCGAATTCTCCTAACCCTCCTCGTGTTTAGATGAGGCTATATAAACACGGAAAAAGTGCTCTATGTGCCTTTGCTATTAGTAATGAAGGACCAGGTTAGGGGCTATCGAACATAGGCTTTAGAGTGTTTTCCATCGGCGTTGGAGACATACGGGCATTAATGCATGAGCTATCTATTGTTTGTTCGCTCTCCTCTCGAAACTCGCAAAATTCACATCCACACTGTTTTGTTTCAAGAACCAAAAGTAAGGCAAAGAAAATTAAAATGCGCCAAATATTGTCGAAAACTTCTGGGGAAAACTGCCCCTTGAGCGAAGTTGCACGTTTAATGAAACACTTCATTTGCATTGGGCATATTTAATGAGCTTTCTCACCCACTTCTCCTCGAAACTTGCCTAAATTCGTTTCAAAACCCCATTCCATTTCTCTCTCGAAGTAAAACTAATCAAAGCGTAGACATGCCACAGGCATTCCAATCCGCCAAATCGGGTGAAATCTGATTGGTTTAGCGCGAGCATGCGCAGACAAGTGTCGCTGGACCCTCTCTCTCCGAGAGCGTAGCGTTGCGTGACAGAGAGGACCAGAATACTCTTTTCATGTATTTTGTGTTGTGGTACGGCTTATCTCGTGCATTCGGTTTCCCTCCGCTTCGTGAATTCATTCATGTAACGATGTACCTATTTAGCGATTCGTGTGATTAAATTCGTGTGATCTAATCATTGTTATCATTGTCATGTAACTGACATCCAAAACAGTCAAATGTTCACAGCTTCTCTTTTCTTACAATATCCAACAAGCGCTTGTCCAAAATATTCGCTGCATTTTCAAGAAGCCCATCCTCTCTCGCACCTCCGACACCGACTAACGAAACTAATTCACGAGACCAATGTTTACAAAAGTATAGCAGGAAAATGAACAGCTATATCGAATTGTCATCTTAAATTAAAATACGATAATGCCGGAATTTTCATAACGACGTAAAAAAAAGTACTGGAATATTCTTCTAATCTACTATGGCGATTCATTTCTTTTTTTCAGTTATACGGACTCGCCTCAAGCCCGTATAAAATCAATTCCCTTTATTGGTCTTGAGCTTTACTACTAATAAACAACAAAGTGTGAAGAAAAATATAAAAATTTAAGACTATTGATCGGAGTTTTTAGTTTACCAGTATTAAAATTGTCTGATTCCTATCTAACCATCTAAAATATCTTAAGCCTGGGGGGCCTTTTTTCCTCTACGGAAAGGAAAAAGAACCTATTTCTTCAAGTTGCCTGGGGCTGATGCATGGAATGACAGGAAAATACTATAATAACACCTCGCCACTAACAATGCACTGAATAACAAAATAATAATAATAAAACAGTTACCGCGCTGGAGTCTTCTCTTTAGGTATGTTAGCTTCCTTTGAATGATCAGTCTTGCGGGATAAGCGAACCTTTCTTACAGGCTAGGTGTCTGTGACTTTGGCTTAAACATGGAACAAATCAATTTGAAACTGACAGCTGTCAATTGGAAAAACAGCATTATCGAAGCTCATGACACAACTGCTAGGACCTGCTTTCACCTATAAAGCGTGGAAAGCGCATGCACAGCTGCATTTGTCTAGAGTGGGCCTCCCTGATTTACATAATGAAATATTTTCGCCGACGAAGAAATACTGGGAATTTCGTCAAGATAATAGAAATTTTAAGAAACGTAAGACCAACCAGAAAGAGCGTCCTGACTAACAAACATTCTTGCATTCTCAAGTCAACCTTAAGGCTAATCCTGAGCACGAAAATTACGATCAAAGACCACGATGTTGAACAAAAGCAAAAGTACAAATTAAAGGCTACCATTTGGGGTCGACTAGGGAGTTTTGACATGTGTTTCTAAGAGAGTTATCCCTTCAGTTCAGAAATTTTCTTCATTAAACTCGTTCTCGAAATTTCGCTGAGTTTTCCTTCATTGTTTAGAGGAATATGCGATTTTAAACTAACAGTGGGTCATTGTAAGCATTCTATATTGGTTGATGCCAAAATCATGGTTTCAAAAAACTGCCCAATTATTGGTGAACATGTTGCTGTCAAATTTGTGGCACAATAGGTTACCATAGCAGCAACATGACCTGCTTAAAACACCCTTCACTTTAGCTTTATGGCGAGACTAAACCTGAATTTAGGTGAAATTTTGGTAAGTTTATAGAGAGGGTGAAAGGGAAAAAAAGGGTTTTGGAACACCACCAGACAGTTGCCCGACCCCACAATGGCACCTAGGTTGTTAGGCAACTGTTTGGAGTGTATGTACCAATTTTTAATTTCAAACTCTAATTTTAAAGCAACAACAAATCTTCCAAATTTCCTATTTCCATCAATTTTACTAATCCTTTGAGAAAAACTATTTCTCTCCAAATATACCTAAAAATCACCAAAAAATTCACAAAACAACCCAAAACATAGATATGTGGGATGAGCATAGAGATTCTTGATTGCTTGAAACGTAAGCGAGATATTGGCATTAAAAACATAATACCCAGCCAAAATACGGCTTTTAGGTTTTGTCCCGCCTTAAGGGCTTATAGCTCAAAAAAAGAGCTCGGTGACCCCTATTTCTTATTATCGAATTATGATAAGCATGATAAGATGTCACTTTTTGCAAAGTTAAAAGAAATTCTGTGGATTGGATTAAGAGCCACCTTAAAATTTCGAAAATTTAAGGTGGCTCTGAACCCACACCACAGAATTGTTTTAAACTTTTCCAAACGTTGCAACTTATCTTGTTTATCTTAATTCGATAATAAAAACTAGGGGTCACCGAGCTCGTTATTGAGTTTTAATATTCAATCTTCGATCACTGTCTAGAATTCGCACGCGTCATTGGTTAAAATTGATCACAAGAGTTCCCGTTACCTAGCGACATCAAAGTGACAGAGTGCATTATTACAATAACGCATGAAAACTGTGCAGTGTTCTTCAACTTGTTCGTGCGGGAAGCCATTGTAAGTCTATACTGTAGGTTTATACTGTCGAATCGGTGTTTAAGGAATGTTTAATGGTAAATGTGAGGCTTTGCCAGAAGGCGAGGGTAGCGTTCTTCTTTGCGAGCTCGAGACATTTTGACTTGTCAAATTGCGAGACAGAGACTTCAAAGTATTTAGCGCAAGATGTTTAGACTCCAAAACGTTCAGACGTCATTTATCAAAACAAGGAAACAAATCGGACCTCGAGATTTTATTTTCCTTGAAGAAAAACGAACAAGACTCCGAGGCAGCTTTGTGAAAAAATCGACTAGGAGAGGCACATAATGGCAAAAAAATCGAGACTGCGACAGCCTTGAAATTCGGCGAAAATTTTGCGAGACTCCTTTGTTTTGAAAGAATATAAACAGATCTCGAAAGCTCTGAGCGTCTGACGTCTGATTTGATAAAAGTGGCTGGAATCACAAACTTCTCATTCTACATAAATAGCCGTAAAAAAGTTAACCAAAGAGCATACTGAAAGAAACTCAAACCACAAAAAATAACGTTAATATTTACCGGAATGGATTGTGCGTTGGAAGTCTTAAAGCAATAGCCCAGAGCGCCATGCTATCGAACACCTCTTGATAGTTGTATATTCCTGTGTTACTGCTGGGAACTTTCTTGGCGAACTGTTTTGAGGTGACCTAACAACTTCCTTATCACTGTTGTGAAACTAAATTCTCCCATTACTGAGTGATTACTTTTAGTTTAATCTGGTGACAGTCTTGTGACTCTATACTTAAGGTCAGAATCCACGTGTGCGTTGAATCTAAGCCGTTAGCATCTATGCAGGCTTAACTTTAAACACTGGTTCAAAGTAAGCTCAAGTTTACAGTGATCTCATGTTTGGAATCTAATTAGAACATAAATATCGGTGAAATAATTCACATGATCGATGTTTAGAGGGTAATGATTGGTTAAGAGTCAATAGATCCATAGAGAGACTTGAAAGTGGGGAAAAGAGTGTAAACATTAGTAGTGGTAAGTAAGATAAAAAACAAATGAAAATAATATAAACTGAGGTGTATGGCATGTACACCATGACCATTCAAAGAGTTGACTAGTAACTCAAAGCTGTACCCCTACTGCAAGGTACATATAAACTGATTGTATAAAAAAAACATTATAGCAGTAGAAATATCTAGCAACCTTTGTGGCATTACAGGTGTAAAAGTATGGGATCCCTAGTAAAAGGGTTCACCAAGTCTCCACTGAAACAGTGGGTATTATATCAGGGGGTGGATGTATGCGCGGGACTTGTTGTAAGCAGAAAAATGAAAATAATAAGAAAATAAAATTAAGTCAAAAACTGTTACATGTTAAAGAAGACACTAGCTTTGAGGGACCAACAAACTGCAATGCAGCCACGTCAACCACAAGGCAGTGCAACAATAATGATAAGAATAATAATATAAAGGAGAGATTAGTATGGAGAGGTTAAAAAAGAAAGGGGGAGGTTAAAATTAGTAATTAAAGTTAGTGATTAAAGTTAGTGATTAAATTTAGGATGAGGGAATTAAAAGGGAAAATTGTCCAAATTGACCTAGAAAATTTGATGTGGATATGTTTTGAAACCCAAAATTTTACCCAAGGGATACCAATTTGAAACATAAAAATTACAATTAAAATACAGAGACCCAAAGATATAAGTTTAAATGATTTAATGTGATGAAAACATTGCATAAAAATTATAAATAGCATTTAAAAACTTAATACCCTCTTGTTGTCGAAAAGAAAAAAACTCTTTTACAGTATTTTTCGTTATTTTTCGTTCTGTAAAAAATATGATCTAAATTTACAGATTATTGGTATTTCTGAATTCTCCATTGAGAAATAGCCAAGTGGCATGATGAACATCATAATAGAACCAAATATTAGCTTTAGAGTCTAAGTTGTCGTTAATAAAGTTTATTTGTCTTGCTCTCTTTATTTCTTTTTATAGTGTGGTCCAATGTTTAGATGTAAGAATCCATTCTGTTATCAGATGCTTAGAACAGCCATTACCCAGGAAAAATAGCATCAGCTTAAATGTGTCGGTATCTCCAATGGGTTTCTTCCAAAATAATTGTTGGATGTCTTGTGGCCAGGTGGATAATGGGTAAAAAGCATCTCCATTTAACAGAGTAAGTAAATTCCTTCTTTTTGGATTTATCTTGGCCCTGGGAGATCTCGTATAGATGAGTTGAACATTTCAGTAGCAGAAAATTGGTCCATAACCACAGGGAACTGGGTTAAGTAAAAATTTTTGGTTATAAAATTTTCATGTGAAAAATTTTAACAAAAGAAATTAGATAAGCAATATGAAACAGATTTGGAAAGCATATAATAAAAAAAACCTGTGTATTGTGTAAGGGAATTGGAGGATGATGTCATTGAAAGTTCATATTAAAATTCATATCCTAAGTTGATGGTCAGAAACTACTGACCTATAGAAAAGATTTTATAAGAATTGAGTTGTAAAATTGTTTTGTGAATTTGTGTTAAGATGAGTTGTGAAATTATTTCTTTTGTAAGGGAAATCTCCCTTATACATTCAATTTTGTGCTGTATTCAAATTAAATGCTAGAGATAATTTGCTTTTAATTTCCAAATAACTTGAGGTGGAAAAATTCAAACAAATTTTTCAACAATTTGAAAAGATACAGGAAAATTATACAAAAATTCCCAAAGAAAATAATAAAAGGGGGGTAACTCGTAACCCTGAGTGAGGGACCCTAAATCGGGTACTAGGCTGTTGGGCCAACAGCCACCCGGTCCTGGCAAAAGGGCAGGGGCGGACAAAACCCTGCACAGTCTAAAATTTGAGACTGTGTGCTACCCAAATCGAAAAGCAGCATCTGAATGACTAATAGACTTGTAATTGAATTATGTATTAGGTAACCATTGAGAGGGTATCGAATTCAAGAGAAGAAAGAAAAAAAAGGATTAACATCACCCGGGTGGAAAAAGACAGGAACATCGACACCAAGGCTCACATGGTTGAGAATCCTCAGGGGCAAAGCCCAACCAAGCAGGGGTGTTTCTAGTCCGGTACCAGACCTTTGCCCGACACCCCCGTGTCGAGTCCGGCGGAAGAGAAAATGAAAACATACTGAAGAAGAGCTTGTGACCCTCCGTAAAAACGAACTTTGTAGACCAAGAAATTTTGTAACAATTTTTGAGATATGTAAAGGTTCGCAAAGGAAAGTAAAAAACAGTTTTTAAAAAATGTATCCGTTTAACGCTGAAAAGAAAATAATGTTGTTACCGAAGAAAAGCAAAAGTTGAAGCGCAGTTCATGCAGGCGGAAACAGTTCCCGTGGGGATAAGTAATTAAAATGTTTTTAAAAACTGTGCGTATATGCGTATCAGCGTAAAAGACAATAAAAAGATACTCACATTGAGAGGAATAAACACTTGAAAGGAAATTACGCTTGAAACAGAATTCTGTAAAGGAAAAACAAAGGGGACTTTTGTCTGCGCATGCGCGAAAAAGTGAAGAAAGTTTTTTCGTTTCACCACTTTCGTTCATGCATTGCGCCAACGCACTGTTTTTGGTGCTGTTGAATTTGGCAACCAACCTTCGAAGGAGAATCATTCTTTAATAGGTTCTCTGTAAGTCATTTAAAGCATGTAATCGTGAAAAGCAATTCAAAGTGAAAAGAAAAATGCCCGTTTCACATCGGCTCTAGCAATTTTAGGGTCGATAATACGCTTTTCGTGCACACATGTCATCGACAAAGATGACGATTTCCTTGCAACAAAGATGAAGCAAAGCAAGCGTTGATTCGTTTTTGCAGTACTCCGAAGGGTACCACAGACCTTATTCGACGCTAAATAAAAGGAACATGGCTACTGTGGTAAGTAAAACGTATTACTGGTTCCTTGAGCTTGTATTTTAGGTTTTTCTTCTTCTCATCTTGCTGAGATGAGGAAACCATGTTGTTCTCATTTTCGATTTCAAAGTGTGGTTAAACAAGAACGTCTCACCATTCCATTTTGCGTCAAACCTTCACTAAATTCGAGTCCAGCATTGCTATGAAGTTATTTTTTTCATATTCTGGGTACCTTTGTGTTTCTGAGTTAATCCATTTCATTTTCAAGTGAAGTGAATGTTGTGATCGATAAATGACTTTTTGTTTTTACCTCAAAATTAAAATCTGTCTTCAAACCTCCGAGACTTTTGTGTTCCTTTGTGATATGTGAATTCCCATTAATGGGTGACTGTTTAATGTGTACACTATGCCCTGGTAAAATTTCGTACCTGGTTTCCGGTGTTCCGCTGTTTACTACTTGTCGGATGAATGATTTGAGGTCGGAACTCAATTCTCGAAATTCAGTTAATGACGCTTCGCGTTTTACAGCTCTTAAAATGAGCGGCATTGTTCTCTACTATTGATGAAAAGCATTCATTTGATTAAAGTCGAGTGGAAGTTTACTCCAGCCAACCCTTGTTGTTATAAGCCTTATCAAACAAAATATCCCCGCATTTGACTTCACTACACTCGTTGGCAACGCTGTTTTATCGGCCAGTCCAGCTTAACAGAGCTACGTAGCGGTTTTGTGAATATCCGAAAAACTAATTTGTGATATGGGAATCGGCTTTAACTAATGAAACTACAGTTACTCTGCTACAATTTAACGTATAGAAATAAGGATGTTTCCGGTGTTCTGGTTGCTCAAAATTCACCTCGAAGATGAATCTTCCACGACCAAAATTTGCTTCATTCGACCATAGCGTGACATCAGTTTGTCACGAACTATCAACCGACTCGAAAATAATATAGTAACAGTAACAGTAACAGTAACTTTATTTGCCACTCAAATCTTATTTACATCACTTCAGAAAAATATAACAGATATTAAGTAGCAGGAAGATCTCTAACTTTATATTTGGTTTAGAAGCTGTGACAGTGAGAAAAAATTAATGTCTTTTGACTTTGTTGTCTTGCAGATGCAGCCGTTTTAAAGTATGTGGCTGCAAAATTAAATTAAGCATGACATATTATGTACACTCATTTGTACAAACTAAGGTAATAAAGATATAGGTTTCCTCAACAGTTTCTCCTTAAGTGTTGACTTCTCCAAAGTTATATATATGGGAAACCAGATGTGGTGCATAAAAAGTTTTTAGATAATTATGGAAAATATTGTTTTGTCAGTCACTTGTCATTAGGCTTTTGAACATTATGCTTTTATTTCCCCGCTAAAATGCTCCACCTTAGTGGCCCCTTTTTATTCCACTGAAATGCTCGCTTTCAATCAAAAATGTCACTAAAATGTTCGGTTAGTGCTCATACATAGGGGTTTTAAATTTTCAGAATGATATTAACGTCTCAACACAATTATTAGTAGTTCAGAGTGCTTAACAAAAACGTATACTTAGTATAACAAGTTAACAACAAAGTTTTAATACACCAGACGATAATTCTCTAAATGTTCTGTTAATCCTTTGTGCCCTTTTGGTGATACTTAAGTGAAGAGGTTAAGTTAAGAATTCACTTTCTTGTAAAAAATAATTTTTATTTCTATATTCTGTGGAAGAAATATTATTTTTCCAGAAAATTGTCACTAGAATGCTTGAATAATGCTCAATGCTTTTGTCTCATTAAAATTCTTGAAAAAATGCTAGCATAATGTACAAAAGTCTACTTGTCATGAGGGAGACAAAAGGTTTCTCTTTGTAGCCATTCCTACTTTTGACATTGGATCATTGAGTGCATTGTTGACAATTTCTGTTTGTTTTCATGGCTCTGACAAGAGTGGTTCTGAAAAGAACCATTTCATTTCAATACTAAGTGGTCACTATATAATGTTCAGTTTTGCAAAACAATATTGTCTCCTCATATGGCTCACTAATCTCAGAAGAATGTTATAACCTCAATTGGATGGTGGTCCAAACTGCCATCTGAGCATATCTCCGTTTCTATAGCATGGATGAGATGCTAGTCCATTGCAGGGTTACCCCCAGTATTAAATTCAGTGCTACCCATTTATACAACTGGGCGGAGAGAAGCATTACAAGAGTTTTGGTAAAGTGTCTTGCCCAAGAACATAATGTAATGACCCCTGCCAAGGCTCAAACCTGGACAGCAATTTGGAGTCCAGCATGTTAACCATTAGGCTACCATGGCTAGTCCAGTTCCAGTGAAAGCTGTCTTAAGCTCTCTTATTATTAATATACATTCTTTAAAGCGGACAGTTCTATTTACAACTGCCTACACAAAACGTTGTTTGAACCCCAAGCAAACTGTTTATTTACTCATTCCCATAATTGGGCATTCCCTTTAAGCTGCCCTGGTCACTTTGAGGGTGTATGATTAAGACTAGTCATTGGTTTTACTCAAACATTTGTAAATTGTATCACTGCATTTTGTTGGAGTGAGACTTTGGAGTGATTTGCTGTTAGTCGTTACTAATGGCCAGTCCTAGTACTGCAGTGTACTGTATTTCATTATTGCCATAATCGCAACATTGCACAAGGTAATAGAACAAAAATGTAATTTAGTATGGCCGTATTTCTTGTATTTACAATGTTTAGTTAGCTGGGCATCCCTTATCCATCCCTTACACCCCTAGTGGCCCCTTATGAGAAACATTCTTGATAGCAGACAGTTCCAGTTAAGCACACCTTTTTGGGGTCCTGAGGGCATCCACTTGTGAGAGCTTCCACTAGCTCTGTACTCCTTTTCTCAAACAAAGTGACACAAATGACATATCACTACAGTGCACTTCACTTTATTTGTGCATAATTTACAATTTTAATGATTTAATTCATTGGAAAGACAAGCCTCTTAAGAGCTTGCAATGCCTATTTCCCTTTCGTAAACAAGCGATGCCATTTTTAACGGTCGATGCCATAATTGGTAACCAAGCCTTTCAAATATCTGCTTCAGTTCAGGCCTTGGCAAGGTAGAAACTGGTTATAATTAATTTGTTGATGGAGTAAAATGTAAAATGGTTTGCTTGCAGTTAGTTTTTATTTGTAGGTTGGGACAGCTCTATCATTAGTATTTAAGAAAGTCACATTGTACAATTAAATTTTGCGGAAATTTGGCTGATGAACCTGGTAGTGCAGTGGTATAAGAGGGATGTTAGGAAACAGAGGTTCCAGGTTCGATGCTAGGTGGTTACTTACATATTTTCCTTTTTTTTGTATATTTTATTTTATTTTATTTTATTATATTTTATATTTTCCTTTTTCTTTAAATTTGTTGAGAGTTAAAAACATTTTCTAAGTGTTGAGAAAATGGCATTGCTTGTTTACGAAAGAAAAAATTGCAGTGGCAACTGTTTTGATTCACAATGGTGACAGTTTGTTGCATGGCACCTTTTTCACACAATGACTGTGTTATAAATCTATCAACCTGCACTTGAACATTATTGGGTTACATCACATCCATTTATCATTCTTAATGCATATAAAAACCAGCAACCAAACAATAAATATATTCTTGAAAGCAACAACAGTACTATACCTACAAGCAATATTGTGTGAAATGTTTCTCTGAGTAAGGGTAAAGTGCTATCCATAGAGTTTCTCTGCTTTCAAACACAGTAGTCCTAATTGTGTTGTATAAGGGATGATAATTTTAATTATTGTTATATCAAAGGGATGCTTGAAATTGGTTAGTACAACAGCTCAAAAGCTTTCCCTCACTTTATGTGTACTTCAATGCCATTCTTGATGTAACTTTCTGATCTTGCAAATGTCCATAAAAACAGAAATATTCAGAGTGGAAAGAGAAATTCCTTCAGTAACATCACATTGATTTTCAAGGACAACAACTTTATTCACCCTTATTCTTGAAGGAAATTAAATTAGCACGAAATAAAAATTAAAACTAAAAGGGTGTTGGCTTCCTAAAGGCTAGGAAGTCAATAAAATTGATTGTTATCAATTATTACAAATTGATACCCGTATTGAATCAGTAATGTAAAACGATATAACAAACCGCTTTTCACTATAACAATCCTGTTAATTACGACAGCACTTTCTACACACTACCTTTTCTCTAAACGTTACATACGTGCGGTAAGAACTTGTTTTGGCACCTGTTGCGGAACATTTTTCCACCCAACAAACGGCAACAAGAAGCACTGAGAAGAAGCAACGAGGGAAACAATTGCTTGCCAGTAAAAGTGAGAACGGTAACCTACGAAACGTTTGAGCTTTATCACCCAACATTTTCCTGCCATTCTAGAAAGGAGGACAAACTAAAAAACCTCCCACATTTTCCTGAAACTCTAGAACAAGCAACAAAGCAAAGTCAACATGAATTCGCTCTTTCGGACGCCATCTTTGTTTTTAAGATTTTCGGCAGCGCGCGCTCAAAAAGAGTCTGAGTACTGGGGTAACAAATCAACCAATCAGACAAAAGTCTCCCTTGCTTAAAGGAAACCCTTTAAAATAAAACTGCACCTGAAGACCTTGACCGTGAAAATAAAATTGTTTCAAGAGTGACGCCACGATTGCGCCATGATTGCGTGATAATGACGTAGGAAGCAGGGCTCGAAAAGGACGATGGTATAGTCACGAAGAATTTCATTCCGAGAAATGGCGATGGGCGCCAGAAAACCGTTGGAAGGCAAGAATTTAGGCTGTGATAAGCAAATCCCTAATAGCGGATGTGATTTACATAATGTGCCAGGGATAAAACAAGGCTTAGCTCGAAGGAATTGTCAAGGAGGAGAGTAAATCAATAGTATTCGGAAGTGAAACCTTCGAATTCGATGGAACAACAACCGGTAAGCGAAAGACTTCAAATCAATGATTTATCGTTCTAAAACACACAAGGGTTACTGATAAATCTTAAGTGTGGAAATATGGGGTAGGAATGAAAGAAAATGCAAATTTTCAGTAATCGTGAGCAAAATCTTTGCTGTAGAGCAAATCTGATATAACAAACATAAGCAAAATTCTTTATTTCTATTTCTATGCAGGCTTAACTTTAAACACTGGTTCAAAGTAAGCTCAAGTTTACAGTGATCTCATGTTTGGAATCTAATTAGAACATAAATATTGGTGAAATAATTCACATGATCGATGTTTAGAGGGTAATGATTGGTTAAGAGTCAATAGATCCATAGAGAGACTTGAAAGTGGGGAAAAGAGTGTAAACATTAGTAGTGGTAAGTAAGATAAAAAACAAATGAAAATAATATAAACTGAGGTGTATGGCATGTACACCATGACCATTCAAAGAGTTGACTAGTAACTCAAAGCTGTACCCCTACTGCAAGGTACATATAAACTGATTGTATAAAAAAACATTTATAGCAGTAGAAATATCTAGCAACCTTTGTGGCATTACAGGTGTAAAAGTATGGGATCCCTAGTAAAAGGGTTCACCAAGTCTCCACTGAAACAGTGGGTATTATATCAGGGGGTGGATGTATGCGCGGGACTTGTTGTAAGCAGAAAAATGAAAATAATAAGAAAATAAAATTAAGTCAAAAACTGTTACATGTTAAAGAAGACACTAGCTTTGAGGGACCAACAAACTGCAGTGCAGCCACGTCAACCACAAGGCAGTGCAACAATAATGATAAGAATAATAATATAAAGGAGAGATTAGTATGGAGTGGTTAAAAAAGAAAGGGGGAGGTTAAAATTAGTAATTAAAGTTAGTGATTAAAGTTAGTGATTAAATTTAGGATGAGGGAATTAAAAGGGAAAATTGTCCAAATTGACCTAGAAAATTTGATGTGGATATGTTTTGAAACCCAAAATTTTACCCAAGGGATACCAATTTGAAACATAAAAATTACAATTAAAATACAGAGACCCAAAGATATAAGTTTAAATGATTTAATGTGATGAAAACATTGCATAAAAATTATAAATAGCATTTAAAAACTTAATACCCTCTTGTTGTCGAAAAGAAAAAACTCTTTTACAGTATTTTTCGTTCTGTAAAAAATATGATCTAAATTTACAGATTATTGGTATTTCTGAATTCTCCATTGAGAAATAGCCAAGTGGCATGATGAACATCATAATAGAACCAAATATTAGCTTTAGAGTCTAAGTTGTCGTTAATAAAGTTTATTTGTCTTGCTCTCTTTATTTCTTTTTATAGTGTGGTCCAATGTTTAGATGTAAGAATCCATTCTGTTATCAGATGCTTAGAACAGCCATTACCCAGGAAAAATAGCATCAGCTTAAATGTGTCGGTATCTCCAATGGGTTTCTTCCAAAATAATTGTTGGATGTCTTGTGGCCAGGTGGATAATGGGTAAAAAGCATCTCCATTTAACAGAGTAAGTAAATTCCTTCTTTTTGGATTTATCTTGGCCCTGGGAGATCTCGTATAGATGAGTTGAAAATTTCAGTAGCAGAAAATTGGTCCATAACCACAGGGAACTGGGTTAAGTAAAAAAATTTTGGTTATAAGCAATATGAAATAGATTTGAAAAGGATATAATAAAAAGAAACCTGTGTATTGTGTATGGGAATTGGAGGATTGAAAGTTCATATTAAAATTCATATCCGCTAATTTAGCCATGCAGGGAAACATAACAAGCAACAATGTTTCCGCAACAATGTTTCCTAGTTTAGCCAGGGCCACTATGACGAAAATAGCATCCTTCAAATCTGAGCCATTTTAAGACATAACCAAGTAGTCTATACAAGAGTAAAAATGCTGTTTACTGTTTTCATATATCTCTTTTCGTTCTAGAGATATTCAAGTTTTTAAAATATGCAAAAAGCCAAGTGATGACGTCATACACTCAACCGCATTTTGATCAAATATGATAAACAAGGATATCTCAGTCAATTTGTATGATAAATGTTTGAATTTTTACAGTAAGATTCTACTAGAGGTGCTCTGCAATATGAGCCTAACAATTTTGTTACCATGGCAACATACTAGGTTCCAGACCTCCACAATATTAAAGAATTTTCTGACCACTTTTAGGGTTCTATATTGATGTTTACCAATGGCGCCTCATCTGCTTAATCCAGCAAGCATATAAACACATTAGGTCGAGTTCATAGCCTTGTTTAATGTTTTCCAAGCTTAAAATCACTAAAATATTGATATCAGGCTAGAGGGGACTGGAAAAGAGTGGGTTGCCATGGGAACGAAAATTGTTATAGCTGTGGATGTGTTGCATTTAGAACTATTGGCCTACCAAGTTTCAATGGTTTCTGCTGCAAATTGACCGAGACAGCGCTATTGATATACTTTATGTAATATTTGGTTTAGTGTATGACGTCATCAGTAATCTCATTTGCATATTTTACTCATTTTTCAAACTTAAATATCTCCTGAACCAATGCAGATACTTGTAAACGGTAAACGGCATTTTTAATCTTTCGTAGAATTCTATGTTATTAACCAAAAAAATCAAGGGGTAAAAATTTGACCATAGTAGCGCTTTAACGGATATTTTTCCGGATTCGTAAATGTTTCCGGATTCATCAATTTTAGAGTATTCGGATTCGTTGGTGTTTACACTGAAAGGATATTCGGATTCCTAACCGTTAACACACGACGACAACTCCGCAAACATTCATGATGAAATGGTTAACAAGCTGTTTGTTGCCTCGAAAACGAGAAAGAAAGTGCCGCCAAAAAAAAGTAGGGGGAGTCTGAAGTTTTCTTTTCACTCGCCGACCACGTTGTTGCAAATCATGTTGTGCAACCAGGGATTTGGTAGGACCTTATCCAGAATCGCCCAGGTTTTCGATCGTGCCATCACCATCTCCGATTAAGTGTGGAGGACGACAACATTGTTTGCGCCGATAATTTTGGTTTCAGTTCTGAGGAATATGGCGTTACCCATTATAAAAGATTGCCTGGACCTGTAACCGAATGAGGCAGCCAGCGACCACTATCAATGGCCATCAATATGACTACCACTAGTTCCGCCATTTTGATTCTACCGCGAACTCAAAAGTTCGCAGGCGGAAAAATATCCGGTTTCGAGAGAAAATCGTTTACACGACAAAACTCTCAGGATTCAAATGTTTTCGGATTAAAAGTTCCCACTTTAAATTCCGGCAAAATCTCCTGAGACATCACTGTTGTAAAGCTGGTTCTGAGACAACTTAATAATGAATTAACTCAACAAACTCAACGATCATCTGCAAACTCACGCGGTCGCTCATCTGTGGGGCGACCCATAAAAGGACAGGGGACCCCAAACCGAAGGGGTCCCCACAGGTTCAACAATATTAAAACAATCACAAAACCGGGGAGTTTTTTTTTCGGATTCGTCCACTTGCGTGTAAACGGCAAAACCAATCCGGTACTAAAACATTCCGGATTCGTGACGAATCCGGAACAATTTCCTGTAGTGTAAACCTAGTCTAAGAATATAGCTTATGACATTTCCGTTTTATTGGGTTTCATTGCGTTGAAGAAATTTTGGAGTCAGTCTGTAGGTAATAGAGCCTGTTGAAAAGACCGTGAATTTAATCTTCCTGGCCTCAAAAGGCATACAGGAGAAAGCTAGCTTTAGGAGCTAGCTTTAGGACAGAATTGCATCAAGATTATCAGTGACAAGTCACTCAAATTCTGTGACTGTATATCTGTCCGTTTTCACAAAAATTTGATTTGTCACTGATAAACCTGATACAATTCTGTCCCACAAGGCTTTCCACGAGGCTTATCGTAGCTCAAATAAACGGAAATACCTCTCCTGTACGCCTTTTGAGGCCAGCAAGACTAAATTCACCATTCATTTATTTTAATTTCGGCAAAAGCTTCTGCAATATCGTTTCATGTGAAATCGGCAAGTTCAGAGTAAAGTTAGTAATGTCTAGATGTTTAGACAGAAAAACGTTAAAATAATTGTCACGACAAAAAGGAGTAATAATTGAAATTTTGACGACTGAATCGATTCTAAACAGATTGTAATGAGGTACGTAGATGTAAAAAAAAAGCAAAGTGCGAAGTTGTAATAATTTAGGCAAACATGTGCATGGCAAACCGTCAGTCTTACGAACAAATTAACATACGACACATGCTCGTCTATCGTCATAAAAAAAACGTTAGATCGATTGCAAAAAAAAGAGGAAAAAAAAAACACATGAAGTCTCTCCAAATTAACGAAATACTACATTTTTGGAAATTATTTCTCAAGGTGGTACTGTACATATTGAGATCTATGTTATGCTGTTTAAACAGAATGGAATTAATACTCGGAGGACCTCGGAGATATTAGCTGGATATATGGGTACTCTTAAATTCGAGTTGAAATGAAGTTCGTGTATGTACGCCTAAATGTATGTAAAAACATATGTAGGTAAAACGATAAAACCAAAACCTTAAAAGATCATGGACTAAAGCATCCTAAGCTTTTCACAATCAGTTTTTTTGTAAAGTTCAAAAACATTTTTCTCAATCTTTTTTGTACCGCTGTAACTAAAATCTAGTGTTTTTGGAATTTTACTAACTGGTAGTCTTCCAGTTGCTTCTTAGGTTAGTAAAAGAAGAATATTTACAAAATAACTGAGCCGCTACGCGCGCTCTCATTGGTCGATAGGTGTGTTTAGATGAGAGTATGTAAACACGGTTGTGACGTGTTAGATTCGCGCGTATTTTTGAGAATTATTTTATAAAAGCAATAGAGCACTTTTTCCGTGTTTATATAGCCTCATCTAAACACTCGGAGGGTTGGGAGAATTCTCGAAAGTTATGCAAACCCGAGACGCAGTCGAGGGTTTGCATAACTGTCTCGAATTCTCCTAACCCTCCTCGTGTTTAGATGAGGCTATATAAACACGGAAAAAGTGCTCTATGTGCCTTTGCTATTAGTAATGAAGGACCAGGTTAGGGGCTATCGAACATAGGCTTTAGAGTGTTTTCCATCGGCGTTGGAGACATACGGGCATTAATGCATGAGCTATCTATTGTTTGTTCGCTCTCCTCTCGAAACTCGCAAAATTCACATCCACACTGTTTTGTTTCAAGAACCAAAAGTAAGGCAAAGAAAATTAAAATGCGCCAAATATTGTCGAAAACTTCTGGGGAAAACTGCCCCTTGAGCGAAGTTGCACGTTTAATGAAACACTTCATTTGCATTGGGCATATTTAATGAGCTTTCTCACCCACTTCTCCTCGAAACTTGCCTAAATTCGTTTCAAAACCCCATTCCATTTCTCTCTCGAAGTAAAACTAATCAAAGCGTAGACATGCCACAGGCATTCCAATCCGCCAAATCGGGTGAAATCTGATTGGTTTAGCGCGAGCATGCGCAGACAAGTGTCGCTGGACCCTCTCTCTCCGAGAGCGTAGCGTTGCGTGACAGAGAGGACCAGAATACTCTTTTCATGTATTTTGTGTTGTGGTACGGCTTATCTCGTGCATTCGGTTTCCCTCCGCTTCGTGAATTCATTCATGTAACGATGTACCTATTTAGCGATTCGTGTGATTAAATTCGTGTGATCTAATCATTGTTATCATTGTCATGTAACTGACATCCAAAACAGTCAAATGTTCACAGCTTCTCTTTTCTTACAATATCCAACAAGCGCTTGTCCAAAATATTCGCTGCATTTTCAAGAAGCCCATCCTCTCTCGCACCTCCGACACCGACTAACGAAACTAATTCACGAGACCAATGTTTACAAAAGTATAGCAGGAAAATGAACAGCTATATCGAATTGTCATCTTAAATTAAAATACGATAATGCCGGAATTTTCATAACGACGTAAAAAAAAGTACTGGAATATTCTTCTAATCTACTATGGCGATTCATTTCTTTTTTTCAGTTATACGGACTCGCCTCAAGCCCGTATAAAATCAATTCCCTTTATTGGTCTTGAGCTTTACTACTAATAAACAACAAAGTGTGAAGAAAAATATAAAAATTTAAGACTATTGATCGGAGTTTTTAGTTTACCAGTATTAAAATTGTCTGATTCCTATCTAACCATCTAAAATATCTTAAGCCTGGGGGGCCTTTTTTCCTCTACGGAAAGGAAAAAGAACCTATTTCTTCAAGTTGCCTGGGGCTGATGCATGGAATGACAGGAAAATACTATAATAACACCTCGCCACTAACAATGCACTGAATAACAAAATAATAATAATAAAACAGTTACCGCGCTGGAGTCTTCTCTTTAGGTATGTTAGCTTCCTTTGAATGATCAGTCTTGCGGGATAAGCGAACCTTTCTTACAGGCTAGGTGTCTGTGACTTTGGCTTAAACATGGAACAAATCAATTTGAAACTGACAGCTGTCAATTGGAAAAACAGCATTATCGAAGCTCATGACACAACTGCTAGGACCTGCTTTCACCTATAAAGCGTGGAAAGCGCATGCACAGCTGCATTTGTCTAGAGTGGGCCTCCCTGATTTACATAATGAAATATTTTCGCCGACGAAGAAATACTGGGAATTTCGTCAAGATAATAGAAATTTTAAGAAACGTAAGACCAACCAGAAAGAGCGTCCTGACTAACAAACATTCTTGCATTCTCAAGTCAACCTTAAGGCTAATCCTGAGCACGAAAATTACGATCAAAGACCACGATGTTGAACAAAAGCAAAAGTACAAATTAAAGGCTACCATTTGGGGTCGACTAGGGAGTTTTGACATGTGTTTCTAAGAGAGTTATCCCTTCAGTTCAGAAATTTTCTTCATTAAACTCGTTCTCGAAATTTCGCTGAGTTTTCCTTCATTGTTTAGAGGAATATGCGATTTTAAACTAACAGTGGGTCATTGTAAGCATTCTATATTGGTTGATGCCAAAATCATGGTTTCAAAAAACTGCCCAATTATTGGTGAACATGTTGCTGTCAAATTTGTGGCACAATAGGTTACCATAGCAGCAACATGACCTGCTTAAAACACCCTTCACTTTAGCTTTAAGGCGAGACTAAACCTGAATTTAGGTGAAATTTTGGTAAGTTTATAGAGAGGGTGAAAGGGAAAAAAAGGGTTTTGGAACACCACCAGACAGTTGCCCGACCCCACAATGGCACCTAGGTTGTTAGGCAACTGTTTGGAGTGTATGTACCAATTTTTAATTTCAAACTCTAATTTTAAAGCAACAACAAATCTTCCAAATTTCCTATTTCCATCAATTTTACTAATCCTTTGAGAAAAACTATTTCTCTCCAAATATACCTAAAAATCACCAAAAAATTCACAAAACAACCCAAAACATAGATATGTGGGATGAGCATAGAGATTCTTGATTGCTTGAAACGTAAGCGAGATATTGGCATTAAAAACATAATACCCAGCCAAAATACGACTTTTAGGTTTTGTCCCGCCTTAAGGGCTTATAGCTCAAAAAAAGAGCTCGGTGACCCCTATTTCTTATTATCGAATTATGATAAGCATGATAAGATGTCACTTTTTGCAAAGTTAAAAGAAATTCTGTGGATTGGATTAAGAGCCACCTTAAAATTTCGAAAATTTAAGGTGGCTCTGAACCCACACCACAGAATTGTTTTAAACTATTCCAAACGTTGCAACTTATCTTGTTTATCTTAATTCGATAATAAAAACTAGGGGTCACCGAGCTCGTTATTGAGTTTTAATATTCAATCTTCGATCACTGTCTAGAATTCGCACGCGTCATTGGTTAAAATTGATCACAAGAGTTCCCGTTACCTAGCGACATCAAAGTGACAGAGTGCATTATTACAATAACGCATGAAAACTGTGCAGTGTTCTTCAACTTGTTCGTGCGGGAAGCCATTGTAAGTCTATACTGTAGGTTTATACTGTCGAATCGGTGTTTAAGGAATGTTTAATGGTAAATGTGAGGCTTTGCCAGAAGGCGAGGGTAGCGTTCTTCTTTGCGAGCTCGAGACATTTTGACTTGTCAAATTGCGAGACAGAGACTTCAAAGTATTTAGCGCAAGATGTTTAGACTCCAAAACGTTCAGACGTCATTTATCAAAACAAGGAAACAAATCGGACCTCGAGATTTTATTTTCCTTGAAGAAAAACGAACAAGACTCCGAGGCAGCTTTGTGAAAAAATCGACTAGGAGAGGCACATAATGGCAAAAAAATCGAGACTGCGACAGCCTTGAAATTCGGCGAAAATTTTGCGAGACTCCTTTGTTTTGAAAGAATATAAACAGATCTCGAAAGCTCTGAGCGTCTGACGTCTGATTTGATAAAAGTGGCTGGAATCACAAACTTCTCATTCTACATAAATAGCCGTAAAAAAGTTAACCAAAGAGCATCCTGAAAGAAACTCAAACCACAAAAAATAGCGTTAATATTTACCGGAATGGATTGTGCGTTGGAAGTCTTAAAGCAATAGCCCAGAGCGCCATGCTATCGAACACCTCTTGATAGTTGTATATTCCTGTGTTACTGCTGGGAACTTTCTTGGCGAACTGTTTTGAGGTGACCTAACAACTTCCTTATCACTGTTGTGAAACTAAATTCTCCCATTACTGAGTGATTACTTTTAGTTTAATCTGGTGACAGTCTTGTGACTCTATACTTAAGGTCAGAATCCACGTGTGCGTTGAATCCAAGCCGTTAGCATCTATGCAAACTCTCCCAGATTCTTCTGAATACAGACCGTATATATATGTATCTCCCGGTCTTCCGAATGGGTGAGAGGGAATGTTTGGATGTTTGACATTTTTGTGTTTGAATTGGCGAAGCTCCATGTCGAAAAAAATTATCTTTAGGGTCAAGAAGGGCAATTTTCTTGGATTTTTTTCGGCTTTTTCTTTCTCTGCTAGTTAGTTTCGTTACTCGTTTCGTTGAAGTGCTTGTTATACTACAAACGCTAAATATTCTTTGGAAACTAATTATTTATAATTATATTCCATCTTTTATCTTGGATCACTGACTATGTGACAATGTTTCTAGAAGGCAACAAGTTCATTACGGTTTTTTAACTATTAAGTGTCACCCTCTTAAAATAAAGATTGATTGTTTGATATGTCATCGATGTAACTGATGTTTGTATAATAATCTGATGGTAGGGGAAGCCGGGCTTCGTAAATCAGTTATTTAAATGTATAACTAATGAGAGACTCAGTATTATACAATTGATTCTTGCTTGGCAAAATACAACAATGTCACTCTACCCCGGATGGCGTTTGACGTCAAAAGATTTCACCAGAATTCGACACAAATATCTTTATATGTTTCATTCATTAGCTTTGATTCGTTGCCATCATTCATCAGTCTTCCGTACTTTGTGAAGTCATGTTTCTGTCATCTGTCTACAGATACTGTGTTCTAGTCAAACAACAGTGAAACAATTATTGTTTATGGCGAGGTTTTCCTAAAATAGCCATTTTTTAAGTTCCTTATTTCCCAACGCAGAACAGGAAACTGTCAACAAAACATCGATTGAATAAACGCAACTCTTAGTTTTCAGTAGAAGGGGAAACCCGATTGTTTGACTGGACGCATCCAAGTGCTAAAATCGCTTGCCTGATGTCTCCCTTAAAAAAAGCATAAGCTAGTGGGCTTAGGGCAGAATTTGTGACCAATAAAAGATGTCTTACGTACCATAACTGCCGAGATACTGAAGACAAACTGAAAATATAACAAAAACAAGCGTATACATCCAATGAATAACACAGAATGAACAAACCCACTACAGATACTACAACTCTGATGTCGTAATTTGCACGTCCCTCGCGTCTCGCACATGGACTCCCAAGTTCAGTGATCTCAGTTCTGTCGACGAATCTTCAACTGCTCTAGAGGACCGTCGTCTTTTTCGAACAATACACACCATGTGAAATGGAAGCAAGAAAGCAAAATACATGGAACAAACTCAAACATCACCAGAAAAAACCGGGACGAGATATTTAGAGGCAGCTGCTTCGCTGCTCAAATGCACGGGCGCAAAGGTACACACTCGACTTATTACCGGTACAATCCAAGCGGTAATGACCGAGAGGGCAATACGCGTTGGTGTCACAAGCCATTTGTGTCTCAGCGGCAAGGTGAGGGCGATGTAACGATCCAGAGTCAAAATGAAAAGGTTGGTTACAGACGCGTAAAGAAATGTCGAGTTGATTGTTTGTCGCACAAACCAAACCTTTTTGCTACAAGGAAACCATTTCAGGCACGCGTAAAAAGGAGGGATGTAGGTGAACCCAACAAAAAGATCGGCGATTGCAAGCGACAAGATAAACCAATTGGGTTTCTTTTGGAGTTGGTGTTTTGTTGTTATCAAGAAGATTACCAGGGCATTTCCAGCAACTGCTATGGCGGTAATGAACCACGCAAAGTACCAAAACCAAGACTCAGGTTTTCCCATGGCAGCGCAATTTTAAAGTATCAACCGAAAACCGAGTTAATTCACTTTGAATCACTCAATTACAAGTGCACCTCAAACCGGCCACTGAGCAGATGTAATTATAGTTGTGCACTTTGTATTTTTTAGAACACTGTCTAGCGTCACCTAATTAACTTTCGTCGTTCTCTCCGTTTTATTGTGATACTGTTTTGCCAGTTTTAATTGGCTCAGACAGCTGCGAGGGTAGCTGTGAATATACATCCGTTTTGTAATGTCCTTTGATTCACTGTAAAAAACATATAGGGTTCTTGATATTTTCCTAATTAGATCAGACCTTTTTCTCGAGAAGAGAGCTAGCAATAAACGTTTTGACGTGTCTGTCGTCTTCTCAAACTGAATTATCCCTAGATAAAAATTCACTGAATTTAAATTACAAATGCATTTAATTAAGGACTTTCCTAATTGTTACACAGTGGAAACAATCCTGTTTGTACAGGAAACGTTTGTGTTTAAACCTGTGTTATTCTCTATCCATTGCCCCGTCTGTATTACATTGTAAATCCTGTGTATAAGAAAATTCCCCTTTCTGATTGGTTCTCCGTGCGCCAAGTAGTCACGTAATTGGCGTGCGAATTAGCTGTGAGAATGGGGTAGGTGTCCAATTGCAGGTATCCAATTATGTAATTGGGTGCCTTTAATTGAACACTTGCCATTCGAGTGTCAATTACATGTGCTTTAAAATGGCTTTTTTGATGTTTCCTTCTGTTTATAAAACTTATGGAAATTAAAAATGCTATCTACTTTTTCGCTCAAAATTTACGGCAAAATTTACGATAAATCATTTATAAAGTTCGACCCGATTACTCGTTGAGGTCCTACTCGGTCATATTATTATTATGAGTCGATCGCATCAACGAAATGTGTTCATCTACGCCATGTCAAACTGAAAAGACAGCCAATCAGAGTACGCACAAAAAACCAGCTAAAATAAAGCCGTTGTATATTTGATGACTGTGTTGGCCACTGTTATTTCTATGGCAAGGTATATAATAGTTATGCAACACTCTCTTGGTATACTATGGAATATCCCACTTGTCAATTGTACATTGTATATTCCGCTTGGTATATACAGTCGCCCAATTAGGGCCCGTGTGTGTTACGAAAAAATACAAGAGTCGGCTCCTGGGCCGGGTTGTTCGAAGCCTGATTAAGCTAACCCAGGAATAGCAAGCTGAGAATTTTGATTTCAGTTTTGTATTTTTTCGGTGAGGTTTTCTGTTTATACTGTTTGTCCTTCAGTTTTGAGCTTGGGCAATGTCAAACTACACAAAAGATAAGAAGTGAAAAACATCTTTATACAAGAAAAATTGATACTTCGGTTAACTTTTAATCCTGGGTTAGCATTAACCGGCTTTCGAACAACCCGTCCCTGGGGTATCGCATTGTATAACACTCGAAAGCATCACCTGCTGATAAACTAGTATATAACTTACCCAAATAAATTCATGACTAACAAAATCAACACACTCTTAATATTAAAAATTTAACCCTCATCATTGCTCATAACTAAACGAAAAAAAAAAGCAGAAATTTACTGTCAAGTACGTGCTATAAATGAAGTAGTTGGCAAGTGCGTGGCACATTCGAGTGGCGGCCGAGCGGGTGATTTGAACTTTAACGAGTAAGCAAGTACAAATAACCACTTTCTTATCGTGCAGATAGCAGCTTATATACGTTTTGGTCGTGTGGGCTGACCTTGGCTGTGTGGGCTGACCTTGACCGCTGGCCAGCCATTGATCTCGCTCACGAGATCAACACAAGCTTAACATTATTTTTACAGTCAGTATTGGAAACATGAACCCGAGTGGACTCGAGGGCATTTTGTGATTTATAACCAAGAACGATGCTTTGAAAGTTTATAAAATTGCACGAGGCGTTGAGCGAGGTTTGCCGTGCCAAACACTCTTCTCTCCAAAATCATGTTAGTGCAGCTTTTGTACTGTTCTTTCTTTTTCGTGTTTTCTTTACGCTTTTCAACCAAATTTTGGTCTGAGGATAGACTAGTATCCCATCCATGGGGAGTAGCGGCTAGAAATACTCCTGGTCGCTTCATGGCACGGGGATAATTAAGGCGCCGGCCTGATTGGTCATTTGGCTCGTATGCAGACTTAACTTTACTTTTTACCCATTAAAAAATAAGAAGCTGCCAATTTTGCCTGATAATTATTATAAGCATACCAACAGCAAAGTACAAACTGACGTAAATTATTCACAATGTTATTAGAATGACACGAAAAATTACACCTTTAGAAAAGTATAATATACACTTAATTCTAACAATCTTCCGAAAATTAAACCGGCAAATTTTGACGGAAGTTTTATAGTGATCATCTATTTCTGACCATTTTAGCTAGTGCTAGGCACAAAATAAACGAACTTAAATACATTGGACGTAATTTACAATTTGAACACAAGCAACTAAGCTTTAAGTCAAAATAAATTGCATTAAAGGCAAATCTTATTCGCTCTTTTGTAAGTCTCCATTTACTTAGCTTGGTTTTTCTCGCTTATTAAGCGTTCGTCTTTTCTTTTGGTTTCTGGCCAAGTTCATCTGTTGCCATGGCGACGTCAGCGTTTCATTGTGGGTACTAAGAAACTGTATAATCAAAGAACTTGATTCGCAATTCATTTTCTCCCAAAAAATCCAATGAATTTTGAATTAATCATCAAATATTTCACATTTTTACAAAGTGCGATATAAAAACGACATTTTGCATCGGACAAAATTAACAATTTAACACAACGCAGTTAAAACTGGCCTGTAATTAAACTACATTATATTAAATGAATGTAAATAACCAATTGGGTCTTTTGTCAGTGTCAAACTACGTAGTTTGCATTATTTGCATCAACTTCCATCGTTTGGTTGGTTTTGTCTCCTGGTTCCTCTGTTTCCATGGTGATGTCAAAGGTTCTGTGTGGATCACGCGTCGCTTTTATCGTCAGGAGACCATCTTTTGTCAAGTGTGACGTCACTGAGCCGAGATCTACCTCATCAGGCAGCAGAATGCGACGACTGTAATCACGTGACAGGTAATGTGTCGAGATGTGTTTCCCAGTGACGGTCAACTCATTTCTTCGCAATTGGATGTTGATCTCTTCTGGTCTACAACCTCTGAAATCAAACTTGGCCTCAAATTTGTCGTCGTTTGGTTTCTTTTCCACTCGTTTCATGCCCTTGACTATGAGAGCGCCGCTATCTTGGGTAATGCGTGACGTCACAGTTGCTGGATCGACGCCCTGAGGGAGTTTAAAGACTCCCCTGAGTTCTCGTTTCTCGAATCCATCCTCTGAAAGTCGATGCTGGCCATATAAGATGACTTTTTCATTGTCGACCTCAAGCGTGATTTCGTCTGGTTTGTAGTGCCTCAGCAGCACATAGGCGATCTTGACTGACTCCTGATAAGATGTTTCCTTAGCTTTTTGTCTAGTAGAGCATCCAGATTCCTGCACTCGAGGGACAGCAACTTCTCTCCACTTATCGAGACCAAAGTCAAAACCTCTGGGAGCTCTGCTGTGGTAAACGGGGAGCAGATCGAAGGACAAAATCATGTTAAAAAGCTGAATTAATGCCTACTAAAATTCATCACTGAAAACGAAGCGTTCTGAACGATTTTGCTTTGCGTTTTTTCAGAAATTTGAAGATTACACACTCTCAGAGAAAATAAAGCCTCGTGCATTTTTCTTTACATAAACTTGCAGATTGATACTGTCGAATCGGTGTTTAAGGAATGTTTAATGGTAAATGTGAGGCTTTGTATAGCGTTACTCTTTGCGAGCTCGAATTTTGACTTGTCAAATTGCGAGACAGAGACTTCAAAGTATTTAGCGCAAGATGTTTAGACTCTAAAACGTTCAGACGTCATTTATCAAAACAAGGAAACAAATCGTACCTCGAGATTTTCTTTACCTTGCAGAAAAACGAACGAGACTCAGAGGCAGCTTTGTGAAAAAATCGACTAGGAGACGCACATAATGGCAAAAAAATCGAGACTGCGAAACCCTTGAAACTCGGCGTTGCGAGACGAGAATTTTGCGAGACTCCTTTGTTTTGAAAGAATATAAACAGATCTCGAAAGCTCTTAGCTTCTGACGTCTGATTTGATAAAAGTGGCTGGAATCACAAACTTCTCATTCTACATAAATAGCCGTAAAACAAATTCGGTGATCAAATCATCCTTAGTCATTTCAATGAAAAGTTAAACAAAGAGCATACTGAAAGAAACTCAAACCACAAAAAATAACGTTAATATTTACCGGAATGGATTGTGCGTTGGAAGTCTTAAAGCGGTAGCCCAGAGCGCCATGCTATCGAACACCTCTTGATAGTTGTATGTTCCTGTGTTACTGCTGGGAACTTTCTTGGCGAACTGTTTTGAGGTGACCTAACAACTTCCTTATCACTGTTGTGAAACTAAATCTCCCATTACTGAGTGGTTACTTTTAGTTTAATCTGGTGACGGTCTTGTGACTCTATACTTAAGGTCAGAATCCACGTGTGCGTTGAATCTAAGCCGTTAGCATCTATGCAAACTCTCCCGGAATCTTCTGAATACAGACCGTATATATATGTATCTCCCGGTCTTCCGAATGGGTGACCACATGGCTAACACAATTACGAAGGAATAAATGCGCATAAGTTTTTTTTCAGGCTGAGTTTTGACGTTTTTTTGGGGGGGGGAGGGGGGAATGTTTGGATGTTTGACATTTTTTTTTTTGAATTGGCGGAGCTCCATGTCGAAAAAATTATCTTTAGGGTCAAGAAGGGCAATCTTCTGGATTTTTTTCGGCTTTTTCTTTCTCTGCTAGTTAGTTTCGTTACTCGTTTTGTTGAAGTGCATGTTATACCACAAACGCTATTTATTCGTAGCAAACTTATTATTTATAATTATATTCCATCTTTTATCTTGAATCATTGACTATGTAACAATGTTTCTAGAAGGCCACAAGTTCATTAGTTTTTTAACTATTAAGTGTCACCCTCTTTAAATAAAGATTGATTGATTGATATATCATCGATGTAACTGATGTTTGTATAATAATCTGATGGTAGGAGAAGCCGGGCTTCGTAAATCGGTTATTTAAATATATAACTAATATTAGTATTATAGTATTACAGTATCATAGGCTTAGTATTATACAATTGATTCTCGCTTGGCAAAATGCAACAATGTCACTCTGCCCCTGATGGCAAATTGTCTAGCAGTTTAGGATTCAAGGATGCGTGAAGGTATTTTGAAATGTCAGGATTGATAATAAAATGTCAATCTGACAACTGCTTTGATTTGTTTAAACAGTGTGCTTTCTGAGAGTGTTTCATATTTTCAGGAAATTCCATGCGCAGTGATTGGTCAGTTCATCTCCATAGCGCAGTCACGTCCTTATGTCACGTGCGTGCTTTATCGAGTAACGTACGTGTTCCAGGAGGTCACGAGCTTCAGAGCCCAGAACATTTATTGAAAACTTTTTTTCCTCGTGCTTTTTTATGTTATATAACTATTGCTGGTTTAAATCAAATAAGCATCCGCGTGCTGCAAAAAAGCGTGCCCATATAACTAAACTCGACACGTCAGCTATTCTTTATACGCACCTAATCAAATATCAATCCCCCAGTCACCCCATCGACAGATGTTTTCCGTGCACTCTGAACGTTCTTTAATTTAGATATTTACTGAACTCCTTTTTACATAGTTCTGAGTAAAAATAAAAATTCAGCCGATTAAAACTTGTAGCTCTGTCACATTCAAAAGACAAGAAGACTTTAATTAGCGAAGGATATTTTTGAAAAAACTCAGGCGTTCTATAAAAAAAAAAATGTTTGCAGCGATCCGTGGACCTTTTATAACTCTATATTGCACGTGTACTCTTGAACTTGCAGTAAATCCAATTTCTCTACAAATTTAAGCTTTTTTAACTATAAAAAACAGAACGAGCTTGAGTTCACGCTTTTTTGTTATAAGGTGATCGCACTCCAGTTGTTGTTGTCTATATATCCTCACGTGCTTTGCAACGAGACAAACCAAGTGGTTGAACAGTCGACCACCGAATGACGAATCGCACGGGTATAGGAAAAAAAAAAACAAAAAGCGAAGAAAAAAACTGGCAAACAATCAAAAGCCGAATCACGATGGTGGACTTATGTTTTGAAACAGGCGCACCGCCTTTCAACGCACTGCAATGAAATCAGCAGTAAACTGATTTAGTTTGTCCAAGGTTTAATAAGCAGAACAATGGCTGTGCACGTGCGTTATAAAACTGCGTAGTTTGAGGAACGCGAACGGCAACTGCTCATTTTTCGTATTTTATTTGGAATTGAACGCTGTCAATGCACGTTTAGCCTGAGCACGTTTTTAGAGCCATTTGTGTACTGAACAGATCTAGACATTTGCAAATTTCAAGGAACGAGTGACGAACAAGGATTTATCCTGAGGCAGTGTGACTATAGACAAAAGTTATTTTACTTTCACATTAATTTTGTGGAACCATGAGTAAGGATTCATCTTGTGACAATGCGACAATTTTTTTTAGTTACACATTTTCGGAAAACATGAGTAGGTTTTCGAACTAAGAAAAGGAACGAAACAAATGATATTAAAGAAAGGATTGTGCTCCAAACAATCCCATTTGCCTCAAGAAAGCCATTTCTTATATGCGTCATCTTTAAAGAAGGAAAGTAACCGCACACTACACTGAAAAACAGTTGGACAATTCAAGCTCATCTGCCAAGGAAATTAAAACAAATAAATCATTTATTAACGGGCGAAAAGGATAAAACTGGAATAATCCGTGAACGAAATTCCATCATGACTTGCCGTGAAGATATCAACCAAAATACGACTACCTAGACAAAACAGGAAAAGGACTATACCAAGCAAAAATATTTGTACTCTAGCTCACCGTGACCTTGCCTGTTGAATGAATGAATGATCACAAGACCAGCACACGACAAACCAGCGAGACTTGGTCTTTTCCATTTTAACGATTTTTGAAGGAATTTACTCAAGAATGTGCCGACTTATATAGTTTTAGAATATTGTCTGTTACCTTGTTCTCACTTTCATTTTACTAAAGTGGTACCGTTATGTAAGTTTTATAATTATCTCTGACGGCCGTGTGTAAATAGAAAGCTTTCAGTTTTCAAGATATTAAAATGGTCGACAGGATTTAATGTCATTCTTGTCTTATTTTTTGACTTTCTTTATTTGCCGAGGAACTATAGGTTTGATGGAACTCAAGAAACTAAATTAAATATGAGACGACAATTTATCAGTAGTTCACACTACCCCGGAGAAATTTGAAAACGTGGAATTCTTCTCAATGTGTTCGGTAGAGAGCATATAAAGTTATAATTATTTAACAAATAAAGAAGCCTCGACTGTCCTCTGTTCTGTTGTAAAGCACGCAGGAAGCGGTAGAGCACGAAAGAAGTGTAGGGGAAAACACGAGACGTAGTCGAGTGTTTTTCCCTACTTCTTGAGTGCTCTAACGCTTCCTAAGTGCTTAACAACAGAACAGAGCACAGTCGAGGCTTCTTTATTTGTTTTATGATAAAGAATCCAACAAATTCTCCACGGCATTCGGCTAAATTTTCAAGCCAAACTTTTATATTTTTCCAAACGGGGAAAAGTGGCGTCAGCCGTTCTCTATTCTCTGATAAAGCACGCTAAAATAAGCCAATCACAGTCCTTGATAGAACTCTTCAAAAACTTTGATTGGCTAACAAGACGACAGCTGTCAATCACAAACTGAACTTCTGCTAGGCTTTCAGTATCGAGTTGCTGAGAAGAACGATGCCTTTTTAAGTTCGGTTTTTAGTTTAATCCTTAAATAAGGATCTAAAGGCTTCTACTACAAATGAATCCGGCCACCTTGTGGCTCATAAAAACGTGCATCGTTTCAAATGGAAATTAAGAAACAAGGAGCTCAAAACTAGCGAATGCTGAGTTGTATTTGAAAGAAGCGCAGTACAGTTGTTTACGGCAAGCAGCAAGATTACACGAACTGGTGTCAAAGTTGGAAAGACTAGACTACTTCCACTGGTTCTATTCCGAGTAAAGGAGAATATCAGAGCCAGCTTTCAACTAATCACTCGTCGAGTGAGCGATGATACGAAATTGTTGAGGTTCACTTCGCCGAGATGACCGGAGATCGCCAGTTAGCAAACGAGCGTTACTACACTACATGTAAGTGTTGTTTGAACATTTTTACAAAAATAAAGCTTCTCATCGTAAACAGACAGCCTAGTTGGTGTTTTCTGTCGTTATTTTACTTCTTAAGTTTAATTTCTGCCTTCGTAATGTCTTTAATCGAAGCATTCGCTAGTCGCTAGGTTGAGAACGAGAAGTCCTTTATTTCGTTGCGTGTTTTGTCGGAATCTAGCAAAACTTGTTATTTTAGTACAGTTTTAGCACTTCTGTTGTTAACAATGGTCTAAGTGCAGCTATATTTACTGCAGACAAATAGCTCGTTTCCACTGCATTTTTCTGAGCCACAAGGGATGTTTTATTTGGGTCAAATTTGTCAAAATGCCGAAGCAAAAATTGGAAGAAGCCAGCTTACCGTCATCAACCCGTGCTCTGTTCTCTGATATAGCTCGCTGTTTCAGCCAATCAGAGCGCGCGTTATAACTTTATTATAATTAACAAATAAAGAAGCCTAAGCCGTGTATTACACTGTGATAAAACAAGACGGGCATTTGAGAACAAGAGGGAAATGTAAAAAACACTAGCCGCAGGCCAGTGTTTTCTACATTTCTCGAGTGTTCTCAAATTTCCGGAGTGTTTTATCACAGTGCTATACACGGCTTAGGCTTCTTCATTTGCTTTATGATATAGATTTTACGCGCGCAAAACAATAAAACACGCTTTTTCTATGCTTTATACTCTGATAAAACATAGGTTTTTGACCAATCAGAGCGCGCGCAGGGTCCTATCTATGTTATAAAGTACTTTATAATTAGTTCAAAAGTTTTCAAAAACGCTTTTCAAAACGGAGGAATTTGGCGTTTTAATGTGGACGGAAAACTTTTTGAAAACGCTTACGGAAGTTACAAAATGACGTGACGATAATCATGTGATTTCCCTGTAAGCGCTTATGTGTGTTTTTTTTGTAAACTTTATCGAATGCGATTCAATTCAAAGTGCTCCACGGCAACAATTTGTTATTATCTTTTCTAAATGTGATTTCCGATTCCTGCCCGAGGTTTCCCAAAACACAAATCGCTGAATGGTTGGTGATTGTTGCGTTTTCAAATTTCTCCTGCGTGGTGTAGAAGGAAAACATTTAATGCGTTTTCAGAGTGAATGACCGTTTTAAATTTATTCGGCGTAAGTACTGCGAACAGGGCAGTTCGTTGCATTCAGTTGAAACTGAGTGTGCTAGCATTCCTAATTGCTCCTTTCGATATATTAAAGAGGACAAAAACAAAGGGAATTAAATGACCATGTTTATTCATTTCTTTTGTTTGTGTCCTCTAGGCTCGTCGGCGAAAGTGGCCTATTTTCTCAGTGATGTATGAGTAATCCCACAAAAGCATTGGCAATTGAGGACTTGTATTTAAAAATTCTTTCAAATTGCACTGATTTTGAGATAATTTTCTGGAGCTTTAGAAGTAAACTCGATACCTCCGAGTTGGAGAGCAAAAAACTTAAGCGCCTCAGTAAAATTCGATAAAATAAAATCTTTTATAAGGCAATTTAGTCTTTTAGCTTTAATTTGATATATAACTTGCCTTTGTAGCGAAAATACTCGCGCGACTAGAATTTTTTCCGTGGGCACCTCGTTTTCTTTACCGAGACCTTAACACAGTTGAAATACGATTTATCTCAAAATAATTGGCCTGTTTTCGTCGTCTTTTTGATTTTGTCCCTGCGCTGTATTATTTCGACGCGCGGTGAAGAAATTGTCTGGCTTCTTGGTTGTAAATGCTCAGTACATTTAATTGTTGGGAGTGATGACCTTGGTTAAGACAAAAACTGGGAATTTCACTTTTAATTAACACAGGACCAGTGGCAAAACGGTTGTTATGGCAAAGGCACAATGGATGTCATGTTGTCATTTAGAGCTCATCTAGGTCACGTGTTTTTTTAAGGTTGACCGCTGCCCAAGTGTCAGGTTAGCTTGCTGTAAACAGGGCCGGGTTGTTAGGAAGCAGTTAGGAACGCTGACGAAGGATTATAAAAGTTAACCGAAATATAATTTTTTGTCTACAAATGTTTTTCACGGCTTTGGTTTTGTGTATTTTGAGGACCTTGAGATAATTCAAACTCAAAACAGAAGGCCAAACAACATAAACAGAAAACCTCACCATAAAGTCACAAAACTCAAATCAAAATTCTGGCTTATCCTGGGTTGGCTAAATAGGGCATTGAACATCCCGACCCAGGAGCTCCGCTTTTTTGCTTGGCTAAATCTTATTATATACTCAGGGCCCAGTTGTATGGTCTCGGGTACCCGAGACAACCCTCCCCCCGAGCTACCCTGGCCGAGGTAACATTTAGCTTGTTTCTTTCTAAAATTCAACCAGCCGTTTACATTAGGATCGCTAACTCGTCTCGGGGGGCGAGACAACTCGGGTGGGCGAGTTGTCTCACCTCGGCAGGTAGGGTAACCCTGGCAAGCGGGACAACTTTTCTACATATAAACGCTTTGGCTCGCCTGGCCGGGACATCTCTGGGCGTGGCGAATGTCACGTAATGCTTAGATTTAGGATTTATAGCAGAAATTCGTATTTTAAAAAGAAGTAAAAATTAACTCGGCAAAGCCCACTGTGATCGAATGACCGAGAAAAACCCAAAGAAAGAGGGATATTTGCACATTTGATTATTCAGTAAGGTTTATGAATAATCATGCTGGGTTAACTTTGACTCGGCCTACTGGAACTATGTTTTCACATATAAACGCTTGATAAAGTTACCTCAGGGGAAGGGTTGTCTCGGGTACCCGAGACCATATAACTGGGCCCTCAGCTAGAAATACTTCTTGCACAAGAACACATCAAAATTCCGCCTGCCAAGGTTGGACCATTCGCAGTGACCATTCGCCCAATCGCCTCCTATAGATCTGGCATGGGGAGATTTGGGTTCAAGAAAAATCATATTTTAGCAATTGGATGTCCTGCGTCTGTATCAACCACAAAATTTGAAAACGAGTTATCATCCGAACCAAGAAATTAGAACTAAGGATTCTCTTTAATGGTCGGTTTATTGAGAAAAAAGTTGGGCTTCATATTCACATTTCACATTCGGTTTATTGAGGAAAACGCTGGTTACATTTCACATTCCCAGTCACAGCCACTACTGACACGGCCAGATCGATATTTGAGATCCCGTCCACACAGCGGTCAAACGTGGCGCGCGTGCGCAGTTCTCCCAAAAATTTCGCTTAACAAAGTCTTAAATTTTCGAAAATTTTCGCTTTCAAGCCCAAAGTTAAGACAGTCGCTGAAAAGTTAAGCTTTAAACTTCGCATATGACCAGGACATTTAGTGATGGACATCCTAAAGTCCTCCCAGCTTGTAATTTTCTCTCACAGTACTATTTTTATAACATTTCCCTACAGAAGTCTTGCAGGTTTTCTCTTCAAACTCTTACGAAGTTCGAGGCGGCGAAAACCGGAAGTGGCGTTGGATTTTTGCGTTTGACCGCTGTGTGGATGGATCCCGTCCATACTACGTGCGTCCGAGGAGGAATTTGAAAACGAAGGTTTCATTGTGAAAACGCAACAAATGTTTCTCGTCCACACTACGCTGGAGAAATTTAAAAACACAACAATCGCCAATCATTTTGGATATGTGTTTGAGGAAAACACGCTCAGGGAAATCAGATGACGGTCGTGATGCCGTCGTTTTCAAAACGCATTCCGTCAAAACGTTTTTCGTCCACACGAAAACGAAGAGCCGGCGTTTTCAAATTCCTCCGGTTCGAAGAGCATTTCATAAAGCTCCGTTTTCGTGACGGATTAACATGGACGATAGACTTGAATCTTGCTTGCTTGCTGCATGAATCTTGCAATCATCTTGATTTCTGTAATTAAAAATGGCACGGCTTATCCCGCAAACTCTTTTCAAAGAAGTCTTGGTATTTGATGGTGGGAGACGGGGTGGCCTCATGGTTAGTGCGCTCGACTCCGGAGCGAGCGGTCCGGGTTCGAGCACTGGCCGGGGACAGTGTGTTGTGTTCTTGGGCAAGACACTTAACTCTCAAAGTGCCTCTCTCCACCCAGGTGTATAAATGGGTACCTGCTATTTGTTGGGGAAACCTAACAAAATTGCGGGGGAGTGACCTGCGATGGACTAGCATCCCGTCTAGGGGAAGTAGAAATACTTCTAGCCGCTTCATGCTACAGAAATCGGGATAAGCTCCGGCAGCTATGAGCCAGCCTTGGCTCCAAGGCTTCACTTTTGGTATTTGATAACAGAGAAACAGTTATTAACAAATTGCTGGCGAGAAATATTACAAACAAAACAAAAAAAAATCCTCCTTAAGCCCTTTTAAAGGCATTTGCAACAATGGAAATAATCTGTTTACTTCTACCAGCAAATAACTGGAAAAGTCTTTTTACATTTGTTCCTCTCGCTAAATCTCCAAAGCGAAGGTTTTGTATTATTAGCCCCTAGTCCACTCTCGGCATAATGGGCTCGTGTATTTTAATGGCGCCCCCCGTAACATGTACTTCGAATTCTCCTGCGATCGAACGCTCCGTAACAGTCGCCCACGGTTCGTCCTTGATCAAAACAGAGCCGAAGAGCCTGTGTGAGAAGATAGCGCCAGTAATCTCTTGTATTACATGTGGAATCCAAATACTTCGTAATCTGTAACAGTGAATTTGTCCGTCCCTGCTAATTCGTTTGCTGACCTGGAGGGACTTCAAACGAAAATCCAAGCTCACTATAACCTTTCTCCTTCTCTGATTTAATTTGTAGGTCGCGATTTCCTCCAAACGTCGGTCCAAGGGTGCTATCACAGAAAAAGCCTTTCAACTTACTCTTATTGATTGATATTCTGGTTGGTCTCAGTCCATGCGGGTTGACTATGCTAAACAGGAACGCCTGCGTGTAAGTTATCCACATAATTCGACCTGTAAATGGCAATGTAACCTCTTATTTTCACTTAAATCAAATCGTCTTCAGGATTAGTTAACAGAAACGTTTAACTGTATCAATTAGAGTCATGTCAGGCGCGGATCCAGGGGAGGTGAAATGGGTGAATTTTTAACACCCCCCTCCTTTATCTGAGCCCCCTTCTTTCTTTTTCTTTTTTTTTTCATCGCGGGAAATCAATCATGCTGATGCACAGACCTCAAACACCTCAACCAGGCTTTGGTTCTATTACATTATTACAAAAATTCACCCCCACCCCCATTTCGAAATCCTGGATCCGCGTCTGCATGTCCCTAGTTACCAAGAGAGTATGAAGGAGAGTTCATTTACCAAATAAACTTTATTCTTGTAATCCCCTTCAAGTTATTTTTAGATACGGTATCCAGTCCTTCCGCGGATGATGTTTTCACGCTAGTTGTGTGGATGTTTTCGTGGACGATAAGAATTCGCGTAAAGCTGCTTGGACTGTCCTCGCGAGTAAAATCCACGTCATACGACTGCCTATTTCTAGATCCTTTTAACATTCCTGAATCTAGGATCGATTTAAAAATAACTTGAGAGGGATCACTTTAATTAGGGATGAAACCCACATGGGGTTAAATCTCTCGTTCTTGATCTTGTCCCATTTTACAAGTGCTTTATTCCCAGTCACTCTAGTGATTTCTAATGTGCATATAGGCTCACTTGTAATAAAAATTAAAACTGACATTGAAACTGAGAAGTAAACTATACGAGGGGCTCTTGCAAAGTTGGAATTAAAAATTTGTAAAAGAAAAAGAGCTGTTTTAAATTTATTTTGGAATAGATGGATGAAATAGGCGATTTGCATGCATGATGACGTCATTTGACTACAACTACCACTGCTCGTGAATCCTTTACTTTTTTCTGTTTTTTATATTAATTAGGGCAATAGGCCCTTTGCAAATTCCGGTCACATGGTACGGAATAAATTACGCTGGGACGCAAATGACACAGTCGGGGACTTCCAAAACAAAGGAACTCGTACCAGTCCAGCCCGACTTTCCTTTGTTTTGGAAGTCCCACTGCGTCATTTGCGTCCCAGCGTAATTTATTCCGTACCATGTGACCGGATTCTGCAAAGGGCCTATTGCTAGTTAAAGTGCCACTATGATGAAATTCTCGATATCCATTATTGTACATTTTCGGACACAATAGGTCTTTCCTAGCTACCTTGCCAAATTTCAATCTGTAACGAACATTAGAATTCGTGGTGTTTGGACCTTTATTTCCTATTGTGAACGAATATGTAAAAAATGGGTATTGAGAATTTGATCATAGTGGCACTTTAAACCCCACTAGGGCTTCTAATTTAAATAATAAAGAAAAAAACGAAAGGAATTCTTGTAGTAACGACCGCCTGGTTAGCTTAGTTGATAGAGCGCCAGAATGCTGTGCGGGAGGTCGAGGGTTCGAGCCCCAGACCGGACCAACACTACGGGTGTTAAAATAACTGAGGAGAATGCCCTGCCTTTGTAATTACATCGGCAAATGGTTAAACGTTCAAATTCCCCTCGGATAAGGACTGTAAACCGTAGGCCCCGTCTCCTGGGTCTTCAGTGTTACATGGTTAGCAGGGGACCGTTTAACTGCCACTATTGTTCTCAATACCCATTTTTTTTACATTTTCGTACACAATAGGTCTTTCCTAGATATCTTGCCAAATTTTAATCTATTACGAACATTAGAATTCATGTTTTTTTGGACCTTTATTTCCGAGAATTTACGGCCGCCATTAATTTTCCTTGTTCCAAGTCTTGGTTGAGAACTGGAGAAAAAGACGTCATATTCTCAAAAATACCACACAGGTTGAAATTATAATAACAGTTCGTATAAAGAATAACAAAAACTTTGGCTCATTTATTCGTGCAATTTTCTACATTAATGGTTTTTATAATTTCAACCCGTGTGTAACGGATATTTTTTTTGGACTTGAACTTGTCACGTGTAGTTTTGCGTTACATAAGAACTTTTGATCACGTGACATTTTGTTATTGAGTTTTTTGCTCAAAAGAACTGTCGGGCGGGCGTAAATTGCCGCACATTGCTGAATTTTGAGAAGTGTATGTCGATTCATTCATGAATTCATTAAAGAAGTTGATATAAAACGTAACAAGTGGTCCTACCGAGCCGGATTTGTGGAGGAAATGCAGGGAAAATTGACGAAAAACAGGAAGATTCGTGAAGGACAACGTGTACATGCGAAGAAGGTTCTAGCAAGCGTGGATGAAGTTTTAACGGAATACGATGGATCTTGGAGCGCAAAAGACAGGATAACTCGACTTAACATTACTTTGAATGAAAAGCTGGTGACCTTGAAGGCACTCGATGAATCTATTTTGTCTGCAGTCGAAGATGGCGATATTGAAAGCGAAATTGAGGAGTCTGAAAATTTCCGCGGGAAAATTCACGAAGCGCTGGTAAAATTACAGAGTTGTCAAGTCGTGCACGATCAGCAAGGAAATCCGCAAAGTCAAGAAACCCATCAGCAGACAAAATCAAATGGAAATAAATCCAAGCTGCCAAAACTGACGTTAAATAAATTTAACGGGGATCCAAAGCGTTGGCAGGAATGGTGGGACTCGTTTTGTGTGGCGGTGCACGAGAACAGCGCCATTTCCACAGTGGAAAAATTTACCTATTTGCGAAGTCTGGTCGAAGGGAGTGCAGCAATGGCTATTTCAGGATTGCAGCTAACTTCGGCTAACTATGATGCGGCTTTGGAGGTATTGAAAGAAAGATTCGCACAAAAGCAAATCATTATTAACTCGCACATCGAGTCGTTACTGAAGTTGAAACCGGTAAATGCGATGTCAGACATCAAAGGTATTCGAGCGGTCCTCGACAGGGTGGAAATTCAAGTTAGAGGATTACAGTCCCTTGGAGTCGATTCAGCGCAGTATGGTGCCTTGTTGATACCGATTTTTATTGAAAAACTACCGGATGAGTTGAAGCTGATAGTAAGTAGAAAGCACAAGGAAAACTGGGAACTGAACTCTGTTTTAATTGCCGTAAAATCCGAAGTAGAGGCCCGCGAGCGTTCTGGAATCCGACCATCAGATAAACCACCCTCAAAGAAACCACCCTTCTCAGGAAATGGAACTGCGAGTGCGTTGTTGACTGGAGAAGGCAAGGAATTAAGTTGTTTATTCTGCAAGGGAAATCATCGGGCGTCGGGATGCACTGTTGTGACGAACATGGAGGATAGGAAAGCCATTTTGATGAAGCAAGGTCGATGCTTTATTTGTTTACGGTGTGGCAGTCACTTAGCGCGCAATTGTGACTCTAAGATTCAGTGTTTAGGATGCGGGGGCCGTCACCATTTGGCTGTTTGTGATGCAGGAAGAGTACGGCACAGCGACAGCCCCGCAGTAGAAGTTGCTAGCACTCAGTCCGAAGGGGCCACATCAGCAATGCATGTGAGTTCAAGTGTGCATGTTTTTCTTCAAACAGCTCAAGTTATGGTATCGCGACCGGGAGCACAATGCACTCAAAGTTTGAATATTCGCGCTATTTTTGACACAAGAGCTCAAAGGTCATACGTTTTCCAAAGAGTGGTGAATGCATTAAAGCTGGAGACGATCGACACAGAGAAACTAAGGATTGCTACATTTGGAGACAAGAAACAAGAAGTGCAATCAGTTAATCTTGTTGAACTAGCCTTATGGAAACCAGAGACAGGATTTAAGGCAACATTGAATGCATTTTCAGTGCCTCATATTTGCAGTGATTTACAGGGCCAAGACTTGAGCTTGGTAAAGGAAAACTATCCTCCCGTACGATACCTTGAGTTTGCTGACTCTTGTTCTGATAAAGGACCCATGCAGATTGACTTGTTGATTGGTTCAGACTACATCTGGAATTTCTTTGATGGCAAGACAATAAGGGGGGAGGAATCAGGTCAGTGCTGTCCTGTGGCTGTCTCAACAACAGTTGGATGGGTACTGTCTGGTCCTGTTGGAAACCTTCCCAAGGAAAGGCTGTCAAGCATACAGTTTCAGTCTACTCATGTGCTGAGAGTTGATTCAGAAAACTCTGATGACATCCTGTACAAGGATTTTGAGAAGCTATGGGACCTAGATTCTATTGGCATCCGAGAGAAGGATACTGTCCATGAAGCTTTTGAGAAGAATGTTAGTTTTGAAGATGGCAGGTATTGTGTGTACTTACCTTGGAAGGGGCACTACAAGTTGTTGCCTGACAATTATGAGAACAGTGTAGCGAGATTGAGCTCACACCTGAAGCGGTTAAGAAGAGACGCAGGAGTCCTTAAAGAGTACGATGCTATTATCCAGGATCAGTTGCAGAGTGGTGTAATTGAACGAGTGGACACCTCAAAATGCCCCGACGCTGGAAAGGTGCATTACTTGCCTCACCATGGAGTGGTACGCAGAGATTCCATGAGTACTAAGTTGCGGATTGCGTTTGATGCTTCATCGAAAGCTACAAGCAATCACACATGTCCAATACACACAAACAGATACCAATCGTCAAAAAACCCTCACCAATGGAACCATTGGTACCAATGGCACCAATGGAAAAGGAGGCAGCCGATCGGTGCTCTATTTGTAAACTGAATATATTAACACCTGACGGCCGCGCGTAAACTATTTGTCGATTGGTACCATTGGTACCAATGGCACCAATGGAAAAGACGGCAGCCGATCGGCGCTCCATTTGTAAACTGCATATATTAACACCTGAGGGCCGCGCGTAAACTATTTGTCGATTGGTACCATTGGTACCATTGGTACCAATGGAAAAGGAGGCAGCCGATCGGTGCTCCATTTGTAGACTGCATATGGAAAAATAGACAGTCGATCGGTATGCCATTTCTAAACTACGTTAAGTATGCGAGCCCAAAAGCGCTATGTAATGTATATTCTTCGTTCTTAAAGCGTGCGAGCCCAAACACGCAAAATACAATGTATATTCTTCGTTCTTAAAGAGTGCGAGCCCAAACACGCGCTGAATACAGCGTATATTCTTCGTTCTTCAAGCGTGCAAGCCCAAACACATGTAAAATACAATGTATATTCTTCGTTCTTAAAGGGTGCGAGCCCAAACACACGCTGAATACGATGTATATTCTTCGTTCTTAAAGCGTGCGAGCGCAAACACACGCTGAATACAGTTTATATTCTTCGTTCTTAAAGCGTGCGAGCCCAAACACGCGCTGAATACAGCGTATATTCTTCGTTCTTCAAGCGTGCGAGCCCAAACACACGTTAAATACAATGTATATTCTTCGTTCTTAAAGCGTGTGAGCGCAAACACACGCTGAATACAATGTATATTCTTCACGGTTCTTAAAGCGTGCGAGCCCAAACACACGCTAAATGCAATGTATATTCTTCGTTCTTAAAGCGTGCGAGCTCGAACACACGCTAAATACAATGTATATTCTTCGTTCTTAAAGCACTCCTAAATACAATGTATATTCTTCGTTTTTAAAGCGTGCGAGCGCAAACACACGCTAAATACAATTAATGTATATTCCTCGTTCTTAAAGTGTTCGAGCGCAAACACACGCTGAATACGATGTATATTCTTCGTTCTTAAAGCGTGCGAGCGAAAACACACGCTGAATACAGTGTATATTCTTCATTCTTAAAGCGTGCGAGTGAAAACACACGCTGATATATTCTTCGTTCTTAAAGCGTGCGAGCGAAAACACACGCTGAATACAGTGTATATTCTTCGTTCTTAAAGCGTGCGAGCGAAAACACACGCTGAATACGATGAATATTCTGCGTTCTTAAAGCGTGCGAGCGCAAACACACGCTAAATACAATGTATATTATTCGTTCTTAAAGTGTGCGAGCGCAAACAGACGCTAAATACAATATATATTCTTCGTTCTTAAAGTGTGCGAGCGCAAACACAAGCTGAATACAATGTATATTCTTCACGGTTCTTAAAGCGTGCGAGCCCAAACACACGCTAAATGCAATGTATATTCTTCGTTCTTAAAGCGTGCGAGCTCGAACACACGCTAAATACAATGTATATTCTTCGTTCTTAAAGCGTGCGAGTGAAAACACACGCTGATATATTCTTCGTTCTTAAAGCGTGCGAGCGAAAACACACGCTGAATACACTGTATATTCTTCGTTCTTAAAGCGTGCGAGTGAAAACACACGCTGAATACGATGCATATTCTGCGTTCTTAAAGCGTGCGAGCGCAAACACACGCTAAATACAATGTATATTATTCGTTCTTAAAGCGTGCGAGCGAAAACACACGCTGAAAACAGTGTATACTCTCCGTTCTTAAAGCGTGCGAGTGAAAACACACGCTGAATACGATGCATATTCTGCGTTCTTAAAGCGTGCGAGCGCAAACACACGCTAAATACAATGTATATTATTCGTTCTTAAAGTGTGCGAGCGCAAACACACGTTGAATACAGTGTATATTCTTCGTTCTTAAAGCGTGCGAGTGAAAACACACGCTGAATACGATGCATATTCTGCGTTCTTAAAGCGTGCGAGCTCAAACACACGCTAAATACAATGTATATTATTCGTTCTTAAAGTGTGCGAGCGAAAACACACGCTGAATACAGTGTATATTCTTCGTTCTTAAAGCGTGCGAGTGAAAACACACGAAGAATACGATGCATATTCTGCGTTCTTAAAGCGTGCGAGCGCAAACACACGCTAAATACAATGTATATTATTCGTTCTTAAAGCGTGCAAGCGCAAACACACGCTAAATACAATTAATGTATATTCCTCGTTCTTAAAGTGTTCGAGCGCAAACACACGCTGAATACGATGTATATTCTTCGTTCTTAAAGCGTGCGAGCGAAAACACACGCTGAATACAGTGTATATTCTTCGTTCTTAAAGCGTGCGAGTGAAAACACACGCTGATATATTCTTCGTTCTTAAAGCGTGCGAGCGAAAACACACGCTGAATACAGTGTTTATTCTTCGTTCTTAAAGCGTGCGAGTGAAAACACACGCTGAATACGATGCATATTCTGCGTTCTTAAAGCGTGCGAGCGCAAACACACGCTAAATACAATGTATATTATTCGTTCTTAAAGTGTGCGAGCGCAAACACACGTTGAATACGATGTATATTCTTCGTTCTTAAAGCGTGCGAGCCAAAACACACGCTGAATACGATGTATATTCTTCGTTCTTAAAGGGTGCGAGCGCAAACACACGCTGAATACAGTGTATATTCTTCGTTCTTAAAGTGTGCAAGGCCAAACACACGCTAAATACAATGTATAGTCTTCGTTCTTACAGAGTGCGAGCCCGAACACACGCTGAATACAGTGTATATTCTTCGTCCTCAAAGCTTGCGAGCGTTCTTAAAGCGTGCGAGCGCAAACACACGCTGAATACAATGTATATGCTTCACGGTTCTTAAAGCGTGCGAGCCCAAACACACGCTAAATGCAATGTATTTTCTTCGTTCTTAAAGCGTGCGAGCGCGAACACACGCTAAATACAATGTATATTCTTCGTTCTTTGTGAGCCCAAACACACGCTATATACAATGTATATTCTTCGTTCTTAAAGTGTGCGAGCGCAAACACACTCTAAATACAATGTGTATTTATCGTTCTTAAAGTGTGCGAGCCAAAACACACGCTGAATACGATGTATATTCTTCGTTTTTAAAGCGTGCGAGCCCAAACACACGCTAAATACAATGTATATTCTTCGTTCTTACAGAGTGCGAGCCCAAACACACGCTTAATACAATGTACATGTATATTCTTCGTTCTTAAAGCGTGCGAGCCATCACACGCTTAATACGATGTATATTCTTCGTTCTTAAAGCGTGCGAGCGCAAACACACGCTAAATACAATGTATATTTTTCGTTCTTAAAGTGTGCGAGCGCAACTACACGCTGAATACGATGTATATTCTTCGTTCTTACAGAGTGCGAGCCAGCTGCGAGCCCAACACACGCTAAATACAATGTATATTCTTCGTTCTTACCGAGTGCGAGCCCAAACACGCGCTAAATACAATGTATATTCTTCGTTCTTAAAGCGTGCGAGCCAAAACACACGCTGAATACGATGTATATTCTTCGTTCTTAAAGCGTGCGAGCGCAAACACACGCTGAATACGATGTATATTCTTCGTTCTTAAAGCGTGCGAGCGCAAGCACACGCTAAATACAATATATAATCTTCGTTCTTGAACTAAAGAGTGCGAGCACATACACACGCTAAATACAAAGTATATTTTTCGTTCTCAAAGCGTGCGAACCCAAACACACGCAAAATACAACTGTATATTTCTCGTTGTTAATGCGTGCGAGCCCAAACACAGGCTAAATACAACTGTATGTTTTTCGTTGCTACAGCGTGCGAGCCGAATGAATGATATTCCATTGGTACTAATCGTACCAATCGTACCAATGGACAAGTAGAATGCACCACCTCACGGCCTGAAGCCGAAGAAAATATTCTAAGTCCCCGTAATGATATGCATTTCACCAATGGAATACCATTGGAATGAATGATATTCCACTGGTACCAATCGTACCAATCATACCAATGGACAAGTAGAATGCACCCCCTCACAGCCTGAAGCCGAAGAAAATATTCTAAGTCCCTGTAATGATATGCATTTCACCAATGGAATACCATTGGAAAGAATGATATTCCATTGGTACCAATCGTACCAATCGTACCAATGGACAAGTAGAATGCACCCCCTCGCAGCCTGAAGCTGAAGGAAATGTTCTATGTCTCCGTAATGATATGCATTTCACCAATGGAATACCACTGGAATGAATGATATTCCATTGGTACCAATCGTACCAATCGTACCAATGGACAAGTAGAATGCACCCCCTCACAGCCTGAAGCCGAAGAAAATATTCTAAGTCCCTGTAATGATATGCATTTCACCAATGGAATACCATTGGAAAGAATGATATTCCATTGGTACCAATCGTACCAATCGTACCAATGGACAAGTAGAATGCACCCCCTCACAGCCTGAAGCCGAAGAAAATATTCTAAGTCCCTGTAATGATATGCATTTCACCAATGGAATACCATTGGAAAGAATGATATTCCATTGGTACCAATCGTACCAATCGTACCAATGGACAAGTAGAATGCACCCCCTCGCAGCCTGAAGCCGAAGAAAATATTCTAAGTCCCCGTAATGATATGCATTTCACCAATGGAATACCATTGGAATGAATGATATTCCATTGGTACCAATCGTACCAATCGTACCAATGGACAAGTAGAATGCACCTCCTCGCAGCCTAAAGCCAAAGAAAATATTCTAAGTCCCCGTAATGATATGCATATCACCAAGGGAATACCATTGGAAAGAATGATATTCCATTGGTACCAATCGTACCAATCGTACCAATGGACAAGTAGAATGCACCCCCTAACAGCCTGAAGCCGAAGGAAATATTCTAAGTCCCCGTAATGACATGCATTTCACCAATGGAATACCATTGGAATGAATGATATTCCATTGGTACCAATCGTACCAATCGTACCAATGGACAAGTAGAATGCACCCCCTCACAGCCTGAAGCTGAAGGAAATATTCTATGTCTCCGTAATGATATGCATTTCACCAATGGAATACCACTGGAATGAATGATATTCCATTGGTACCAATCGTACCAATCGTACCAATGGACAAGTAGAATGCACCCCCTCACAGCCTGAAGCTGAAGGAAATATTCTAAGTCCCTGTAATGATATGCATTTCACCAATGGAATACCATTGGAAAGAATGATATTCCATTGGTACCAATCGTACCAATCGTACCAATGGACAAGTAGAATGCACCCCCTCGCAGCCTGAAGCTGAAGGAAATATTCTAAGTGCCCGTAATGATATGCATTTCACCAATGGAATACGATTGGAATGAATGATATTCCATTGGTACCAATCGTACCAATCGTACCAATCGTACCAATGGACAAGTAGAATGCACCCCCCTAACAGCCTAAAGCCGAAGGAAATATTCTAAGTCCCCGTAAAGATATGCATTTCACCAATGGAATACCATTGGAATGAATGATATTCCATTGGTACCAATCGTACCAATCGTACCAATGGACAAGTAGAATGCACCCCCTCGGAGCCTGAAGCTGAAGGAAATATTCTAAGTCCCTGTAATGATATGCATTTCACCAATGGAATACCACTGGAATGAATGATATTCCATTGGTACCAATCGTACCAATCGTACCAATGGACAAGTAGAATGCACCCCCTCGCAGCCTGAAGCCGAAGAAAATATTCCAAGTCCCCGTAATGATATGCATTTCACCAATGGAATACCATTGGAATGAATGATATTCCATTGGTACCAATCGTACCAATGGACAAGTAGAATGCACCCTCTCGCAGCCTGAAACTGTAGAAAATATTCTAAGTCCCCGTAAAGATATGCATTTCACCAATGGAATACCACTGGAATGAATGATATTCCATTGGTACCAATCGTACCAATCGTACCAATGGACAAGTAGAATGCACCCCCTCGCAGCCTGAAGCCGAAGAAAATATTCCAAGTCCCCGTAATGATATGCATTTCACCAATGGAATACCATTGGAATGAATGATATTCCATTGGTACCAATCGTACCAATCGTACCAATCGTACCAATGGACAAGTAGAATGCACCCTCTCGCAGCCTGAAACTGTAGAAAATATTCTAAGTGCCCGTAATGATATGCATTTTACCGATGGAATACCAATGGCATGAGGATTATTCCATTGGTACTAATCGTACCAATGGACAAGTAGAATGCACCCCCTCGCAGCCTGAAGCCGAAGAAACATTCTAAGTCCCCGTAATGACATGCATTTCACCAATGGAATACCATTGGAATGAATGATATTCCATTGGAGTCTGTTTGTGAGTATTGGACAACCCTCCAAGCAATAGCCCAAGTTTAAATGATTGCCTGTGTTCAGGTCCAGCCTTAACTCCGACCATTTTCAAGATTTTACTCCGGTTCAGAGAAAGGAAGGTTGCTTTAGTTGCAGACATTGAGAAGGCTTTCTTGAACATTGGAGTTCATGAAGAAGATCGTGATGCATTACGATTCTTATGGGTTGACAACTTAGAGAAGGAGGACCCAGAATTGGTGTTGTACAGGTTTTGCCGTGTTGTGTTTGGTGTGAATTCAAGTCCATTCCTGTTAAATGCCACACTGCAGCACCACATCAGTCAGTACAGTTCAGATCCAGAGTTTGTGGTGAACTTATTGAATTCATTCTATGTGGATGATCTAGTGTCTGGAGAAGGGGATCTTGAGAAGTGTCTGTTGCTGTACCAGAAGTCAAAGAGGTGCTTATCAGAAGGCGGTTTCAACCTAAGAAAATGGATCTCCAATTCACCTCAGCTCCTTGACTTGATTCGTGAAGAGCGCACCAAGGCCGAGGATGGCTCTTCTGAACTAAGGTCAGTAGTAGAGGACACAGAGACCTATGCAAGAACCACAGTGGGTCATTTGGAAGAGCTAGATATGAAGAATGAACACAAGGTCCTGGGACTGAATTGGAACTGTGTTTCAGATGAGTTCATCTTTAAGTTTGAAGCATTATTGAAGCTAGCAGAAGGCCTGGAACCGACCAGAAGAAATCTACTGAAGGTCACTTCTAGTTTCTTTGACCCCCTTGGGATACTAAGCCCAGTATTAGTACAGATGAAGTTGTTGTTTCAAGTGCTGTGCCAAGAGAAGGTTGCCTGGGATGCACCACTCCCAGAGCCAGTCAGACGGAAGTGGATTGCTTGGCTTCAGGATCGGAGAGAAGTTCAGCAAATCATAGTGCCACGGTGTCTGTACGATGGTGTTGAGGAGGCAGTTACCTCCTGCACCCTTCATGGATTTGGAGATGCTTCAGAGAGGGCCTATTGTGCAGTTGTGTACCTGGTGTTAGAGACAAGCAGCGGTAACTACCCAGTGCTGTTGACGTACAAAACTAGAGTGGCACCGCTGACAAAACAGTCTATCCCAAGACTAGAACTATTATCCGGAGTGATCCTTGCAAGACTCGTATCTTCAGTGATGGAAGCGTTACAGTCGCAAGTTCAAATCAGTGAAACGTACCTGTGGTTGGATAGCAAAACAGCACTCTGCTGGATCAAGGGATCGAGGGAATGGAAGCAGTTTGTCCAGAATCGTGTTGACGAAATCTTATCACTTACAGAAGCAGCTGTGTGGAACCATTGTCCAGGAATTGAAAATCCTGCAGATATTGGATCTCGGGAAGTATTTGCCTCCAAGATGAGAAACAGTAAATTGTGGTGGAGGGGACCTTCGTGGCTTTCTGAACCTGTTTCCAGTTGGCCAAAATCTGAAGTCTGCCACCAATCTCTGACTGAAGAATGTATCACAGAGCAAAAGAAGAGTCTGGCTGAAACTGTTTTGCTAGTTGCAAACCAACCTGACCTTGATGCCTGTATTCCAATCTCTAACTTCAGTTGCTGCGACAAGCTGTTCCGTGTTACTGCCTTAGTGCATCGCTTTGTGAGAAATATGAAGATTAAGGCCAAGATACTGAAGGAAGGAACTGTCTGCCATGAAGAAGTCACTGAAGCAGAAATTGCCCATGCAGAAGTGCTATGGTTAAGAAGTGTCCAGAGGAATTTGAAATCCCTAACGAATTACAGTCATTTAGAACATGAGTTTGGTCTTTACGAAGATGAGAATGGAGTGGTGAGATGCAAGGGGCGAATTGCAAACGCTGACCTACCTCATGAGACAAGGTTTCCAGCCTTGCTACCACGGAACCATCATATTTCGACACTACTGGTTAGACAAGCGCATGAGAAGGTGCATCACAGCAAGGTGGTAGCCACGCTATCCCATCTCAGATCGAGGTTTTGGATCGTTAGGGGAAGGCAATTTGTGAAGAAGATTATCTCCAGATGTACAGTGTGTCGCAGGTACGAAGGGCGTGGCTATAAGGTACCCCCTCAGAATGATTTGCCTGGATTTAGATTGAGTGAAAAACCTGCCTTTACCTACGTTGGAGTAGATTATGCCGGGCCGCTGTACATAAAGGAACCGAACTGTTCTGCATTAAAGAAGGTCTATGTCCTTCTGTTTACCTGCTGTTCAACCAGGGCTGTTCACCTGGAATTAGCCACAGATTTGTCAGCGGACGTGTTTATTCGCTGTCTACGGAGATTTACAGCTAGAAGGGAGCTACCAGAAATCATTGTGTCAGACAACGCGAAGACGTTCAAGGCTGCAGCGAAGGTTCTAAGAAAGGTGTTTTCATACCCTAGTGTCAAGGGATTTCTCGCCAACAGAAGAATTACCTGGAGGTTTAATATCGACAGAGCCCCCTGGTGGGGGGGATTCTTTGAAAGGATGATACAGAATGCGAAACGATGTTTGCGGAAGACCCTGAGGAACGCGAAGCTTGATTACGACGAGCTGCATACCCTTCTTGTGGAAGTAGAGGGAACGTTAAACTCCAGACCATTAACATATGTATCCTCAGATGATGTTGAGGAGCCACTAACCCCTTTTCATTTGATCTACGGGAGAGGAATTATATCTTCACCCGAAGTTACACCAGGCAGGGAGGCTTCATTGAACCAAGCAGCGTCGAGCAACGATGGCCCCACAAGAAGGAAGTATCTGCGGTTGTTGCTAGATCACTTCTGGAAGCGTTGGAGGAAAGAGTATGTTACAGAGTTGCGGAACCTGCATTTGTCAGAGACGCAGACCAGAAGGCAGTATTTCTCTCTCAGTTGGAGATGTTGTCACTCTGTTCGAAGACAACCTACCCCGTAGTCAGTGGAGACTTGGAAGGGTTGAACAATTGATCCCCGGTACGGATGATAATGTCAGAGCAGCAGTAGTCAAGGTCATCACGAAGACCGGGAGAGCCATGACAGTAAAGAGGCCAGTTCAAAGACTGTTTCCCTTGGAAGTACGAGAGGACGTGACTAATGATGAGCAGGCGTCCGTGGAACGGAGGCAGAACGGAGTCAGACGGACGAGACGAGAAGCAGCTTTGAATGCTGACTGTATCCGAAGATTAGTTGACCAGTAAATCAGCTGGTCAAGGGGGGAGTGTGTAACGGATATTTTTTTTGGACTTGAACTTGTCACGTGTAGTTTTGCGTTACATAAGGACTTGAGTTTTTTGCTCAGAAGAACTGTCGGGCGGGCGTAAATTGCCGCACATTGCTGAATTTTGAGAAGTGTATGTCGATTCATTCATGAATTCATTAAAGAAGTTGATATAAAACGTAACACCGTGCGGTATTTTTGAGAATATGACATCATTTTCACAAATTCTCAAGCAAGACTTGAAACAAGTAAAATTAATGGCGCCGTAAATTCTCGGAAATAAAGGTCCAAAAACCGCGAGTTCTAATGTTCGTTACAGATTGAAATCTGGCAAGATAGCTAGGAAAGACCTATTGTGTCCGAAAATGTAAAATAATGGATATCGAGAATTTCATCATAGTGGCACTACACACTTATTGCAAAGAGTGGGGCACGTAGTTCCCGGTGTTGTGGTGTGGTCTTGTCTCACGAGTTGGTTACCTTATTGTACATAGGGTTGACCTTATTAGAAATAAGATGTGTGCCTAAAAAATATATCCTTGCAAACTTACTTCTCGTCCACGATACGTCGGTAAATCCTCCAAAAATGTAGTTTCCATTTTTCACAATGATGACTGTTGGACCTAGATTATCACATTTGGAGTGAAAGGTTTCAGCTGCAAAGCCATCTCGAGAAGCTCGGAACAGAAGGCGCCATTTTCCTTGCAGAGGAGACAGCCAAGCTTTCAATACTCTCTGATATTCCTCGTTAATCAAAATGTCTGACTCTAGAAACATCTCAGTAGGTGAAGATGCTGGAAATGTAGATTCGTTGGGCACCAGCTCGTCTATCATTCCTTGAATCTGATAAAATTCAGCTTCTTCTAGGAGCTCCTTCACAAGCGTTTTGTCTTCCGGCAAAGTCAATTTTCCAGTGCGAAGATAATTGAGTATATACCGGAAGTGAGTTCCATCTCGGTCGATAAAGAACGCGCCGTCTGCATAAGGTTTTAGTTCAAACCTTCCTGAAAACATGGCCGCCAGCATGGAGTCTGGGTAGTCTGAACGCTTGTAGTGAAGTGGTGGCCGCCTACATTGAGATTGACGGTCATGTGGAATCAAAAAGTGAAGCTGAGCCAGTGTTTTCGACATGGAGTTGTTTCTCTCCTTCGTCTTTCTGTAAAAGCCAGACAATTACTGAAGAATTGTAACCCCTATACTACAGAAAATCTGGCTGGGAAAACAGCAAAACATTGAATTAAAGCGAAAATATTAATCTTCGAAACACTAGACAAACAAATGAGTCGCTTAGCATTTCCAAATTAAGAAACAAAGGATAGCCACAAGCAGAGTCAAGGGATTTAACGAAAGGATTAATTTTTCGTCGAAAATCTGTGTTCCCAGCTGCCGTGATCAGACACTGCGTAATTTAAACAGTAAGCGAGACATTCGTTTGAATTTTTTATCTTTACTTTATCGGAAAATAATAGATGCGAATTAAAATAGCACCTGAAAATCAGTCATTCTCGGGCTCAGCGAGGTACAAATGGCACGGTTAGACCACTTGCCATTTCCCTAACTTAAATGAAAATTCATCATATGCGCTGAACAAAAAATTTTTCTGTGATTAGAGCACATGTTCAGGAGGTCCGATCGAGCATGTGTGAGCTTTTACTCAGCGTGGATGAGGAAAAGTCGCTCACACAACAAAATCCTTGCTGAACCATTTTTCTTGGTGAGCCTACCAGTTACAACGGAACTGTGCGAAATATTTTCTCCCGTGTAAATGGACTTCAAATGAGAAAATAAAAGATATTTTGACGGAGGTATATATACTTAAAACAGTTGAAGCTCTGTGCGTGCTGTCTGTTGAACTTGTTTGTTTGGAACATGTACAAAAAACTTCCATGGGTGACAATTATACAAATAAATGGTGACTCCTATTGGCTGCTGAGATCATTAACTTGAAAATTACCTGGTTTACGTCAAGCGCGAAGCATTACCGATAACAAATGTATGCCATAAGTAACTGTCAGGTTTACCGTTTTGAAATGAATGTGTCACAAAAGATAAATGTGTCTATATAACTTAGATAAATTGTCCTGTCGATGACAATATTGTGATTTATTGTTTCTGCCGATAGGCAGCCTTCATATTTTTGAAGTCATCGAGAAATTTTGGTTCGCTTTCATTTAAAAAAAATTCTATGAAAAAAGATTGATCCTAAGCAAAGTTATTAACAGAAAACGTTTCTTCCCAGTTAATTATCTCTAATTGATAGCTGTCAACACGTTGTCACGAGACAGATACCAGTTTCACACGTTTGTGTTTGTATATCTAAAATTGGTCGTCGACGTGCTGCTTCGAGTGTTTTTTGCTTTTGTATATTTTAGATTGAAAAGTTTATGGTATGAAGAAAAAACGAAGTCCGTGTCCTTTGGAAGCGCGAAGAAGCCTGCAAAGAGGAAAAAGGTTTCGAAATCATTCGATAAGGATTTCTCTAATCATGAGTTGTTTGGCGCTTTCGCCGTTCGAAGTTGTAACTTCTTGATCTGCACGCGTACGTGCCCGTTCGTTTCCTGTCCCTTGTTTATGAGAACGCTTTTTACTTGTCTTCGGCATCATTCAACCTGTTTCGTTAGATGAATGGTGAATCTGCATTAGCAAAGACATTTAAAAGATGGAAAATGAAAAATTCAACGAAAATTATTTCCTTACTAACCTTATACGCGAGCGGCGGAATCCAGATCTTCCAAAAAGGATATTTCCCGCCAGGAGTGAGCCCGCTTTGTTATTGATATGAGCTCTATTGTTAAAGTAAACTGAGCCTTTACTTGGTCTATCAACGGGTAATTAACTTTCACACGTTTTGTGTAATTATCTCATTACACCGGAAGAACGCCCCAAAGTAAATTTTTCTTCGTCTCACGAAACGAAAATTTCAGCAACTGAGGCACACATTTTGAGTTCGTTTCCGGCGAGTTTTCAACGTTTTTCGCTGAAATTTGGAGAGAACGTTGCCCGATAATCAGGCAAAAAAATGGTGTCGGGAATTTTCATTTTTGGCTTCTTTCAAAAGTTATGACCTTTTTAGTGAAGAGAATGCATGTTTTATCAACTCTCAAAGTTTAACTGCGTGTCAGGAACAAACCAGACGAGTAATCAAAATTTCCCGACACCGTTTTTGAGTTATTTTTGAGTTTTTTTTTGTAAAAAAAATATCGCTTAGTCGGCGCGTCGAGTATGTTGTGGACGGGTCAATGGATCAGTGAGTCAGTGAGTCAGTGAGAGATGTATGTATGTCACACCAATCAGATCGGATCTACTATAAACAGCCAATCAAATTTCTTTTTTTAAAAGTAAATGGTATATGAGAAGATTTGATCCCGATACAGTTCAGAACTGCCATATTTATTCTTCTATAAAAGAGGAGGAAGTATTCATATATTGGGTTTACTTCGGCATTTTCTGTGAGTTAGGCTTAGGATTTTAGTTATGGACGAGATGAGCCATGAGGTATGAAACAGTGCGTGAGGTAGTTGTATGTAAATGGACGAGATGTTTTTATTTTTAGTTACAAAGGTAACTTGATATTTTTGTTTTTCACAAGGAGTAAATTCAATTAGACGTCACGCATCGTTGCTTCTAGTTCTTACGAAATGTTTTAGAGGAGACGAGACTATTTTGATTTGAAAGAGTTCGAACGTTTACAATAGGTACAGGTAACGGTTGCTGTGTTCTTGTTGCGTGCAAATATAACGAGATATTTTTATTTCTTCGTTACAAAGGGTAATTTGACACTTTTGTTTTTCACAAGGGAGTAAATTCAATTAGAGCTGGCAAATCATCACCACTTGTTCCCACGAGATGCTTGCTATTTTTAGTTACAAATGGTAACTTGATATTTTTGTTTTTCACAAGGAGTAAATTCAATTAGACGTCACGCATCGTTGCTTCTAGTTCTTACGAAATGTTTTAGAGGAGACGAGACTATTTTCATTTGAAAGAGTTCGAACGTTTACAATAGGTACAGGTAACGATTGTTTTGTTGTTGTTGCATGGAAGTATAACGAGATATTTTATTTTTTAGTAACAAAGGGTAATTTGACACTTGTTTTTCAAAAGGGAGTAAATTCAATTAGAGCTGGCAAATCATCACCACTTGTTCCCACGAGATGCTTGCTATTTTTAGTTACAAATGGTAATTTGACACTTTTGTTTTTCATATGGGAATGAATTAAATTAGACTGTCAACGTCTCAGAGGTGTGTTTTTTCTCTTTCTTTTTTCGGCATTAAAACATCTGTCAATATTCCATGTTTTATTATGGAAGCACAAAATACACATATATGGCTTGCTCCTCTACAAAGAAAAAATTCACAGCCCTTTCTTTGCGCACCAACTCAAAAACCTACCCGAAAACAATCACCCATTCTCTCTCGTTAAAATAAACAACGCCAAGGCCTTCACTTCGCCTCTTTCCACTCTCAACATAAACCAGGCAGCCAGACTTTTACACCAAAATTGCGAGGCCTACTATTCGTTTATCTTAGAGATTTAAGATCGTATGTATATCATAAATTCTCACTTTCTTTCGTGCTGTGCATCGTAGCCAAAAACACTTGTCAAATTAACTAAATTGTCACTGTAAACACTCCCTTAAATGCTCCTATCTTCATAACCTTTTAATTAAAAAAATAACTCTTGCACGCCTTGCGCGCCTATGTTTTAGAGAAAGGTGTCAAGAAGACATAGCGATGTTGATCGTGTTCTCCCGATCAAATCTGACCGAAAACGAACTTGATTAGTGAACCTCTGTACTTTGGGAAATAGCGCGCTATATTCGGAAAACCGTACATTTTTTTTGGGTCGTAATCTTCGTAATCTACAATTATTAAGCTCTCAGAAACTATATACTTTATTGGGGTTTGCGTCAAACGTCCGACTGTAAAGCGGGGCCAAAGGATGATGGTCATTTGGGGTACACTGATACCTTAAGAAATAGCCAATCAAAAATCCTGTTTTATGGCCCAGTCTAGCCAATCAGCAGCTGTCTTATAAGAAAAATTGGCAAGTACATCGTGAATCGCATGTGCTCGCAGAAAGTTATAAATACAGTTGATCAGAGTCAAGGTTTCGCTTTTTACAGGTAAGTTTTGGCACTTTTTGCTGATCTATCATGATTACTTCTATTCGAGGAAGCATTCATCAAGGTCATGAAGCTTTCAGTGAGCATTCTAGAGGCCGACAGTGTTCATTTATGTCACTTGCAGCTTTGCTTTTCAATCGATCGAATTCGGTCGATTTAAAAGGCTTCGAATATAGCCTAACAATAAATAGTCTATTACACATTGCGTTACTCACTGTCACTGTCACTAATTGTTCTAACGATCAGTTCATGGACCCGTTATTGCCATTATACGTGTAGTAACTGTTGTTACACAACAGTGACTGTTGTTACACCAAGTATTTAGCTTATTTCCAAGTTGCGCTTGATAGACAAAAGAAAGTGTCACTAATCGTTCTAAGAATCAGCTAAAACGCCCTTATTATTACATTTTGCGTTGCTGTTATTCGTTACACCTTCCGTTTTCGTTAACCAATATATTTCTTTTCCACTTTTATTAATTACTGCAAGCATAATCCCAAGAAAAGCCCGGTCTTAGCCACACCAATAGTTACTTGTTAATGTTATACTCAAACAACATACATGTAACCATGTCATTTTGCAAATAAAATAAGTTAAATTTTTGTTCAAATTCTCATTGTCGTATTTGCATTCAAAAACACCTTTAACGGCAGCACTCGCTTCTCAATGAGAACTCCTAGTTTAGCCTTAGATATCTCAAAAGGTGGTTCTTTACAGTGTTACATAAATAAGCCTTATTGACTTCCCTAGGTTTCCTTGCGTCAGATATATATATATTACTTTTCTGGCCGAGGCTGAATATTCTAATTTCCCTGCCAATTTTATGCTGAAAAAAAAAAATTCATATGAACATTCTTAGACTAGGTTTTCACTAAAGGAGATTCGTAAATGTTTCCGGATTCATCAATTTTAGAGTATTCGGATTCGTTGGCGTTTACACTGAAAGGATATTCGGATTCCTAACACACGACGACAACTCCGCAAACATTCCTGATGAAATGGCTAACAAACTGTAGCCTCGACAACGAGAAAGAAAGTGGCGCCAAAAAAATGTAGGGGGCGTTTGACTCTTTTCTCTGACTTTTCACTCGCCGACCACGTTGTTGCCAATCATGTTGTCCAATCAGGGATTTGGCAGGGTCTTATCCAGAATCACCCAGCAGGTTTTCGATCGTGCCATCATCGTCTCCGATTAAGTGTGAAGGACGACAACATCGTTTGCGCCGATAATTTTGGTTTCAGTTCTGAGGAATATGGCGTTACCCATTATAAAAGATTGCTTGGACCTGTAACCGAATGAGGCAGCCAGCGACCGCCATCAATGGCCACCAATATGACTACGACTAGATCCGCCATTTTGATTCTACCGCAAACTCAAAAGTTCGCAGGCGAAAAAATATCCGGTTTCGAGAGAAAATCGTTTACA
>OZ026600.1:7493447-7495947 GCA_964020085.1 Micromussa lordhowensis
GCGCGCTCTCATTGGTCGATAGGTGTGTTTAGATGAGAGTATGTAAACACGGTTGTGACGTGTTAGATTTGCGCGTATTTTTGAGAATTATTTTATAAAAGCAATAGAGCACTTTTTTCGTGTTTACATAGCCTCATCTAAACACTCGGGGGGTTGGGAGAATTCTCGAAAGTTATGCAAACCCGAGACGTAGCCAGGGGTTTGCATAACTGTCTCGAATTCTCCCAGCCCTCCTCGTGTTTATCTGAGGCTATACAACACGGAAAAAGTGCTCTATTGCTTAAATATGGAACTTTTAGAACGTGACAATTGTAATTGTTGTGCCTTTGCTATTAGTAATGAAGGACCAGGTTAGGGTCTATCGAACATAGGCTTTATTTAGAGTGTTTTCCGTCGGCGTTGGAGACATACGGGCATTAATGCATGAGCTATCTGCTGTTTGTTCGCTCTCCTCTCGAAACTCGCAAAATTCACATCCACACTGTTTTGTTTCCAGAACCAAAAGTAAGGCAAAGAAAATTAAAATGCGCCAAATATTGTCGAAAACTCATGTGCAAAAGTACTCCTTGAGCGAAGTTACACGTTTAATGAAACACTTCATTTGCACTGGGCATATTTATTGAGCTTTCTCACCCACAGTCTCCACGAAACGTGCCTAAATTCGTTTCAAAACCCCATTCCTTTTCTCTCTCGAAGTAAAACTATGAAAGCGTAGACATGCCACAGACATTGCAATCCGCCAAGTTAACCTTGAAAAGTTTTCCGAGTGTTTGCCAACCTCGCTCGCCGTAAATATATTTTCAGTCGAGTGAAATCTGATTGGTTTAGCGCGAGCGTGCGCAGACAAGTGTCCCTGGACCCTCTCTCTTCGAGAGCGTAGCGCTGCGTGACAGAGAGGACCAGAATACTCTTTCCATGGATTTTGTGTTGTAGTGCGGCTTATCTCGTACATTCGATTCGGGTTCCCTCCGCTTCGTGAATTCATTTTTGTAACGATGTACCTATTTAGCGATTCGTGTGATTAAATTCCTGTGATCTAATCATTGTTATCATTGTCAAGTAACTGACATCCAAAACAGTCAAATGTTCACAGCTTCTATTTTCTTTCAACATCCAACAAACGCTTGTCCAATTTTCAAGAAGCCCATCCTCTCATCTCTCGCGCCTCCGACACCGACTAACGAAGCTAATTCACGAGACCAATGTTTACAAAAGGATTAGCAAGAAAATGAACAGCTACACCAAATTGGCATCTTAAATTAAAATACGGTAATGCCGGAATTTTCACAACGACGTAAAAAAAGAACTGGAATATTCTTCTAATCTACTATGGCGATTTATTTTTTTTCAGTTATACGGACTCGTCTCAAGTCCGTATAAAATCAATGCCCTTTATTGAATTGGTCTTGAGCTTTACTACTAATAAACAACAAAGCGTGAAGAAAAATATAAAAATTTTAGACTATTGATCAGAGTTTTTAGATAGAGTTCACCAGTATTAAAATTGTCTGATTCCTATTCTATCTAAAATATCTTAAGCCTGGGGGGCCTTTAAATATCTCAAGCCTGGGGGTCTTTTTTCCTCTACGGAGAGGAAAGAAGCTATTTCTTCAAGTTGCCTGGGGCTGATGCATGGAATGACAGGAAAATATTATAATAACACCTCGCCACTAACAATGCACTGAATAACAAAATAATAATAATAATAATAATAATAATAAACAATTACCGCGCTGGAGTCTTCTCTTTAGATATGTTAGCTTCCTTTGAATGATCAGTCTTGCGGGATAAGCGAACCTTTCTTACAGGCTAGGTCTCTATGACTTTGGCTTAAACATGGAACAAATCAATTTGAAACTGACAGCTGTCAATTGGAAAAACAGCATTATCGAAATTCGTGACACAACTGCTAGGACCTGCTTTCACCTATAAAGCGTGGAAAGTGCATGCACAACTGCATTTGTCTAGAGTGGGCCTCTGTGATTTACATAATGAAATATTTTCGCCGACGAAGAAATACTGGGAATTTCATCAAGATAATAGAAATTTTAAGAAACGTAAGACCAACCGTAGAAAGAGCGTCCTGAGTAACAAACATTCTTACATTCTCAAGTCAACCTTAAGGCTAATCCTGAGCACAAAAATTACAATCAAAGACCACGATTTTAAACAAAAGCAAGAGTACAAAAGGCTACCATTTGGGGTCGACTAGGGAATTTTGACATGTGATTCTAAGGGAGTTATCCCTTCAGTTCAGAAAATTTCTTCATTAAACTCGTTTTCGAAATTTCGCTGAGTTTTCCTCCATTGTTTAGAGGGAATAAGCAATTTTAAACTAACAGTGGGTCATTGTAAGCATTCTATATTGGTTGATGCCAAAATCATGGTTTCAAAAAACTGCCCAATTATTGGTGAACATGTTGCTGTCAAATTTGTGGCACAATAGGTTACCATAGCAGCAACATGACCTGCTTAAAACACCCTTCACTTTAGCTTTAAG
>OZ026600.1:7503447-7555947 GCA_964020085.1 Micromussa lordhowensis
GAAGTTCTACTCCACTCGGTCATATTAAAATTACGAGTCCATCGCATCAACGAAATGTGTTCATCTACACCATGTCAAACTGAAAATACAGCCAATCAGAGTACGCACAGAAAACCAGCTAAAAGCCGTTGTATACTGATTCGATGGCACTACACCCAACCTTCCCATCGTACGTTGCATCGACTGTGTTGGCCACTGTTATTTCTATGGCAAGGTATATAATAGTTATGCAACACTCTCTTGGTATACTATGGAATATGTATATTCTTGGTATACACAGTCGCCCAATTAGGGCTCGTGTGTATTACGAAAAAATACAAGAGTCGACTCCTGGGCCGGGTTGTTCGAAGCCTGATTAAGCTAACCCAGGATTAGCGAGAATTTTGATTTCACTTTTGTATTTTTTCGGTGAGGTTTTCTGTTTACATTGTTTGTCCTCCAGTTTTGAGCTTGGGTAATGCCAAACTACACAAAAGATAAGACGTGAAAAACATCTTTATACAAGAAAAATTGATACTTTGGTTAACTTTTAATCCTGGGTTAGCATTAACCGGCTTTCGAACAACCCGTCCCTGGGGTATCGCATTGTATAACACTCGAAAGCATCACGTGCTAATAAACTAGTATATAACTGACCCAAATAATTTCATGACTAACAAAATCAAGACACTCTTAATATTAAAAATTTAACCCTCATCATTGCTCATAACTAAACAAAAAAAAACTTACTGTCAAGTACTTGCTATAAATGACGTAGTTGGCAAGTGCGTGGCACATTCGAGTGGCAGCCGAGCGGGTGATTTGAACTTTAACGAGTAAGCAAGTACAAATAACCACTTTCTTATCGTGCAGATAGCAGCTTATATACTGTTTTGATCGTGTGGGCTGACCTTGGCTGTGTGGGCTGACCTTGACCGCTGGCCAGCCATTGATCTCGCTCACGAGATCAACACAAGCTTAACATTATTTTTACAGTCAGTATTGGAAACATGAACCCGAGTGGACTCGAGGGCATTTTGTGATTTGTAACCAAGAACGATGCTTTGAAAGTTTATAAAATTGCACGAGGCGTTGAGCGAGGTTTGCCGTGCCAAACACTCTTCTCTCCAAAATCATGTTAGTGCAGCTTTTGTACTGTTCTTTCTTTTTCGTGTTTTCTTGACGTTTTTCAACCAAATTTTGGTCTGAGGATAGACTAGTATCCCATCCATGGGGAGTAGCGGCTAGAAATACTCCTGGTCGCTTCATGACACGGAGATAATTAAGGCGCCGGTCTGATTGGCCATTTGGCTCGTATGCAGACTTAACTTTACTTTTTACCCATTAAAGAATAAGAAGCTGCCAATTTTGCCTGATAATTATTATAAGCAAACCAACAGCAAAGTACAAACTGACGTAAATTATTCACAATGTTATTAGAATGACACGAAAAATTACACCTTTAGAAAAGTATAATATACACTTAATTCTAACAATCTTCCGAAAATTAAACCGGCAAATTTTGACGGAAGTTTTATAGTGATCATCTATTTCTGACCATTTTAGCTAGTGCTAGGCACAAAATAAACGAACTTAAATACATTGGACGTAATTTACAATTTGAACACAAGCAACTGAGCTTTAAGTTAAAATAAATTACATTAAAGGCAAATCTTATTCGCTCTTTTGTAAGTCTCCATTTACTTAGCTTGTTTTTTCTCGCTTATTAAGCGTTCGTCTTTTCTTTTGGTTTCTGGCCAAGTTCATCTGTTGCCATGGCGACGTCAGCGTTTCATTGTGGGTACTAAGAAACTGTATAATCAAAGAACTTGATTCGCAATTCATTTTCTCCCAAAAAATCCAATGAATTTTGAATTAATCATCAAATATTTCACATTTTTACAAAGTGCGATATAAAAACGACATTTTGCATCGGACAAAATTAACAATTTAACACAACGCAGTTAAAACTGGCCTGTAATTAAACTACATTATATTACATGAAAGTAAATAACCAATTGGCTCTTTTGTCAGTGTCAAACTACGTAGTTTGCATTATTTGCATCAACTTCCATCGTTTGGTTGGTTTTGTCTCCTGGTTCCTCTATTTCCATGGTGATGTCAAAGGTTCTGTGTGGATCACGCGTCGCTTTTATCGTCAGGAGACCATCATTTGTCAAGTGTGACGTCACTGAGCCGAGATCTACGTCATCAGGCAGCAGAATGCGACGACTGTAATCACGTGACAGGTGATGTGTCGAGATGTGTTTCCCAGTGACGGTCAACTCATTTCTTCGCAATTGGATGTTGATCTCTTCTGGTCTACAACCTCTGAAATCCAACTTGGCCTCAAATTTGTCGTCGTTTGGTTTCTTTTCCACTCGTTTCATGCCCTTGACTATGAGAGCGCCGCCATCTTGGGTAATGCGTGACGTCACAGTTGCTGGATCGACGCCCTGAGGGAGTTTAAAGACTCCCCTGAGTTCTCGTTTCTCGAATCCATCCTCTGAAAGTCGATGCTGGCCATATAAGATGACTTTTTCATTGTCAACCTCAAGCGTGATTTCGTCTGGTTTGTAGTGCCTCAGCAGCACATAGGCGATCTTGACTGACTCCTGATAAGATGTTTCCTTAGCTTTTTGTCTAGTAGAGCATCCAGATTCCTGCACTCGAGGGACAGCAACTTCTCTCCACTTATCGAGACCAAAGTCATAACCTCTGGGAGCTCTGCTGTGGTAAACGGGGAGCAGATCGAAGGACAAAATCAAGTTAAAAAAGTTGAATGCCAACTGAAATTCGTCACTGAAAACGAAGAGTTCTGAACGATTTTGCTTTGCGTTTTTTAGAAATTTGAAGTTTACACACTTTCAGAGAAAATAAAGCCTCATGCATTTTTCTTGACATTAATTTGTAGGTTTATACTGTCGAACCGGTGTTTAAGGAATGTTTAATGGTAAATGTGAGGCTTTGCCAGAAGGCGAGGGTAGCGTTATTCTTTGCGAGCTCGAGACATTTTGACTTGTCAAATTGCGAGACAGAGACTTCAAAGTATTTAGCGCAAGACGTTTAGACTCTTAGACGTTCAGACGTCATTTATCAAAACAAGGAAACAAATCGGACCTCGAGATTTTCTTTACCTTGCAGAAAAACGAACGAGACTCCGAGGCAGCTTTGTGAAAAGATCGACTAAGAGACGCACATAATGGGAAAAAAATCGAGACTGCGAAACCCTTGAAACTCGGCGTTGCGAGACGAAAATTTTGCGAGACTCCTTTGTTTTGAAAGAATATAAACAGATCTCGAAAGCTCTTAGCTTCTGACGTCTGATTTGATAAAAGTGGCTGGAATCCCACCTTCTCATTCTACATAAATAGCCGTAAAACAAATTCGGTGATCAAATCATCCTTAGTCATTTCAATGAAAAGTTAACCAAAGAGCATACTGAAAGAAACTCAAACCACAAAAAATAACGTTAATATTTACCGGAATGGATTGTGCGTTGGAAGTCTTAAAGCGGTAGCCCAGAGCGCCATGCTATCGAACATCTCTTGATAGTTGTATGTTCCTGTGTTACTGCTGGGAACTTACTTGGCGAACTGTTTTGAGGTGACCTAACAACTTCCTTATCACTGTTGTGAAACTAAATTCTCCCATTACTGAGTGGTTACTTTTAGTTTAATCTGGTGACAGTCTTGTGACTCTATACTTAAGGTCAGAATCCACGTGTGCGTTGAATCTAAGCCGTTAGCATCTATGCAAACTCTCCCGGATTCTTCTGAATACAGACCGTATATATATGTATCTCCCGGTCTTCCGAATGGGTGACCACATCTAACACAATTACGAAGGAATAAATGCGTATAAGTTTTTTTCAGGCTGATTTTTGAGGTTTTTTTGGGGGGGAGGGGGGAATGTTTGGATGTTTGACATTTTTGTGTTTGAATTGGCGGAGTTCCATGTCGAAAAAATTATCTTTAGGGTCAAGAAGGGCAATCTTCTGGATTTTTTTCGGCTTTTTCTTTCTCTGCTAGTTAGTTTCGTTACTCGTTTTGTTGAAGTGCATGTTATATACCACAAACGCTATTTATTCGTAGCAAACTTATTATTTATAATTATATTCCATCTTTTATCTTAGATCACTGACTATGTAACAATGTTTCTAGAAGGCCACAAGTTCATTGGTTTTTTAACTGTTAAGTGTCACCCTCTTTAAATAAAGATTGATTGATTGATATGTCATCGATGTAACTGATGTTTGTATAATAATCTGATGGTAGGAGAAGCCGGGCTTCTTAAATCGGTTATTTAAATATATAATTAATGAGAGGCTTAGTATTATACAATTGATTCTCGCTTGGCAAAATACAACAATGTTTCTCTACCCCTGGTGGCAAATTATCTAGCAGGTTAGGATTCAAGGATGCGTGAAGGTATTTTGAAATGCCAGGATTGATAATAAAATGTCAATCTGACAACTGCTTTGATTTGCTTAAACAACGTGCTTTCTGAGAGTGTTTCATATTTTCAGGAAATTCCATGAGCGGTGATTGGTCAGTTCATCTCCATAGCGCAGTCACGTCCTTATGTCACGTGCGTGCTTTATCGAGTAACGTATGACTGTGTTCCAGGAGGTCACGAGCTTCAGAGCCCATAATATTTATTGAAAACTTTTCTTCCTCGTGCTTTTTTATGTTATATAACTATTGCTGGTTTGAATTAAATAAGCATCCGCGTGCTGCAAAAAAGCGTTCCCATATAACTAAACTCGACACGTCAGCTATTTTTTAATACGCACGCACCTGAGTAAGTATCAATCCCCCAGTCACCCCATCGGCAGATGTTTCTGTGCGCCCATTTGAACGTTCTTTAATTTAGATATTTACTGAACTCCTTTTTACATAGTTCTGAGTAATAATAAAAAATTCAGCCGATTAAAACTTTTAGCTCTGCCACATTCAAAAGACAAGAAGACTTTAATTAGCGAGGGATAGTTTTGCAAAAACTCAGGTGTTCTATAAAAAGAATGTTTGCAGAATTGATCACAGTCACATGCGATCTGTGGATCTTTTATAACTCTATATTGCACGTGTACTCTTGAACTTGCAGTAAATCCAATTTCTCTACAAATGTAAACTTTTTTAACTATGAAAAAATAGAACGAGCTTGAGTTCACCCTTTTTTTGTTATAAGTTGATCGCACTCCGCTTGTTATTGTCTATATATCCTCACGTGCTTTGCAACGAGACAAACCAAGTGGTTGAACAGTCGACCACCGAATGACGAATCGCACGGGTAGAGAAAAAACAAAACAAAAAGCAAACAAAAAAACTGGCAAACAAACAAAAGCCGAATCACGATGGTGGACTTATGTTTTGAAACAGGCGCACTTTCAACGCACTGCCGAATGAAATCAGCAGTAAACTGATTTAGTTTGTCCAAGGTTTAATAAGGAGAACAATGGCTGTGCACGTGCGTTATAAAACTGCGTAGTTTGAGGACTCATTTCTCGTATTTCCATTTGGAATTGAACGCTGTCACTGCACATTTAGCCTGAGCAAGTTTTTAGAGCCATTTGCGTACTGAACAGATCTAGACAATTGCAAATTTCAAGGAACGAGTGACGAACAAGGATTTATCCTGAGACAATGTGACTATAGACAAAAGTTATTTTACTTTCACATTAATTTTGTGGAACCATGAGTAAGGATTTATCTTGCGACAATGCGACAAATTTTTTTAGTTACACATTTTCGGAAAACATGAGTAGGTTTTCGAACTAAGAAAAGGAGAGAAACAAATGATATTAAAGAAAGGGTTGTGCTCCAAACAATCCCTTTTGCCCCAAGAAAGCCATTTCGTATATGCGTCATCTTTAAAGAAGGACTGAAGTAACCGTACACAAGACTAGCTGAAAAACAGTTGGACAATTCAAGCTCAGATGCCAAGGAAATCAGTTAAAACAAATATATGATTAACGGGCGAAAAGTTCAAAACTGGAATAATTCGTGAACGAAATTCCATCATGACTTTCCGTGAAGGTATCAACCAAAACACGACTACCTAGACAAAACAGGAAAAGAACTATACCAAGAAAAATATTTGTGCGCTAGCTGACCTTGTCTGTTGAATGAATGAATGATCACAAGATCAGCACACGACAAACCAGCGAGACTTGGTCTTTTCCATTTTAACGATTTTTGAAGGAATTTACTCAAGAATTTGTCGACTTATATATTTTTAGAATATTGTCTATTACCTTGTTCTCACTTTCATTTTACTAAAGTGGTGCCGTTATGTAAGTTTTATAATTAGATAGATTTAGCAACAGAACGGGAACGTCAGTTGACGACGCGAGAGCGCGCGGAATAGTCTGGACGCCAGTCTATTTGGACTTCCGGTGTTGGCGTTGTTGTTCTCGCAACAAGTTCAGGACGGCATTTCGATAGTTTTCCCGTCGCGACCGGAACGCCGGAATTCTTCCAAATTTTTCTACTCTAAAGGTAAGACTATCCTTTGAAATGAATTTAAAAATCATTTGCAGAGTGATTGTTTTTCCTTGTGTTGTTGTCACCCAAGGTATTTGTTTAAGTGTACCGCTATATTTTTTTTTGTACGGATTCAAGTTCCCAAAAGACAACACAAGAATTAAAGACGCTTCGGCTGATTTTAAATTAGAGGCTGAGCAGGGTTTTTTACTATTTGTGGGTTCTTGTTTAAAACGTTTCCTTAAGGTACTCGAAAAACTCTGTTTGCAAAAGCTGTGAATTAAACAACTTTGCTACATATCTTGACTTTAAGCAGTCAATAACATTAAGCTTACGCTTAAATCTTTTTCATTAACTTTCTCAGCTTTTGTTGTTGTTGTATTTTTGCCGCACTGATGGATGACAGCTCTGATTCAAAGAAAAGGTAAGAATAAACGTTATTTTCTTTGCAAACTGGTCTACACTTAGACGAAAAGAGAGAGTCGTACTGTAGTTAAAACCTATATCAAAATAAATGTTATTTCGTCGTCACTTCATCAGACTACCAGTATCCGTGTTTTAGTTAAATCTATAACAATGTTTAATTATATTTTGGCGAGGTTTTAATACCAAATTCCGGTCACCAAGAAAACAATAACAGATACAAAATATCTGAAAGAAAATACCAATTTTTAAGTTTACTTTTTTTAGTAGTTAGCCCTTAGGGTTAGCTTTCATGAAACTTCCATCTTTAAAAGATAAATGCGAAATGCGAATCATATCGGAAAACCAATTGTAAACAACTCCGCCATTATCCTCTTAATTGTATTCGCTTGTTCGGTTTTTCACTCTTAAACTCCTCTTAAAATTGGCTTGTAAATCTCATGAAAGTTGTTTACAAAAGGAAAGACGGAAATATTCGTAAAAAAAACGAAGAAAGAAACACAAACTTGCAAAATAAACAATAACAAAAACCATATAAAAAAAGGCACTGTCAACGAGCTCTTCTTGCCCCAGGAATGACCCTCATTGAAGACCTATTTGGTTGAGAAATAATTTCGGTTTGCTGCTGTTGCGTTGTCTATAAAGATAAGAAATGGCAGTAACTGGAGAAAGTGTCCGGAATTAGGCAAAAATATTGCTGTACACAGTTCAAAAAGAGCTTAAACCGCGCTAAACTTGGCCTCATAATGTAAATTAGCCATGTGTTTTGCCATACTTGGAGGGTGAATTTTTGTGGATGGAAGAAACTGGAGAACCCAGAGTAAAGCCTTCAGAAAAAGAATGAGAACCAACAACAAACTCGACTTACATGATCCTAGGTCCAGGAATTGCTTGTTAAACAAAGTCAATTTATTTTATCTATTTATTTATTTATTTATTTATTTGCTTATTTATTTATTTATTTATTTATTTATTTCATCACTTCTCATGCCAAAGTTTAACTGGATTACTGCAGGATGGAGCTAAGAGTTAGGGAGTTAATTCAATAAAATCAATGGAAAAGTTACCTTGTCATTATTAATTACGGATCTGTGATGTAAATTTTAAATGAAGAGTTAATAACAAATTATGCCTTCCTTTTTAGGTCAATCATGATATGGACACAAGAGAAAGATTATATAATGCTGATTGCAATGGCGGGGGAGGGTGTTTTTGATTCAAAGGCTGGTAGTAGGGAGAGAGGTAATGCATGGCAAGCTGTGGCAGATAGCCTAAACTGCCATGAAGCTCAAAGATTCAGCGTTACTCAACGGTCTGTTCGAGACAGATATAACATTCTAGCCAAACGAGTGAAAACAAAATTATCCAAAGAAGAAAGAGAAAGTGGTGGAGGCGATTCTGAGCTGAGTGAATCAGAAAAGCTTGTGGAGGAGTTGATTACTCTGAGTGAGGAGGCAGAAAAAAGAACTGAAGACCAAAATGAGACAAAGAGGGAGGCAATGGCAAACGAAAAGAAACAGGCACTAGAGATGAGAGAAAGGGCACTTGAAAGATTGGGAGAAACAAGAAAGAGGAATGAAGAGGAGAAGCCAGAAGAAAAGAAGGCAGCAACAAAAAGAAGGAGAAGATCTGGAGGAGACACAATTGAATGGTTAAGGGAAAGGGCAGAGGCAGACTCAGAAATCAAGAAGCAGGAGATGGAAGAGAAGAGAGAAGAAAGAAAACAACAGCAAAACTACATGAGACAGTTAGAGGAAACGAGACAGCAGCAGAGTGAGCAAGTTACCATGATGCAACAACAGATGTTACATGCAGTGCAGCAGCAACAGCAACAGCAGCAAGAACAACAGCAGCAACAATTTGCCCTGTTGCAACAACAGATGATGGCAATTTTTCAGCAGCAGCAGCAACAAACACAGGCTCTGTTAACCTTCCTTCAAAAAAAGAACTAAAAAAAATGTAATTAATACATGTTCAGTCTTTTAGCTTTATATGATGATTAACTTTGGACAACATTTAACTTGATCAATCATTTCTTCAAACACTTTGATTTAGACAATCTTTAAATTTTGTGAAACTTTGATCTAACTTGTACCATACAATGGTTTTCTCTTTTAGTTTTGGCCCTCAATTGGCCTTGAAACTTTGTATAGACTCAAACAGAATGGTCCAGGTTTAAGGAAGTAAAATTTGGTTTATATTCTACATTTGAGTCATTGTGTGTCTGTCAACCTTGATAGGATAGCCCACTACTCTTTGGGACTAGGCCTTCAGTTACTAACTTCATTACATACTTTACAAGAGATCCTTTACGCTATCACTTCTTAAAGTGTTCAATATTCATGGCAAGGAAAAATCCTGAAATGGATTTTAAAAATACTAAAAAATGCTTTTGCCCACCTTCCTTTATCTCCAGATATCTGCTCCCTAGTATGTGAAATGTGCATAAGAATCAAGAATGTGGTAAACTCAATGTTGAGTTATATGAGCACCAGTGCTAGTGTGCTAAAGTATGTGAAAAACATGATACAAAAAATGTTTAATGTTTAGTATAACTCCATCAACAAACATGTCTACTTTGTTTACTGCCTACATTGTATCTTTACAGTGCACTCTTGAGACATAAGGCACATGCCTTATAGTGAACCCACTCTGACTACTCACGGTGCGTGCATTTCAGTGAACATTTTATAATAGAGTTCACACTCAAAGGGGAATTATGGGTAATCAGGGATAATTTACAAAGAAGCAAGGTCGTCAAGCAAATGGTTATCTTTATATTTCCATTGTGATTTCACATTTGGAGACGAACCATATGATGGAGAAACCCCTTGTCCAGGTTTACCAGCGTTTTTGAGCCGATTGAGCGATTGTTGTGGGCATACTGGTTGGAATTTCTTTTTTTTTCTGATTAAAACAGAATAATTTGATAAAGTCTTAGCCGTTCATGCCACAAAATAACATTTCCGCTTCTCTGATAAGTAGACTAATGCCTGGCTCAGTTGACTCAAAAACACTAGTAAATGCAGAAAAAGGGTTTCTCTATATACAGTAAAAGTTTCTTCTCAAAAAAGAAACTCAGTATGGAGAAAAACATATATTTTGCTGCTATTTCTTTACAATCTTGCCCTGATTACCCATGATGGCCCTTAGAGCTTGAACTCATCTATAAGGGATATACTACCGGTAAATCCTTTTTGTTAGAATTAGGGTCAATTAGGCATAGGTTTGTCAACCTTTTCTATAAATCAAGTGGACATGAAAAGTTACCATGAAAAATAATCCCTTAAAGTAGGGGGTTCAATTCCAAACATTTGAGAGACCTGATTACTGCACAAACAGGTTTGAGCATTTTCCAACAAGGCGCATACAAAATACATTTTTCCCACTGGACTCAAATTAACTTTCATTTGCCTTTTAAAGTCAATAAATTTAAATAATTTGTTATGTTCCCAAACAACAATTCCACTGCCACTCTGACCTCACTCATGGATTTGTTATAAAGTTCCATTTGTGATGTTAAATTGTTGCCTGTGAATGGTCCCTGAAGATGTACTCCCAAGGGATAAGCAGGGTCACCATACAAACAAAGTGGCCCCCCATTGTAGAAGGCTACACGCCTCAAATCAGTCAGTAAACCAGACTCGTGCAACATTGTACTATCATGGCTTTTCCCTTCAAACGGGCCAGACAGATTTGCGATCACACCATTTGGTGTTACGACACTCTGACATTTAATAGCGTGGACTCGCTTGTGTCCATTATACATGACACGCTGATTCTTACGAAACCGAAACAGTTTTCGAGTGGTGACCCCTGAAGGTGAATTGCATTTGCATATCTATGCAACTGACCTGGTTGCAGAAAGGGATTTCTATCCCAGTTCCTAAGTCGATGACAACGATTTGTGTAAATCAAGTCTAGCACTTCGTTGAATATGAGACATAGCTCAGTCGGATTTCTGTCAAAGCGCGGCACCATGTTTAAGAGAATACAAATTCCCTCCATTCCCTCGCACACAGATCTTTGACAACACACTATCTCGTCTGGAATTTGCAACTTTTCACGTAACAAGTCAAGGTCCTGCCTCTCAAATCTTAACTTGGTCCAGCATTCTGACTCGTCCCAAGCATCAATGTCAAAGCGTTCAAATTTATAATACGGAAAAGTCAGTCTTGACCAATTTGCATCGTATAAACAAGCGAATTCCACGTCATCAATTATGTTTGTATATCGTGAAATCAACAAAGCGTCGCGAGCAGTGGCGAGACTCGCCATTTTTCCAATTTGTTTTGGCCTTGGCGAAATTTTGATTGCATCATTTTTATATAGCGCAAGTAAATACACGACGACACCAAGATCAAACTCAGGCTATGTTTAATAGAAAGAACTTTTAAAAGACTTATATAACTACAGAACTACACATCTAACTTACCGAAAGCGAACGTACTGCTGAAGGCCAAACATATAAGCTTTGCTCAGTAAACACGATCCCTTTGATCAAACGAAAATAAACCATTTCGTGTTACTTCTGTTACTTGAGAGGTAATGAGTCAAAAAGGCAAAATTCACATGAAAAACACCTTGCTTATTTGTTATCAATCGACAGCCTCGGCGAAGCGAAAGAACAACGAGTAAATCGTTCCAGAACATGGGCATTCACCTCGCACTTCTTTGCTAAATCACATTTCAGTCCAAACGCGACGGCGTTGTCGACCCAGTTCCTTGCGGGTATTTTTGCTGCGCGCGCCGTCGTCAAATGACGTTCCCGTTCTGTTGCTAAATCTATCTATTATCTCTGACAGCCGTGTGTAAATAGAAAGCTTTCAGTTTTCAACATATTAAAATGGTCGATCAACGGAGGATTTAATGTCATTCTTGTGTTATTTTTTGACTTTCTTTATTTGCCGAGGAACTATAGGTTTGATGGAACTCAAGAAACTAAATATGAGACAATAACCATTTTGATATTTGAATTCACTTAATTTACCGATTTACTGTCGGTATATGACTGTGGAAGTCTTCCATCATTAGTTCGAATTTATCAGTAGTTTGACGCCGGAGAAATTTGAAAACGTGGAATTCTTCTCAATGTGTTCGGTAGAGAGCAGATAAAGTTACAATTATAGTACTTTATAATTAGTTCAAAAGTTTTCAAAAACGCTTTTCAAAACGGAGGAATTTGGCGTTTTAATGTGGACGGAAAGCATTTTGAAAACGCTTACGGAAGTTACAAAACGACGTGACGATAATCATGTGATTTGCCTGTAAGTGCTGATGTGTGTTTTTTTCTTGTAAACTTTATCGAATGCGATTCAATTCAAAGTGCTCCACAGCAACAATTTGTTATTATCTTTTCTAAATGTGATTTCCGATTCCTGCCCGAGGTTTCCCAAAACACAAATCGCTGAATGGTTGGTGATTGTTGCGTTTTCAAATTTCTCCTGCGTGGTGTGAAAGGAAAATATTTAATGCGTTTTAAGAGTGAAAGACCGTTTTAAATTCATTGGGCGTATGTGGACGGGGAAGTTCGTTTGCATTCAGTTGAAATTGAGTGTGCTAGCATTCCTAATTGGTCCTTTTGATATATTAAAATTCAGCTTCGCAGCGAGGCTTAGAGGACAATAACAAAGGGAATTAAATGACCATGTTTATTCATTTCTTTTGCTTGTGTCCTCTAGGCTCGTCGAAAGTGGCCTATTTTCTCAGTGATGTATGAGTAATCCCACAAAAGCGTTGGCAATTGAGATCTTGCATTTGAAAATTGTTTCAAATTGCACTGATTTCGATAGAATTTTCAAATATCACTCACTTGTACTTGAAATACCAAAAGAAATTTTCTCTTGGAAATACTTAATTGTAGTCGCATTTATACGATGACCTATACGAATTTCTCAGTTTCATCATGAACTCTGTTGTGGTGGAGCAAAATCTTCGCTGAACAGATATTGTTCCGTTTAAATGGTACGTTGAGACGGGTCACAAATAAATACTTGACTGAAAATGATAGACCAGAAAAGAAGATAGAAATTATAACACTGAACATTTATTTTATAAATTCACTTTGCCTGTTATATTACACAATGAATACTTGAGTACACAATAAAACACCTAAATAAGTGAAACTGTACGAAAATCAATGCAAAATAACCTCAATCATGTAATAGCTATAATTTCTTTATTGAAAACTATCGGTATACAATGAAAAGGGCCGTCGATAAAACCACAGGAACATGGAACATCCCGGAACATGCCACATCCCGGAACATGCCGGAACATTCCGGAACATCCCGGAACATCGAATAATTATAATAATTATGAGAAATATATGTAAAATTAGGTTTTTTTAATTAAATATAACAAAATTAAGCAGGTATCAGCTCAGAATACATATATAAAGAAAAGAAAACACACACACAAAGAAAAAAAAACGTAGAAAACTGAAAATAACTTCAATGCGTGAAGGCTGGCAACTAACTTACCGGAAGTAGACTAAATCCATTCCTTGCAGTCACCGCTTCGCTATCAGTTTAATCACGTGACTGTCCCTTATTCGCAGATTTCGTTCTTCATTGAAAACCAAGACGGTGGCCTTCGAACGCTTCAACCAGACCGAAAAATATGGTAGCCTATGGTATACGATGTTCATGTCTTTATTTAATTCATTACGTCAATTCAAAGATATGTGTATACACGAGTTCTCATGAAGAAATGGTTCTTCCCATGTGGGCCCATGAGATAGAAATAAAAACTATTTAACATTGCGTTTCTTGTCTAAAATAGTACGGACTACTCGAGCTCTTATGATTGATTTTGTTATGTCTATAATGACTAATTGCTTGTTACTCGAGCTTCCGGAAAAGTGTAAGCCTCGCCACGCGTTCCTCGTGGAGAGGAACGAGTGACAAGCCTGACATCGTCTGCGCTGCGTGGGAGGCTGAATTGGTGGGTCATAGTGCCAGTAGCCTCCCAAGCAGACGCTGTTATGGGCTCGTCACGCGTTCCTTCCTCACGTGGGAAAGGAACGCGTGACGAGCCTCTGAGAGCGTCTGCGTGGGAGGCTATAGTGCCAGGCGTTCCCAGCGAAGAGCGCGAAAACTGGGGATAGCCTTTTGCAACACGAAGTAACAAAACCACAATATTAATGGCTACTGGTGTGACTTGGCAATAAGTTCAGACGAACACCTCAGATTTTGAAGAAATGAGAGATCTTCGTCAAGGGAATTTCGAAGGTGAGGTAAACAACGTGGAAATTGGATAAGGAAAATGCTCAAGGAAGCAACATGAATACTATTGAATCGTCTAGGTTTATACTTACTTACTTAATCCTCTTCGTGCTCGGTAGCACATAAGTCCGACGTCTAGGTTTATAACACCATAAATTTAGGTCTGTCACAAAGACCCTGTTCGATGTAGAGCAAAGGAAACTATTATTATCTCCTCAATTCAGTTAAAAAAAAACTAATTTTACATATATTTCTCATAATTATTATAATTATTCGATGTTCCGGGATGTTCCGGAATGTTCCGGGATGTTCCGGAATGTTCCGGCATGTTCCGGCATGTTCCGGCATGTTCCGGGATGTTCCATGTTCCTGGTTTTATCGACGGCCAATGAAAAGTTGGAATACGGAGTTCCTTCTTGTCAGTTCCAGTGAGAATTGAAATAATTATTAATTTCTATAGATCCTTTTCATAAATGGCTGCCAATTTTAATTTTTTTTGTATGCATTTACGTTAGCCTCACTAACCTCGTTTAAGAGTAATTTTTTTTAAAATTGTCAACTTAAAAACGAGGTTAATAAGGATAATTTTAACTCTTACAAAATAATTTATAATTGGTGGTCATTTATGAAAAGGGTCTATAACTATAACGTAGCTATATATGGATCAGATATACCATCTTTTACATTGGACTTAATTAAATGGCTTCTATCATAAAGAAAAAATGGAACTTACGCAACACAGCTGAGAACAATTTAATTGGACAAAAGCATTGTTCGTTGACTTTCTCTCCCGGATCAGCGCTCGCCTTCTCTTTTGGTCCCTCGTCTACTTCACCTGTTTCCCTGGTGACGTGAGCGTTACTCTTGCCCAGTAAAACACGTGATGCTTCTTTTGACAGGCATGACGTCACCGATCTGGGATCTACGTCATCGGGCAGCAGAACGTAACGACTGACTGAATTACGTGACTGCAACGCTCCTCTACCTGCAAGCCAGAAGTAATCAACTTATTTCCTCGGAGTTGCAGCTTGATTTCGTCAGGTTAGAAACCTCTGAAATCCAATCTTCGCTGAAATTTGCCGTTATTTGCTTTTTCTTCCCCTTTTTTTGTACCCTCGATTACGAGAACGCCGCCAGTTTGTGTAATGCGTGACGTCACAGTTGTGGGATCGTCACCTTGATGAAGTTTGAAGACTCTCTTGAACTCGTGTTTCTCGAATCCATCTTCTTGTCGGAACTCATACTGGCCATGGACTATTACCTTTTCGTTATCCACCTCAAGCAAGATTTCTTCTTTTGTAATGCCCATGCAGCACACAAGCGATCTTTATTTTCCCCTGCTGAGGCTTTTCCGTGGCTTGTCCATGGTTTGCTATTTGCTGGTCGTCAGCGGTATCACCATCACCATCTCTTTCCATAAATTGTGAAAAACGTCATAGCTCCTGGGAGCTTGATTGTAGTGACTAGAAAAGCAGAAAGCAGTTGAATGCCAAACAGATTAAAATATTGTATTCGACGTTGTGATTGACGTTTGTTAAATTTTATTCTCTGTCAGAGAGCTCTACAGTTCTAGAATTGCTAGAATTGCTTGCATTCTGTTTTCTTCAGTTTCGGATACTAACTACAAAGTTCTCCAGCATAAATAGCTGTGAGATCAAGTGCTGAAACTTTCCTTATCGGTTCCAGTTAAGCTGCACAAATTTTACATTCAAATATAAGTCCAATCCCTGCGAAAATGATTTGAAATTTACCTGTATGGTCATAGGTTGGAAATCTGATTAACGAAAGCATGCCGTCTTGAACTTCTTCTCTTGATATTTTTCTCGTCTTGAATCTTGCTTGTAACTTCTTTGAAAACGTTTTAAACTGTTGCTCGGTCAACTGAAAACCTCCTTATATACCCGAAAGATCGAAAGTTACTAAAATTAAACACTTAGTCAATGGTTCGTAGGAATGACAGAACAGAATTTCTCCTGACATAGTGGTGACTGGAGAGAAACTATTTCATTTTTATTTAAATTACTTCTTTCTAAAAATAACAAAAAAAACTACGAAACCATCCACCGATAGTCTGTTGCAAAAACAGACCTTTTTAATTTCATACCATATATATAACACTTAAAAATATCGAGTCCAAGAAAACACTCAAAGGTCAAAACCCCAAGTGCCAGTGAGCATTTTACAACAGTCGGTCTAGTGACTCGCTTTTCGAGAACACACTGATTTAGCCATTGTTAATAATGTTATGAGAAATGGAAAGACCATTCTGAAATAAGCTTACATGCGCATTTTCAGGTTTCTATACTTTAAGTGGGAATTTCAAAGGATTTGTATGAGAAGAAGACGCTTTGGACTGCGTCCTCCAGTCACGCTCCAATAGGCAATTGCAGAAACGTGAGAGGACTGGGAAAGAGTATGGTTGTTTTCCGTTTGTTTGAAAAACTAAGATATTCAAATGAAAGATGAACTAAATTTGAGAGTATTTACCAAGAATAGAAGTATTTAGAGAAGGAAAATTGCAAAATGGTAGCTCTTCAAATATCACCTAAAATAGAGAGTTTGTATGGATTGGGTAGACAAGCCACAAAATTCTAAGGATTTGTACGGAATTTTGCAACTTTTGAGATTCTCCCATTTAAACAATTTTCCACTGAAAACTCTGAAACTTGGTTGGATAGCTTTTTATTCAGTAACATTTCAGTTGAAATGTTTAGATTTTCAATCTAATCAATAGATCGTTTTCACTGTCACGCAATAAAAAAATAAATCGAAAACTATCCAGTGGAAAAAGCTAAGAAATTGTGATGTTATAGAAGATACAAAAATAAGACACTTCTCCAAGTTTTAGCCCTGTGCGTTTCCCCAAACTTCAGATATTCGTCGAAATGTTTCGCAGAAATTTACAGAGCCCAGTATGAAAACGCCATGTTGGTGTACCTCCATGGTACACCAATATGGCGGCCGGAAAATAGTGTAAACATCTGGAACTTACTTTGGCTTTCTAGGCGACTGATTATCAGTAATGAAAAAACAAGTATTTACATAAGCACTGTTCCTAATGCTCTAGCTTCTAACTGGGCTCAAAATCATGAGATAAGTATATATTTTTCAACAAATTTGATCGTAGCCTTGTGTCACGCACCTCCATAACTCGGAAATTCAAAATGCTCTGGTTTTCAAAGGAAGCACGCTATTGAGCTGTAAAGTTGTAAACAGATATAAATATGTCACCTCTTATACCTGAAGAGAATGAAAACTTTGGTGGATCTTTAGTTTTAGATTTTAGAAAGTGATGACGTCACGTGAAAACGATCTATATAAGAAACTCGTCCCAGTCCTCTCACGTTTCTGCAATGGGCTATGGTTTTCTATTCAAACCGTCGTAATTTTGCAAGTTTTCAAATTTTGCCTTTCGGTTCAAGAGCCCGGAATTTTCCATTCTTGTTTTTTTTTCATACTTATTTTATCCCTCCCTAATATTTTACCCGTTATATGGCAGCAGCTTTCTTTTGTTGTGATAGATGTAACGAAAAATGTTTCTTGAGGGCAAAGCTTCCATACAAAGCCCTTTAATTTTTGCAATATTCTACTCGTTGTGAATCTCAATCTAACATGGAATTGATCTGAAAAATTGCTGCTCATTGAACATGTGTATTCTTTGAATGTCAATCTTTCTTGAAATTAAGTGACGAGTCTCTTCAATGGTTCAAGAGCTTACAAAAAATTAACGTCAGCCTCACCTCGCTACAATACTTTCTCAATTTACGGAACAACAACCACTAATCTTTCCGATAAAGAGACAAAGGTTTGCATCTTCTTCTGCTGTATTTAAAGAAGTACATTACGCTTGCAAAACAATGCAAAAGAAACAAGATTCTTCTGAATTCATATCCAAATTTATCATCTAGCTTGAAATAACTTGACGTGGCTATATTGCCCTTCCCCCAGCTATATACACTTGTACAAGCCGGAATATATTGTTTGTAACATATATATTATAGGAAAATTCATTGCCTGACGAGGGAATTCTATCATAAATATTATAGGTAGTCTACTGTTAAGAATAATATTAGTTGCAACACCTCTCTTCTTTTTGCACTATTTTTGTAATTTGTTACAACATTGTTATGAATGTATTTAATAAAATAATAATACTACTACTAATAAAAAAAGTTCCTCATTCAGCTACTATAGAACTCCTTAGAAAAGACGTAAGTGGGCACTAATTTAACACAGTTGAAATACGATTTATCTCAAAATAATTGGCCTGTTTTCGTCGCCTTTTTATTATTTCGCTGCGCTGTATTACTTCGACGCGCGGTGAAGAAATTGTCTGAATTCAATTGTTGGGAGTGGATGATCCAGGGTTAAGACAAAAACTGGGAATTTCACTTTTAATTAACACAGGACCAGTTTCAAAAACGGTTGTCATGGCAAAGGCACAATGGATGTCATGTTGTCATTTAGAGCTCATCTAGGTCACGTGTTGTTTGAAGTTGACCGCTGTGAAGTGTCAGGTTAACTTGTTGTAATCAGGGCCGGGTTGTTAGGAAGCAGTTAGGAACGCTGATGAAGGATTATAAAAGTTAACCGAAGTATAATGTTTTGTCTACAAATGTTTTTCACTGCTTTTGTTTCGTGTATTTTGAGGGAGTGGTGGCCTCATGGTTAGTGCGCTCGACTCCGGAGCGAGCGCTCCGGGTTCGAGGCCTGACCTGAGATATTGCCTTGTGTTCTTAGGCAAGACACTTAACTCTCACGGTGCCTCTCTCCACCCAGGTGTATAAATGGGTACCGGCGAATTTAATGCTGGGGGTAACCCTGCGATGGACTTGCATCCCATCCAGGGGGGAGTAGAAATATTCCTAGTCGCTTCATGTCACGGAAACCGGGATAAGCTCCGGCCTGGTGGGCCACTTGGCTCGTTGTCCAGACTTTTTTTATTTTGAGGACCTTGAGATAATTCAAACTCGAAACAGAAGGCCAAACAACATAAACAGAAAACCTCACCATAAAGTTACAAAACTCAAATCAAAATTCTCGCTCATCTTGGGTTGGCTAAATAGGGCAATGAACAACCCGACCCAGCAGCTCCGCTTTTAGTCTCGGCTAAATCTTATTATATATACTCAGCTAGAAATACTTCTTGCCCAAGAACACATCAAAATTCCGCCTGCCAAGGTTGGACCATTCGCAATGACCATTCGACCAGTCGCCTCCTATAGATCCTGCATGGGGAGATTTGGGTTCAAGAAAAATCATATTTTAGCAATTGTTTGTCCTGCGTCTGTACCAACCACAGCATTTGAAACCGAGTTATCTTCCGAACCAAGAAATAAAAACTAAGGATTCTCTTTAATGGTCGATTTATTGAGAAAAAAGTTGGGCTTTAGCTTCATATATATTCACATTTCATATTCGGTTTATTGAGGAAAACGCTGGTTACATTTCACATTCCCAGTCACGGTCACTACTGACACGGCCACATCCCGTCCATACTACGTGCGTCCGAGGAGGAATTTGAAAACGGAGGTTTCATTGTGAAAACGCAACAAATGTTTCTCGTCCGCACCACACCGGAGAAATTTAAAAACACAACAATCGCCAATCATTTTGGGTATATGTGTTTGAGGAAAACACGCTCAGGGAAATCAAATGACGGTCGTGATGCCGTCGATTTCAAAACGCTTTCCGTCAAAACGTTTACCGTCCACACGAAAACGAAAAGCCGGCGTTTTCAAATTCCTCCGGTTCGAAGAGCACTTCGTAAAGCTCCGTTTTCGTGACGGATTAACATGGACGGTAGACTGAACCGTAGAAATACAGCTGCGTTTTCAAATTTTTCAGGCGTAGTGTCGACGCTGCATGAATCTTGCAATCACCTTGATTTCTGTAATTAAAAATGGCACGGCTTATCACGCAAAGCCTTTTCTAACAAGTCTTGGTATTTGATAACAGAGAAACAGTTATCAACAAATTGCCGGCGAGACATAGTACAAATAAAACAAAAAAAAGATCCTCCTTAAGCCCTTTTAAAGGCATTTGCAACAATGGAAATAATCTGTTTACTTCTATCAGCAAATAACTGGAAAAGTCCTTTCACATTTGTTCCTCTCGTTAAATCTCCAAAGCGAAGGTTTTGTACTATTAGCCCCTAGTCCACTCTCGGCATAATGGGCTCGTGTATTTTAATGGCGCCCCCCGTAACATGTACTTCGAATTCTCCTGCGATCGAACGCTCGGTAACGGTCGCCCCCGGTTCGTCCTTGATCAAAACTGAGCCGAAGAGCCTGTGTGAGAAGATAGCGCCAGTAATCTCTTGTATTACGTGTGGAATCCAAATACTTCGTAATCTGTAACAGTGAATTTGTCCGTCCCTGCTAAGTACGTCGTTTGCTGACCTGGAGGGACTTCAAACGAAAATCCAAGCTCACTATAACCTTTCTCCTTCTCTGATTTAATTTATAGGTCGCGATTTCCTCCAAACGTCGGTCCAAGGGTGCTATCACAGAAAAAGCCTTTCAACTTACTCTTATTGATTGATATTCTGGTTGGTCTCAGTCCATGCGGGTTGACTATGCTAAACAGGAACGCCTGCGTGTAAGTTATCCACATAATTCGACCTGTAAATGGCAATGTAACCTCTTATTTTCACTTAAATCAAATCGTCTTCAGGATTAGTTAACAGAAACGTTTAACTGTATCAATTAGAGTCATGTCAGGCGCGGATCCAGGGGAGGTGAAATGGGTGAATTTTCACCCCCCCCCCCCCCCCCTCCCCCCTTTATCTGAGCCCCCTTCTTCCTTTTTCTTTTTTTTCATCGGAAATCAATCATGCTGATGCACAGACCTCAAACACTTCAACCAGGCTTTGGTTCTATTACATTATTACAAAAATTCACACCCCCCCCCCCCCCCATTTCGAAATCCTGGATCCGCGCCTGCATGTCCCTAGTTACCAAGAGAGTATGAAGGAGAGTTTATTTATCAAATAAACGTTATTCCTGTAATCCCCGTCAAGTTATTTTTAGATACGGTATCCAGTCCTTCCGCGGATGATGTTTTCACGCTAGCTGTAGGGATGTTTTCGTGGACGATAAGACATCGTGTAAAGCTTCTTGGACTGCCCTCGCGAGTAAAATCCACGTCATACGACTGCCTATTTGTAGATCCTTTTAACATTCCTGAATCTAGGATCGATTTAAAAATAACTTGAGAGGGATCATTTTAATTAGGGATGAAACCCACATGGGGTTAAATCTCTCGTTCTTGATCTTGTCCCATTTTACAAGTGCTTTATTCCCAGCCACTCTGGTGATTTCTAATGTGCATATAGGCTCACTTGTTATAAAAATTAAAACTGACATTGAAACTGAGAAGTAAACTATACGAGGGGCTCTTGCAAAGTTGGAATTAAAAATTTGTAAAAGAAAAAGAGCTGTTTTAAATTTATTTTGGAATAGATGGATGAAATAGGCGATTTGCATGATGACGTCATTTGACTACAACTACCACTGCTCGTGAATCCTTTCCTTTTTTCTGTTTCTTATGTTAATTAGGGCAATAGGCCCTTTGCAGGATATCCGGTCACATGGTACGGAATAAATTACGCTGAGACGCAAATGACGCAGTGGGACTTCCAAAACAAAGGAACTCGTACCAGTCCAACCCGACTTTCCTTTGTTTGGGAAGTCCCACTGCGAATCCCCACTGCGTCATTTGCGTCCCAGCATAATTTATTCCGTACCATGTGACCGGATCCTGCAAAGGGCCTATTGCTAGTTAAAGTGCCACTTTGATGAAATTCTCGATATCCATTATTTTACATTTTCGGAAACAATAGGTCTTTCCTAGCTATCTTACCAAATTTCAATCTGTAACGAACATTAGAATTCGCGGTGTTTGGACCTTTATTTCCTATTGTGAACGAATATGTAAAAAAAATGGATATTGAGAATTTGATCATAGCGGCACTTTAAACCCCACTAGGGCTTCAAATTTAAATAATAAAGAAAAAACTAAAGGAATTCTTGTAGTAACGACTGCCTGGTTAGCTTAGTTGATAGAGCACCAGAATGCTGTGCGGGAGGTCGAGGGTTCGAGCCCCAGACCGAGCCAGCACTACGGCTGTTAAAATAACTGAGGAGAATGCGCTTCCTTTGTAATTACATCGGCAAATGGTTAAACTTTCAAATTCCCCTTGGACAAGGACTGTAAACCGTAGGCCCCGTCTCCTGCGTCTTCAGTGTTACATGGTTAGCAGTACACTGCGAGCAGTTGGTTTCTCCTACGCCAAACGAGAGAGAAACCACTGCGAGCAACCGTTCGTTCCTTTCAGTTAACCGCCGTCCAGTGACATGGACGAATAAATTAACTTTGAACTGGTAAAACTAGTTAAAAACCTGGTTTAGGCCCGCACGCATGTGTTCAACAACATAACTGGTGCGTTTAAGCGAGCCCACTGTGTAGCGATCAAAGTCCAAGTCCACTGCAAACGGTTACGATCTGGGTTACGATGTTCAAAGACGTTTCATAGTTCTTCGAGACCGTGCTGTACATCGCCGGAAGTTCTTTCTCTAGTGCTTTGAGTGCGCTTCTGTTTTTAGTAATGATGCGTCCAGTCGCTTGAATCCGTCTTCGATCGTATTATCCCAGTTTTAATCGTGTTGTTGTTTGGGGTATTGTGTTCAACGAGCTCAACAATCCCGCACGAGAGAGAGCAAGAAAGCCTCAAATTTAGGCTTTAGATTTTGACCACAAACTAGATAATATTTTGACGAAAGTCTGGATCATTCTTTTGTCGGCACTTTTGGCGAGAAATTTGCTTTCTTTTTGAACAGCGTTTTACAAACAGTTCTCAAGAACAAATGAAACTGACGTCATTTGCATCACATGGGGCGTGACGAATTCGCGCATGCTCGATGGAAAAGCAGACGGTTGCTCGCAGTGGTTTCTCTCTCGTTTGGCGTAGGAGAAACCAACTGCTCGCAGGGTAGGTTAGCAGGGGACCGTTTAACTGCCACTATTGTTCTCAATACCCATTTTTTTTTTACATTTTCGTACACAATAGGTCTTTCCTAGATATCTTTTGGACCTTTATTTCCGAGAATTTACGGCCGCCATTAATTTTCCTTGTTCCAAGTCTCGGTTGAGAACTGGAGAAAAAGACGTCATATTCTCAAAAATACCACACAGGTTGACATTATAATTAACAATTAGACCCGTAGCCCGAAAGGGCTACGGGTCAATAGCCCATGAGGCGAAGCCGAATGGGCTATTGACCCGTGGCCCTTGAGGGCGAAGGGTCTAATTGTTTTAGTATCACCCAACTAGTCGGACAGAAAAGGGAATAATAAAATTTGCAAATGCAAGTTGAAAAATATTTATTTGGCGAAAAAAGCGAAAGAAAAACTGGCGAATTTCGTACTCGATGACTATTGCTAATAGTCCCCTAGTAGCGTAGCCAATTAAAATGCAGGATTTGCATTAGTCCACTAGTTGGGTGATACTAATAACAATTAGCACAGCAGTTCGCATAAAGAATAACAAAAACTTTGGCTCATTTATTCGTGCAATTTTCTGCATTGATTGTTTTTATAATTTCAACCGTGCGGTACTTTTTAAGAATATGACATCATTTTCTCAAATTCTCAAGCAAGACTTGAAACAAGTAAAATTAATGGCGCCGTAAATTCTCGGAAATAAAGGTCCAAAAACCGCGAGTTCTAATGTTTGTTTCAGATTGAAATCTGGCAAGATAGCTAGGAAAGACCTATTGTGTCCGAAAATGTAAAATAATGGATATCGAGAATTTCATCATAGTGGCACTTTAAAAAAAAACACTTATTGCAAAGAGTAGGGCACGTAGTTCCCGGTGTTGGGTAGTCTTGTCTCACTCTAAGTAGTCGGTGCTTCCCATAGCGTTAACCTTAATGTACATAGGGTTTAACCGTATTAGAAATAAGATGTGTGCCTAAAACTATATCCTTGCAAACTTACTTCTCGTCCACGATACGTCGGTAAAGCCTCCAAAAATGTAGTGTCCATTTTTCACAATGGTGACTGTTGGACCTAGATTATCACATTTGGAGTGAAAGGTTTCAGCTGCAAAGCCATCTCGAGAAGCTCGGAACAGAAGGCGCCATTTTCCCTGCAGAGGAGACAGCCAAGCTTTCAATACTTTCTGATGTTCATCGTTAATCAAAATGTCTGACTCTAGAAATATCTCAGTAGGTGTAGATGGTGGAAATATAGTTTCGTTGGGCACCAGCTCGTCTATCATTCCTTGAATCTGATAAAATTCAGCTTCTTCTAGGAGCTCCTTCACAAGTGTTTTGTCTTCCGGCAAAGTCAATTTTCCAGTGCGAAGATAATTGAGTATATACCGGAAGTGAGTTCATCTCGGTCGATAAAGAACGCGCCGTCTGCATAAGGTTTTAGTTCAAACCTTCCTGAAAACATGGCCGCCAGCATCGAGTCTGGGTCTTTGGTCAGCGTTTGAACGCTTGTAGTGAAGTGGTGGCCGCCTACATTGAGAATTACGGTCATGCGGAATCGAAAAGTGAAGCTGAGCCAGTGTTTTCGACATGGAGTTGTTTCTCTCCTTCGTCTTTCTGTAAAAGCCAGACAATTACTGACAATCTGGCTGGGAAAACAGCAAAACATTGGATTAAAGCGAAAATATTAATCTTCGAAACAATAGACAAACAAAATGAGTGGCTTAGCATTTCCAAATTAAGAAACAAAGGATAGCCAGAAGCAGAGTCAAGGGATTTAAGGAAAGCATTAATTTTTTGTCGAAAATCTGTGTTCCCAGCTGCCGTGATCACAGACACTGCGTAATTTAAACAGTAAGGGAGACATTCGTTTGAATTTTTTATCTTTACTTTATCGGAAAATAATAGATGCGAATTAAAATAGCACCTGAAAATTAGTCATTCTCGGGCTCAGCGAGGTACAAATGGCACGCTTAGACCACTTGCCATTTGCCTAACTTAAATGAAAATTCATCATATGCGCTGAACCAAAATTTGTTCTGTGATTAGATCACAGGTTCAGTAGGTCCGATCGAGCATGTGTGAGCTTTTACTCAGCGTGGATGAGGAAAAGTCGCTCACACAACAAAATCCTTGCTGAACCATTTTTCTTGGTGAGCCTACCACTTACAACGGAACAGTGCGAAACATTTTCTCCCTTGTAAATCGACTTCAAATGAGAAAATAAAAGATATTTTGACGGAGGTAGATATACTTACAACTGTTGAAGCTCTGTGCGTGCTGTCTGTTGAACTTGTTTGTTTGGAACATGTACAAAAAACTTCCATGGGTGACAATTATACAAATAAATGGTGACTCCTATTGGCTGCTGAGATCATTAACTTGAAAATTACCTGGTTTACGTCAAGCGCGAAGCATTACCGATAACAAATGTATGCCTTCAGTCACTGTCAGGTTTACCGTTCTGAAATGAATGTGTCACAAAAGATAAATGTGTCTAGTAACTTAGATAAATTGTCCTGTCGATGACAGTATTGTGATTTATTGTTTCTGCCGATAGGCAGCCTTCATATTTTTGAAGTCATCAAAAAATTTTGGTTCGCTTTTTCAGATAGATCGTATTGCAATCTTTCATTTAAAAAAATTCTATGAAAAAAGATTGATCCTAAGCAAAGTTATTAACAGAAAACGTTTCTTCCCATTATCTCTAATTGATAGCTGTCAACACGTTGTCACGAGAAGTAAACTTGCATCACGTGACAGACACCAGTTTCACACGTTTGCGTTTGTATATCTAAAATTGGTCGTCGACGTGCTGCTTCGAGTGTTTTGCTTTTGTATATTTTAGATTGAAAAGTTTATGGTATTTCTATTCCATGTCGTCGAAGAAAAAACGAAGTCCGTGTCCTTTTGCAAGCGCGAAGAAACCTGCAAAGAGGAAAAAGGTTTCGAAATCATTCGATAAGGATTTCTCTAATCATGAGTTGTTTGGCGCTTTCGCCGTTCGAAGTTGTAACTTCTTGATCTGCACGCGTACGTGCCCGTTCTTTTCCTGTCCCTTGTTTATGAGAACGCTTTTTACTTGTCTTCGGCATTATTCAACCTGTTTCGTTAGATGGATGGTGAATCTGCATTAGCAAAGACATTTAAAACATGGAAAATGAAAAATTCAACGAAAATTATTTCCTTACTAACCTTATACGTGAGCGGCGGAATCCAGATCTTCCAAAAAGGATATTTCCCGCCAGGAGTGAGCCCGCTTTGTTATTGATATGAGCTCTATTGTTAAAGTAAACTGAGCCTTTACTTGGTCTATCAACGGATAATTAACTTTCACACGTTTTGTGTAATTATCTCATTACACCGGAAGAACGCCCCAAAGTATATTTTTCTTCGTATCACGAACAAAAATTTCAGCAACTGAGGCACACATTTTGAGTTCGTTTCCGGCGAGTTTTCAACGTTTTTCGCTGAAATTTGGAGAGAACGTTGCCCGATAATCAGGCAAAAAAACGGTGTCGGGGAATTTCATTTTTGGCTTCTTTCAAAAGTTATGACCTTTTTAGTGAAGAGAATGGATGTTTTATCAACTCTCAAAGTTTAACTGCGTGTCAGAAACAAACCAGACGAGTAATCAAAATTTCCCGACACCGTTTTTTAGAGAAAGGTGTCAAGAAGACATAGCGATGTTGATCGTGTTCTCTCGATCAAATCTGACCGGAAACGAACTTGATTAGTGAACCTCTGTACTTTGGGAAATAGCGCGCTATATTCGGAAAACCGTACATTTTTTTATGTCGATGAATATACCTTCGTAATCTACAATTATTAAGCTCTCAGAAAATATATACTTTATTGGGATTTGCGTCAAACGTCCGACTGTAAAGCGGGGCCAAAGAATGATGGTCATTTGGGGTACACTGATACCTTAAGAAACAGCCAATCAAAAATCCTGTTTTATGGCGCAGTCTAGCCAATCAGCAGCTGTCTTATAAGAAAAATTGACAAGTACATCGTGCTCGCTCTGCGGAAAATCGCATGTGCTCGCAGAAAGTTATAAATACAGTTGATCAGAGTAAAGGTTTCGCTATTTACAGGTAAGTTTTGGCACTTTTTGCTGATCTATTATGATTACTTCTATTCGAGGAAGCATTCATCAAGGTCATGAAGCTTTCAGTGAGCATTCTAGAGGCCGACAGTGTTCATTTATGTCACTTGCAGCTTTGCTTTTCAATCGATCGAATTCGGTCGATTTAAAAGGCTTCGAATATAGCCTAGCATTGTTAGACGAAATAAATAGTCTATTACACGTTGCGTTACTCAGTGTCACTGTCACTAATTGTTCTAACGATCAGTTCATGGACCCGTTATTGCCATTATACATGTGGTAACTGTTGTTACACAACAGTGACTGTTGTTACACCAAGTATTTAGTTTATTTCCAAGTTCCGCTTGATAGACAAAAGAAAGTGTCACTAATCGTTCTAAGAATCAGCTAAAAAGCCCTTATTATTACATTTTGCGTTGCTGTTATTCGTTACACCTTCCGTTTTCGTTAACCAATATATTTCTTTTCCACTTTTATTAATTACTGCAGGCATAATCCCAAGAAAAGCCCGGCCTTAGCCACACCAATAGTTACTTGTTAATGTTATACTCAAACAACATACATGTAACCATGTCATTTTGCAAATAAAATAAGTTATATTTTTGTTCAAATTCTCATTGTCGTATTTGCATTCAAAAACACCTTTAACGGCAGCACTCGCTTCTCAATGAGAACTCCTAGTTTAGCCTTAGATATCTCAAAAGGTGGTTCTTTACAGTGTTACATAAATAAGCCTTATTGACTTCCCTAGGCTTCCTTGCGTCAGATATATATATACACACGCTCTTTTTTTATTACTTTTCTGGCCGAGGCTGAATATTCTAATTTCCCTGCCAATTTTATGCTGAAAAAAATTCATATGGACATTCTTAGACGGCTAGGTTTCACTAAAGGAGATTTTTCCGGATTCGTAAATGTTTCCGGATTCATCAATTTTAGAGTATTCGAATTCGTTGGCGTTTACACTGAAAGGATATTCGGATTCCTAACACACGACGACAACTCCGCAAACATTCCTGATGAAATGGCTAACAAGCTGTTGCCTCGACAACGAGAAAGAAAGTGCCGCCAAAAAAATGTAGGGGGAGTTTGAGACAGTCTGAAGTTTTCTTTTCACTCGCCGACCACGTTGTTGCAAATCATGTTGTCCAACCAGGGATTTGGTAGGGCCTTATCCAGAATCGCCCAGGTTTTCGATCGTGCCAGCACCATCTCCGATTAAGTGTGGAGGACGACAACATTGTTTGCGCCGATAATTTTGGTTTCAGTTCTGAGGAATATGGCGTTACCCATTATAAAAGATTGCCTGGACCTGTAACCGAATGAGGCAGCCAGCGACTGCTGTCAATGGCCATCAATATGACTACGACTAGATCCGCCATTTTGGTTCTACCGCAAACTCAAAAGTTCGCAGGCGGAAAAATATCCGGATTCGAGAGAAAATCGTTTACACGACAAAACTCTCCGGATTCAAAAGTTTTCGGATTCAAAGTTCCCACTTTAAATTCCGGATTCAAAATCTCCGGAGACATCACCAAACTGGGGAGTTTTTATTTCGGATTCGTCCACTTGCGTGTAAACGGCAAAACAAATCCGGTACTAAAACATTCCGGATTCGTCACGAATCCGGAACAATTTCCTGTAGTGTAAACCTAGTCTTAGAATATAGCTTATGACATTTCCGTTTTATTGGGTTTCATGGCGTTGAAGAAATTTTGGAGTCAGATTTCAGGTAATAAAGCCTGTTGAAAAGACCGTGAATTTAATCTTCGGGGCTTCAAAAGGCATACAGGAGAGTTACTTACTTTCATTTGTGGAAAGCTAGCTTTAGGCCAGAATAAGATTATCAAGATAATCAGTGACAAGTCACTCAAATTTTGTGACTGTATATATCAATCTGTCCGTATTCACAAAAAGGAACCCGCAGAATTTGACTTGTCACTGATAAACCTGATACAATTCTGTCAGGTGCCTTTCCACAACGCTTATCGTAGCTCAAACAAAAGGAAATAACTCTCCTGTACGCCTTTTGAGGCCACGAACACTAAATTCACGGTCTTTTCACCGAATCATGAATTGTACAATTTAATTAAGAGTACCTTTCAACATGAAATTCGATTCTAATCAACATGGCCTGCATCGTCCTTAATGGACTGAACAAGAGCTTCGATCGTCGAGAATCGATTGAACTTCAAACAAACTAGGCCATAATTATGAGTAAGCGAACACTCAACATGTTGTCAGTACGTCCCTTTTTCGACCGGAAGCCACACAAATAAATTGCTTCCGCGCAAGCGAATCCTAGACAGTTCTGATAGTTAGCTAAGGCGAGAACGTCTAAAATTGATAAACTGAACAAGGAAATGCTACTCACGTTCGGATCAGCGCTTGACCTGATGTTCTTCGCTCTGTCCAAAGCCATGTTTTGCTCGCAAATAACAATGTCCCGGATGTACTTGAATTTTACCGAGCGGGAAAGTAGCGTTTTAATAGTGCAACAGATTAAGTTCAGGAAAAATAACGCCAACAGCAGCTGGAAATGTCTAGCTCATTGCTCGCCTAAGACCTTAACTGATGTGGCTAAAGCTCTTTTCTGTCTAAAGCAAGCACAACATTATTGGCACAGTGCAAACGGCCTACGGTCACGGGGCTAAATGACGACCCGTTCATACATCGCAGGGCCGTTTTCGTGTGCTTGCTAGCAAATCGTTAGACTTGCACCTTCACTGGACTTAAATGTCACCTCGCGAACTGAAATTTAGACGCGTGTAGCCTGGGCACCAATTAAAAAGGTGAGGGGGTAGCGATAAATAATTAAAAAAATATGAAATATGGAAAAAGACTGAATCGATTCTAAACAAATTATAATGAGGTAGGTGTAAAGAAAAAGCAAAGTAAGAAGTTGTAATAATTTAGGCAAACATGTGCTTGGCAAACCGTCAATCTTACGAACATACGACACATGCTCGTCTATCGTGATAAAAAATTGTTAGAACGATTGCAAAAAAAAAGAGGAAAAAAAACGCATGAAGTCTCTCCAAATTAACGAAATACTACATTTTTGGACATTATTTCTCAAGTAGGTACTGTATATATTGAGATCTATGTTATGCTGTTTAAACAGAATGGCTGGATATATGGCTGCTCTTAAATTCGAGTTGAAATGAAGTTCGTGTATGTACGCCTAAATGTATGTAAAAATAATAGCACAAATGTAGGTAAAACGAAAAAACCAAAAACTTAAAAGATCATGAACTAAAGCATCCCAAGCTTTTCACGATCATTTTTTTTTGTAAAGTTCAAAAATATTTTTCTCAATCAATGTTTTTGGAATTTTACTAACTGGTAGTCTTCCAGTTGCTTCTTAGGTTAGTAAAAGAAGAATATACATGGAAGTTTTAGAACGTAACAATTGTAATTGTTGTGCCTTTGCTATCAGTAATGAAGGACCAGGTTAGGGGCTATCGAACATAGGCTTTAGAGTGTTTTCCATCGGCGTTGGAGACATACGGGCATTAATGCATGAGCTATCTATTGTTTGTTCGCTCTCCTCTCGAGACTCGCAAAATTCACATCCACACTGTTTTGTTCCAGAACCAAAAGTAAGGCAAAGAAAATTAAAATGCGCCAAATATTGTCAAAAACTCCTGGAGAAAACTACTCCTTGAGCGAAGTTGCATGTGTAATGAAACACTTCATTTGCATTGGGCATATTTAATGAGCTTTCTCACCTACTTATTTCTCTCCTCGAAACTTCGTTTCAAAACCCCATTCCTTTTCTCTCTCGAAGTATAAAAGCGTAGACATGCCCAGACATTCCAATCCGCCAAGTTAATCTTGAACTAAACTTGAAAAGTTTTCCGAGTGTTTGCCAACCTCGCTAGCCGTAAATATATTTTCAGTCGGTTGAAATCTGATTGGTTTAGCGCGAGCATGCGCAGACAAGTGTCCCCGGACCCTCTCTCTCCGAGAGCGTAGCGCTGCGTGACAGAGAGGACCAGAATACCCTTTTCATGCGTTTTGTGTTCTGGTACGGCTTATCTCGTACATTCGGTTTCCCTCTGCTTCGTGAATTCATTCGTGTAACGATGTACCTATTTAGCGATTCGTGTGATTAAATTCGTGTGATCTAATCATTGTTATCATTGTCATGTAACTGACATCCAAAACAGTCAAATGAATTCACAGCTTCTCTTTTCTTTCAATATCCAACAAGCGCTTGTCCAAAATATACGCTGCATTTTTAAGAAGCCCATCCTCCGACACCGAATAACGAAACTAATTCACGAGACCAATGTTTACAAAAGGATTAGCAAGAGAATGAACCGCTACATCAAATTGGCATCTTAAACTAAAATACGGTAATGCCGGAATTTTTACAACGACGTAAAAAAAGAATTGGAATATTTTTCTAATCTACTATGGCGATTTATTTTTTTTTCGTTATACGGACTTGCCTCAAGTCCGTATAAAATCAATACCCCCTATCGGTCTTGAGCTTTACTACTAATAAACAACAAAGCGTGAAGAAAAATATAAAAAAATAAGGCTACAGACCGTTTTCATAAATGGCTGCCAATTTAAAATTCTTTTGTATGCATTTAAGTTAGCCTTACTAACCTCGTCTCGGTGTAAAAATTATTTTGATTTACTGACTTCAAAATGAGGTTAGTAAGGCTAATTTTAATATTGTCAAAAAAATTTATGATTGGCTGCCATTTATGAAAGTGGTCTATTGATCGGAGTTTTTAGGTAGTTTACCAGTATTAAAATGGTCTGATTCCTATCTAACCATCTAAAATATCTTAAGCCTGGGGGCCTTTTTTCCTCTACGGAAAGGAAAAAGAACCTATTTCTTCAAGTTGCCTGGGGCTGGTGCATGGAATGACACGGAAATATTATGACAACACCTCACCACTAACAATGTACTGAATAACAAAATAATAATAATAATAAAACAGTTACCGCGCTGGAGTCTTCTCTTTAGGTATGTTAGCTTCCTTTGAATGATCAGTCTTGCGGGATAAGCGAACCTTTCTTACAGGCTAGGTCTCTATGACTTTGGCTTAAACATGAAACAAATCAATTTGAAACTGACAGCTGTCAAGTGGAAAAACAGCATTATCGAAGCTCGTGACACAACTGCTAGGACCTGCTTTCACCTATAAAGCGTGGAAAGCGCATGCACAACTGCATTTGTCTAGAGTGGGCCTTTGCGATTTACATAATGAAATATTTTCGCCGGCGAAGAAATACTGGGAATTTCATCAAGATAATAGAAATTTTAAGAAACGTAAGACCAACCGTAGAAAGAGCGTCCTGAGTAACAAACATTCTTGCATTCTCAAGTCAACCTTAAGGCTAATCCTGAGCACGAAAATTACGATCAAAGACCACGATTTTAAACAAAAGCAAGAGTACAAAAGGCTACCATTTGGGGTCGACTAGCGAATTTTGACATGTGTTTCTAAGGGAGTTATCCCTTCAGTTCAGAAATTTTCTTCATTAAACTCGTTCTCGGAATTTCGCTGAGTTTTCCTTCATTGTTTAGAGGGAATAAGCAATTTAAAACTAACAGTAAGCATTCTATATTGGTTGATGCCAAAATCATGGTTTTAAAAAACTGCCCAATTATTGGTGAACATGTTGCTGTCAAATTTGTGGCACAATAGGTTACCATAGCAGCAACATGACCTGCTTAAAACACCCTTTACTTTAGCTTTAAGCGCTTATAGCTCAAAAAAAGAGCTCGGTGACCCCTATTTCTTATTATTGAATTATGATAAGCATGATAAGATGTCACTTTTTGCAAAGTTAAAAGAAATTCTGTGGATTGGATTAAGAGCCACCTTAAAATTTCGAAAATTTAAGGTGGCTCTGAACCCACTCCACAGAATTGTTTTAAACTTTTCCAAACGTTGCAACTTATCTTGTTTATCTTAATTCGATAATAAAAACTAGGGGTCACCGAGCTCGTTATTGAGTTGTAATATTCAATCTTCGATCACTGTCTAGAATTCGCACGCGTCATTGGTTAAAATTGATCACATGAGTTCCCGTTACCTAGCGACATCAAAGTGACAGAGTGCATTATTACAATAACGCATGAAAACTGTGCAGTGTTCTTCAACTTGTTCGTGCGGGAAGCCATTGTAAGTCTATACTGTAGGTTTATACTGTCAATTCGGTGTTTAAGGAATGTTTAATGGTAAATGTGAGGCTTTGCCAGAAGGCGAGGGTAGCGTTATTCTTTGCGAGCTCGAGACATTTTGACTTGTCAAATTGCGAGACAGAGACTTCAAAGTATTTAGCGCAAGATGTTTAGACTCTAAAACGTTCAGACGTCATTTATCAAAACAAGGAAACAAATCGGACCTCGAGATTTTCTTTTTCTTGAAGAAAAACGAACGAGACTCCGAGGCAGCTTTGTGAAAAAATGGACTAAGACACGCACATAATGGCAAAAAAATCGAGACTGCGAAACCCTTGAAATTCGGCGAAAATTTTTCGAGACGAAATTTTGCGAGGCCCCTTTGTTTTGAAAGAATATAAACAGATCTCGAAAGCTCTTAGCTTCTGACGTCTGATTTGATAAAAGTGGCTGGAATCACAAACTTCTCATTCTACATAAATAGCCGTAAAACAAATTCGGTGATCAAATCTTCCTCAGTCATTTCAATGAAAAGTTAACCAAAGAGCATACTGAAAGAAACTCAAACCACAAAAAATAACGTTAATATTTACCGGAATGGATTGTGCGTTTGAAGTCTTAAAGCGGTACCCCAGAGCGCCATGCTATCGAACATCTCTTGATAGTTGTATGTTCCTGTGTTACTGCTGGGAACTTACTTGGCGAACTGTTTTGAGGTGACCTAACAACTTCCTTATCACTGTTGTGAAACTTAATTCTCCCATTTCTGAGTGGTTACTTTTAGTTTAATCTGGTGACGGTCTTGTGACTCTATACTTAAGGTGAGAATCCACGTGTGCGTTGAATCTCAGCCGTTAGCATCTATGCAAACTCTCCCGGATTCTTCTGAATACAGACCGTATATATATGTATCTCCCGGTCTTCCGAATGGGTGACCACATCTAACACAATTACGAAGGAATAAATGCGCATAAGTTTTTTTTCAGGCTGATTTTTGACGTTTTTTTGGGGGGAGGGAGGAATGTTTGGATGTTTGACATTTTTGTGTTTGAATTGGCGGAGCTCCATGTCGAAAAAATTATCTTTAGGGTCAAGAAGGGCAATTTTCTTGGATTTTTTTCGGCTTTTTCTTTCTCTGCTAGTTAGTTTCGTTACTCGTTTCGTTGAAGTGCTTGTTATAGTACAAACGCTAAATATTCTTTGGAAACTAATTATTTATAATTATATTCCATCTTTTATCTTGGATCACTGACTATGTGACAATGTTTCTAGAGAAGGCCACAAGTTCATTGCGGTTTTTTAACTATTAAGTGTCACCCTCTTAAAATAAAGATTGATTGATTGATATGTCATCGATGTAACTGATGTTTGTATAATAATCTTATGGTAGGGGAAGCTGGGCTTCGTAAATCAGTTATTTAAATGTATAACTAATGAGAGGCTTAGTATTATACAATTGATTCTTGCTTGGCAAAATACAACAATGTCACTCTACCCCGGATGGCGTTTGACGTCAAAAGATTTCAGCAGAATTCGACACAAATATATTTATATGTTTCATTCATTAGCTTTGATTCGTTGCCATCATTCATCAGTCTTCCGTACTTTGTGAAGTTTTCTGTCATCTGTCTACAGAGACTGTGTTCTAGTCAAACAACAGTGAAACAATTATTGTTTATGACGAGGTTTTCCTAAAATAGCCATTTTTGAAGATCCTTATTTCCAACGCAGAACAGGAAACTGTCAACAAAACATCGATCAAATAAAACGCAACTCTTAGTTTTCAGTAGAAGGGGAAACTCGATTGTTTGACTGGACGCATCCAAGTGCTAAAATCGCTCTCCTGATGTCTCTCTTAAATAAAGCATAAGCTAGTGGGTTTAGGGCAGAATTTGTGACCAATAAAATATGTCGTACGTACCATAACTGCCGGGATACTGAAGACAAACTGAAAGTATCACAAAAACAGGTGTATACATCCAATGAATAACACAGAATGAACAATCCCACTACAGATACTACAACTCTGATGTTGTAATTTGCACGTCCTTCGTCTCGTACATGGACTCGCAAGTTCAGTGATCGTAGTTCTGTCGACGAATCTTCAACTGCTCTAGAGGACCGTCGTCGTTTTCGAACAATGCACACCATGTGAAATGTGAAGCAAGAAAGCAAAATACATGGAACAAACTCAAACATCACCAGAAAAACCGGGACGAGATATTTAGAGGCAGCTGCTTCGCTGCTCAAATGCACGGGCGCAAAGGTACACACTCGACTTATTACCGGTACAATCCAAGCGGTAATGACCGAGAGGGCAATACGCGTTGGTGTCACAAGCCATTTGTGTCTCAGCGGCGAGGTGAGGGCGATGTAACGATCCAGAGTCAAGATAAAAAGGTTGGTTACAGACGCGTAAAGAAATGTCCACTTGATTGTTTGTCTCACAAACCAAACCTCTTTGCTACAAGGAAACCATTTCAGGCACGCGTAAAAAGGAGGGATGTAAGTGAACCCAACAAAAAGATCGGCGATTGCAAGCGACAAAATAAACCAGTTGGGTTTCTTTTGGAGTTGGTGTTTTGTTGTTATCAAGAAGATTACACGGGCATTTCCAGCAACTGCTAAGGCGGTAATGAACCACGCAAAGTACCAAAACTAAGACTCAGTTTTTCCCATGGCAGCGCAATTTTAAAGTATCAACCGAAAACCGAGTTGATTCACTTTGAATCACTGAATTACAAGTGCACCTCAAACCGGCCACTGAGCAGATGTAATTATAGTTGTGCACTTTGTATTTTTTAGAACACTGTCCAGCGTCACCTAATTAAATTTCGTCGTTCTCTCCGTTTTATTGTGATACTGTTTTGCCAGTTTTAATTGGCTTAGACAGCTGCGAGGGTAGCCGTGAATATACATCCGTTTTGTAATGTCCTCGATTCACTGTAAAAAAACATGTAGGGTTCTCAGTGATATTTTCCTAATTAGATCAGAGCTTTTTCTCGAGAAGAGAGCTAGCAATAAACGTTTTGACGTGTCTGTCGTCTTCTCAAACTGAATTATCCCTAGATAAAAATTCACTGAATTTAAATTACAAATGCATTTAATTAAGGACTTTCCTAATTGTTACACAGTGCAAACAATCCTGTTTGTACAGGAAACGTTTGTGTTTAAACTTGTGTTATTCTCTATCCATTGCCCCGTCTGTATTACATTGTAAATCCTGTGTATAAGAAAATTCCCCTTTCTGATTGGTTCTCCGTGTGCCTAGTAGTCGCGTAATTGCCGTGCGAATGAGCTGTGAGAATGGGGTAGGTGTCCAGTTGTCGGTATCCAATTACACCTTTATGTAATTGGGTACCTGTAATTGAACACTTCTGCCATTCGAGTGTCAGTTAATTACATGTGCTTTAAAATGGCTTTTTTGATCTTTCTGTTTGTAAAACTTATGGAAATTAAAAATGCTATCTACTTTTTCGCTCAAAAGAAGCCGTGACTCAAAGACTTCTTCATCTCAAAATTTACGATAAATCATTTATAAAGTTCGACCCGATTACTCCTTGAAGTTCTACTCCACTCGGTCATATTATTATTACGAGTCGATCGCATTAACAAAATGTGTTCATCTACACCATGTCAAACTGAAAATACAGCCAATCAAAGTACGCACAGAAAACCAGCTAAAAGCCGTTGTATATTCGATGGCACTACACCCAACCTTCCCATCGTACGTTGCATCGACCATGTTGGCCACTGTTATTTCTATGGCAAGGTAAATAATAGTTATGCAACACTCTCTTGGTATACTATGGAATATGTATATTATTGGTATACACAGTCGCCCAATTAGGGCTCGTGTGTATTACGAAAAAATACAAGACTCGACTCCTGGGCCGGGTTGTTCGAAGCCTGATTAAGCTAACCCAGGATTAGCGAGAATTTTGATTTCAGTTTTGTATTTTTTTGGTGAGGTTTTCTGTTTATATTGTTTGTCCTTCAGTTTTGAGCTTGGGCAATGTCAAACAACACAAAAGATAAGAAGTGAAAAACATCTTTACACAAGAAAAATTGATACTTCGGTTAACTTTTAATCCTCGGTTAGCATTAACCGGCTTTCGAACAACCCGTCCCCATGGGGCGGGCTGGGGTATTCCATTGTATAACACTCGAAAGCATCACCTGCTGATAAACTAGTATATAACTGACCCAAATAATTTCATGACTAACAAAATCAAGACACTCTTAATATTAAAAATTTAACCCTCATCATTGCTCATAACTAAACGAAAAAAAAAGCAGAGATTTACTGTCAAGTACTTCCTATAAATGACGTAGTTGGCACGTACGTGGCACATATTCGAGTGGCGACCGAGCGGGTGATTTGAACTTTAACGAGTAAGCAAGTACAAATAACCACTTTCTTATCGTGCAGATAGCAGCTTATATACTGTTTTGGTCGTGTGGGCTGACCTTGGCTGTGTGGGCTGACCTTGACCGCTGGCCAGCCATTCATCTCGCTCACGAGATCAACACAAGCTTAACATTATTTTTACAGTCAGTATTGGAAACATGAACCCGAGTGGACTCGAGGGCATTTTGTGATTTATAACCAAGAACGATGCTTTGAAATTTTATAAAATTGCACGAGGCGTTGAGCGAGGTTTGCCGGGCCAAACACTCTTCTCTCCAAAATCATGTTAGTGCAGCTTTTGTAATGTTTTTTCTTTTTCGTGTTTTCTTGACGTTTTTCAACCAAATTTTGGTCTGAGGATAGACTAGTATCCCATCCATGGGGAGTAGCGGCTAGAAATACTCCTGGTCGCTTCATGGCACGGAGATAATTAAGGCTCCGGCCTGATTGGCCATTTGGTTCGTATGCAGACTTAACTTTACTTTTTACCCATTAAAAAATAAGAAGCTGCCAATTTTGCCTGATAATTATTATAAGCATACCAACAGCAAAGTACAAACTGACGTAAATTATTTACAATGTTATTAGAATGACACGAAAAATTACATCTTTAGAAAAGTATAATATACACTTAATTTAACAATCTTCCGAAAATTAAACCGGCAAATTTTGACGGAAGTTTTATAGTGATCATCTATTTCTGACCATTTTAGCTAGTGCTAGGCACAAAATAAACGAACTTAAATACATTGGACGTAATTTACAATTTGAACACAAGCAACTAAGCTTTAAGTCAAAATAAAGTGCATTAAAGGCAAATCTTATTCGCTCTTTTGTAAGTCTCCATTTACTTAGCTTGGTTTTTCTCGCTTATTAAGCGCTCGTCTTTTGTTTTGGTTTCTGGCCAAGATCATCTGTTGCCATGGCGACGTCAGCGTTTCTATGTGGGTACTAAGAAACTATATTTAATCAAAGAAGTTGATTCGCAATTCATTTTCTCCAAAAAAATCCAATGAATTTAGAATTGATCATCAAATATTTCAAATTTTTACAATAGCGATATAAAAACGACATTTTGCATCGGACAAAATTAACAATTTAACACAACGCAGTTAAAACTGGCCTGTAATTAAACTACATTATATTAAATGAAAGTAAATAACCAATTGGCTCTTTTGTCAGTGTCAAACTACGTAGTTTGCATTATTTGCATCAACTTCCATCGTTTGGTTGGTTTTGTCTCCTGGTTCCTCTGTTTCCATGGTGATGTCAAAGGTTCTGTGTGGATCACGCGTCGCTTTTATCGTCAGGAGACCATCTTTTGTCAAGTGTGACGTCACTGAGCCGAGATCTACGTCATCAGGCAGCAGAATGCGACGACTGTAATCACGTGACAGGTGATGTGTCGAGATGTGTTTCCCAGTGACGGTCAACTCATTTCTTCGCAATTGGATGTTGATCTCTTCTGGTCTACAACCTCTGAAATCCAACTTGGCCTCAAATTTGTCGTCGTTTGGTTTCTTTTCCACTCGTTTCATGCCCTTGACTATGAGAGCGCCGCCATCTTGGGTAATGCGTGACGTCACAGTTGCTGGATCGACGCCTTGAGGGAGTTTAAAGACTCCCCTGAGTTCTCGTTTCTCGAATCCATCCTCTGAAAGTCGATGCTGGCCATATAAGATGACTTTTTCATTGTCAACCTCAAGCGTGATTTCGTCTGGTTTGTAGAGCCTCAGCAGCACATAGGCGATCTTGACTGACTCCTGATAAGATGTTTCCTTAGCTTTTTGTCTGGTAGAGCATCCAGATTCCTGCACTCGAGGGACAGCAACTTCTCTCCACTTATCGAGACCAAAGTCAAAACCTCTGGGAGCTCTGCTGTGGTAAACGGGGAGCAGATCGAAGGACAAAATCATGTTAAAAAGCTGAATTAATGCCTACTGAAATTCATCACTGAAAAACGAAGCGTTCTGAACGATTTTGCTTTGCGTTTTTTCAGAAATTTCAAGATTACACACTCTCAGAGAAAATAAAGCCTCGTGCATTTTTCTTTACATAAACTTGCAGATTGATACTGTCGAATCGGTGTTTAAGGAATGTTTAATGGTAAATGTGAGGCTTTGTATAGCGTTACTCTTTGCGAGCTCGAATTTTGACTTGTCAAATTGCGAGACAGAGACTTCAAAGTATTTAGCGCAAGATGTTTAGACTCTAAAACGTTCAGACGTCATTTATCAAAACAAGGAAACAAATCGGACCTCGAGATTTTCTTTACCTTGCAGAAAAACGAACGAGACTCCGAGGCAGCTTTGTGAAAAAATCGACTAGGAGACGCACATAATGGCAAAAAAATCGACACTGCGACATTCTTGAAATTCGGCGAAAATTTTGCGAGACGAAAATTTTGCGAGACCCCTTTGTTTTGAAAGAATATAAACAGATCTCGAAAGCTCTTAGCTTCTGACGTCTGATTTGGTAAAAGTGGCTGGAATCGCAAACTTCTCATTCTACATAAATAGCCGTAAAACAAATTCGGTGATCAAATCTTCCTCACTGGTCATTTCAATAAAAAGTTAACCAAAGAGCATACTGAAAGAAACTCAAACCACAAAAAATAACGTTAATATTTACCGGAATGGATTGTGCGTTGGAAGTCTTAAAGCGGTAGCCCAGAGCGCCATGCTATCGAACATCTCTTGATAGTTGTATATTCCTGTGTTGGCGAACTGTTTTGAGGTGACCTAACAACTTCCTTATCACTGTTGTGAAACTAAATTCTCCCATTACTGGGTGGTTACTTTTAGTTTAATCTGGTGACGGTCTTGTGACTCTATACTTAAGGTCAGAATCCACGTGTGCGTTGAATCTAAGCCGTTAGCATCTATGCAAACTCTCCCGGATTCTTCTGAATACAGACCGTATATATATGTATCTCCCGGTCTTCCGAATGGGTGACCACATCTAACACAATTACGAAGGAATAAATGCGCATAAGTTTTTTTTCAGGCTGATTTTTGACGTTTTTTTTTTTTGGGAGGGGGGAATGTTTGGATGTTTGACATTTTTGTGTTTGAATTGGCGGAGCTCCATGTCGAAAAAATTATCTTTAGGGTCAAGAAGGGCAATCTTCTGGATTTTTTTCGGCTTTTTCTTTCTCTGCTAGTTAGTTTCGTTACTCGTTTTGTTGAAGAGCATGTTATACCACAAACGCTATTTATTCTTTGCAAATTTATTATTTATAATTATATTCCATCTTTTATCTTGGATCACTGACTATGTAACAATGTTTCTAGAAGGCCACAAGTTCATTAGTTTTTTAACTATTAAGTGTCACCCTCTTTAAATAAAGATTGATTGATTGATATGTCATCGATGTAACTGATGTTTGTATAATAATCTGATGGTAGGAGAAGCCGGGCTTCGTAAATCGGTTATTTAAATGTATAACTAATGAGAGGCTTAGTATTATACAATTGATTCTCGCTTGGCAAAATACAACAATGTCACTCTGCCCCTGATGGCAAATTGTCTAGCAGGTTAGGATTCAAGGATACGTGAAGGTATTTTTAAAATGTCAATCTGACAACTGCTTTGATTTGCTTAAACAACGTGCTTTCTGAGAGTGTTTCATATTTTCAGGAAATTCCATGCGCTGTGATTGGTCAGTTCATCTCCATAGCGCAGTCACGTCCTTATGTCACGTGCGTGCTTTATCGAGTAACGTACGTGTTCCAGGAGGTCACGAGCTTCAGAGCCCAGAATATTTATTGAAAACTTTTTTTCCTCGTGTTTTTTTGTGTTATATAACCATTGTTGGTTTGAATTAAATAAGCATCCGCGTGCTGCAAAAAAGCGTGCTCATATAACTAAACTCGACACGTCAGCTATTCTTTAATACGCACCTGAGTAAGTATCAATCCCCCAGTCACCCCATCCACAGATGTTTCTGTGCGCTTTGAACGTTCTTTAATTTAGATATTTACTGAACTCCTTTTTACATAGTTCTGAGCAAAAATAAAAATTCAGCCGATTAAAACTTTTAGCTCTGCCACATTCAAAAGACAAGAAGACTTTAATTAGCGACGGATAGTTTTGAAAAAACTCAGGCGTTCTATAAAAAGAATGTTTGCAGAATTGATCACAGTCACATGCGATCTGTGGACCTTTTACAACTCTATATTGCACGTGTACTCTTGAACTTGCAGTAAATCCAATTTCTCTACAAATGTAAGCTTTTTTAAGTATAAAAAAATAGAACGAGCTTGAGTTCACGATTTTTTTGTTATAAGGTGATCGCACTCCACTTGTTATTGTCTATATATCCTCACGTGCTTTGCAAGGAGACAAACCAAGTGGTTGAACAGTCGACCACCGAATGACGAATCGCACGGGTAGAGAAAAAACAAAACAAAAAGCAAACAAAAAAACTGGCAAACAATCAAAAGCCGAATCACGATGGTGGACTTATGTTTTGAAACAGGCGCACCGCCTTTCAACGCACTGCAATGAAATCAGCAGTAAACTGATTTAGTTTGTCCAAGGTTTAATAAGCAGAACAATGGCTGTGCACGTGCGTTATAAAACTGCGTAGTTTGAGGAACGCGAACGACAACTGCTCATTTTTCGTATTTTATTTGGAATTGAACGCTGTCATTGCACGTTTAGCCTGAGCACGTTTTTAGAGCCATTTGTGTACTGAACAGATCTAGACAATTGCAAAATTTCAAGGAACGAGTGACGAACAAGGATTTATCCTGAGACAATGTGACTATAGACAAAAGTTATTTTACTTTCACATTAATTTTGTGGAACCATGAGTAAAGGATTTATCTTGCTACAATGCGACAATTCTTTTAGTTACACATTTTTGGAAAACATGAGTAGGTTTTCGAACTAAGAAAAGGAAAGAAACAAATGATATTAAAGAAAGGATTGTGCTCCAAACAATCCCTTTTGCCTCAAGAAAGCCATTTCTTATATGCGTCATCTTTAAAGAAGAACTGAAGTAACCGTACACAACACTGAAAAACAGTTGGACAATTCAAGCTCATATGCAAAGAAAATTAAAACAAATAAATATGATTAACGGGCGAAAAGGATAAAACTGGAATAATCCGTGAACGAAATTCCATCATGACTCCGTGAAGATATCAACCAAAACACCGTTACCTAGACAAAACAGGAAAAGAACTATACCAAGCAAAAATATTTTTACTCTAGCTGACCTTGTCTGTTGAATGAATGAATGATCACAAGATCAGCGCACGACAAACCAGCGAGACTTCGTCTTTTCCATTTTAACGATTTTTGAAGGAATTTACTCAAGAATGTGTCGACTTATATATTTTTAGAATATTGTCTGTTACCTTGTTCTCACTTTCATTTTACTAAAGTGGTGCGTTTTAATGTGGACGGAAGGCATTTTGAAAACGCTTACGGAAGTTACAAAACGACGTGACGATAATCTTGTGATTTGCCTGTAAGTGCTTATATGTGTGGTTTTTTTTTGTAAAATGTATCGTATGGGATTCAATTCAAAGTGCCCCACAGCAAGAATTTGTTATTACCTTTTCTAAATGTGATTTCTGATCCCTGCCCGAGGTTTCCCAAAACACAAATCGCTGAATGGTTGGTGATTGTTGCGTTTTCAAATTTCTCCTGCGGTCTTTCACTCTTAAAGCGCATTAAAATGCGCTTAAGAGTGAAAGACCGTTTTAAATTCATTGGGCGTACTGCGGACGGCGCAGTTCGTTTGCATTCAGTTGATTTTGAGTGTGCTAGCATTCCTAATTGGTCATTTCGATATATTAAAATTCAGCTTCGCAGCGAGGCTTAGAGGACAATAACAAAGGGAATTAAATGACCATTTTTATTCATTTCTTTTGCTTGTGTCCTCTAGGCTCGTCGAAAGTGGCCTATTTTCTCAGTGATGTATGAGTAATCCCACAAAAGCATTGGCAATTGACATATTGCATTTGAAAAAATTCTTTCAAATTGCACTGATTTCGAGAGAATTTTCAAATATCACTCACTTGTACTTGAAATACCAAAAGAAATTTTCTCTTGGAAATACTTAATTGTAGTCGCATTTATACGATGACCTATACGAATTTCTCAGTTTCATCATGAATTCTGTTGTGGTGGAGCAAAATCTTCGCTGAACAGATATTGTTCCGTTTGAATCGCGTACGTTGAGACGGGTCACAGATAAATGCTTGACTGAAATAGACCAGAAAAGAAGATAGAAATTATAATACTAAACATTTATTTTATAAATTCAGTTTGCCTGTTATATTACACAATGAATACTTGAGTACACAATAAAACATCTAAATAAGTGAAACTGTACGGAAATCAATGCACTGAAATAACCTCAATCATGTACTAGCTATAATTTCTTTATTGAAAACTATCGTTATACAATGAAAAGTTGGAATACGGAGCTCCTTCTTGTCAGTTCCAGTGAGAATTGAAATAATTATTAATTTCTATAGATCCTTTTCATAAATGGCTGCCAATTTTAATTTTTTTTGTATGCATTTACGTTAGCCTCACTAACCTCGTTTAGGAGTATTTTTTTTAAATTGTCAACTTAAAATTTTAACGCTTACAAAATAATTTATAATTGGCAGTCATTTATGAAAAGGCTATATATGGATCAGATAAACCATCTTTACAATTGTATATATTTAAGCGCATACAAAAATTTTTACTTTTCAACTTGAAAATGACCGTCGAACGGTCGAAACGTCGTTGTTTTTTAACGTTAATTTTTATAGTGAAATCCGTGTGAAAAAACTTGTAAAATATATTATCGTAAATATTATATATTATCTATTGTTGAGAATAATATTAGTTGCAACACCTCTCTTCTTTTTGTACTATTTTTGTAATTTGTTGCAACATTGTTATGTGTGTATTTAATAGAATAATACTAATACTAATAATAAAAAAAGTTCCTTATTCAGCTACTATAGAACTCCTTAGAAAAGACGTTAGTGGGCACTAATTTAACACAGTTGAAATACGCTGTCCAAGTGTCAGGTTAACTTGTTGTAAACGTATTAACAGGGCCGGGTTGTTAGGAAGCAGTTAGAAACGCCGACGAAGGATTATAAACGTTAACCGAAGTATTATGTTTTTTTCTCTACAAATGTTTTTCACTGCTTTTGTTTTGTGTATTTTGAGGACCTTGAGATAATTCAAACTCAAAACAGAAGGCCAAACAACATAAACAGAAAACCTCACCATAAAGTTACAAAACTCAAATCAAAATTCTCGCTTATCCTGGGTTGGCTAAATAGGGCATTGGACAACCGACCCAGGAGCTCCGCTTTCAGCCTTGGCTAAATCTTATTATATACTCAGCTAGAAATACTTCTTGCCTAGGAACACATCAAAATTCCGCCTGCCAAGGCCGGGACCATTCGCAATGACCATTCGACCAATCGCCTCCTATAGATCTGGCATGGGGAGATTTGGGTTCAAGAAAAATCATATTTTAGCAATTGGATGTCCCGCCTCTGTACCAGCCACAAAATTTGAAACCGAGTTATCTTACGAACCAAGAAATTAGAACTAAGGATTCTCTTTAATGGACAGTTTATTGAGAAAAAAGTTGGGCTTCATATTCACATTTCACATTCGGTTTATTGAGGAAAACGCTGGTTACATTTCACATTCTCAGTCACAGCCACTAAGGAGGAATTTGAAAACGAAGGTTTCACTGTGAAAACGCAACAAATGTTTCTCGTCCACACTACACCGGAGAAATTAAAAAACACAACAATCGCCGATCATTTTGGGAATATGTGTTTGAGGAAAACTCGCTCAGGGAAATCAAACAACGGTCGTGATGCCGTCGTTTTCAAAACGCTCTCCGTCAAAACGGTTACCGTCCACACGAAAAGGAAAAGCCGTCGTTTTTCTCCGGTTCGAAGAGCATTTTCGTGACGGATTAACATGGACGGTAGACTTAACCGTAGAAATATAGCTGCGTTTTCAAATTTTTCAGGCGTAGTGTCGACGCTGCATGAATCTTGCAATCACCTTGATTTCTGTAATTAAAAATGGCACGGCTTATCACGCAAAGCCTTTTCTAACAAGTCTTGGTATTTGATAACAGAGAAACAGTTATTAACAAATTGCCGGCGAGAATAGTACAAATAAAACAAAAAAAAAATCCTCCTTAAGCCCTTTTAAAGGCATTTGCAACAATGGAAATAATCTGTTTACTTCTATCAGCAAATAACTGGAAAAGTCCTTTCACATTTTTTCCTCTCGTTAAATCTCCAAAGCGAAGGTTTTGTATTATTAGCCCCTAGTCCACTCTCGGCATAATGGGCTCGTGTATTTTAATGGCGCCCCCCGTAACATGTACTTCTCCTCCGACCGAACGCTCGGTAACAGTCGCCCTTGTTCGTCCTTGAACAAAACTGAGCCGAAGGGCCTGTGGGAAAAGATAGCGCCAGTAATCTCTTGTATTACGTGTGGAATCCAAATACTTCGTAATCTGTAACAGTGAATTTGTCCGTCCCTGCTAAGTACGTCGTTTGCTGACCTGGAGGGACTTCAAACGAAAATCCAAGCTCACTATAACCTTTCTCCTTCTCTGATTTAATTTGTAGGTCGCGATTTCCTCCAAACGTCGGTCCAAGGGTGCTATCACAGAAAAAGCCTTTCAACTTACTCTTATTGATTGATATTCTGGTTGGTCTCAGTCCATGCGGGTTGACTATGCTAAACAGGAACGCCTGCGTGTAAGTTATCCACATAATTCGACCTATAAATGGCAATGTAACCTCTTATTTTCACTTAAATCAAATCGTCTTCAGGATTAGTTAACAGAAACGTTGAACTGTATCAATTAGAGTCATGTCAGGCGCGGATCCAGGGGAGGTGAAATGGGTGAATTTGTTACGCAAATCGGCAACGGGGTCGACAGACTCGATCCAAACAGCACACGTATAAAGTAAACAGATCAGGATCACAAATCAAAACTCAAAACCCACTCAAAGAAACAACAACAAATTGTATCCGAAGTAACTGAGTTTAGTTTCCTATTTTCCTATCTCAAAGATCAGAAGATATTAAAGGATTTATAAAGAACGGTGTCGTTTCAAGGATTATTAGATAATTCTTGTAGCCACGTGAACGAGTGTAGTCGCGTTGGTTCGCTCTGACACGAGCACGAAGAGTACGAATAACTTTTTACATCTATCATCACTTACTTGAAATAACAGAGATTTTTGTTCATTTTGTATGATTTGAAGGATTGCAACGAGAGTAAAAGGTCAGTTCAGCCTGTTATTTCAACGATTCTGTGGAGACGTATTTTGTAACAAAAGTTGTACAGTTCATTACATAATAAACGTGATATCCAAGGGGGGGGGGGGGGGGCAGATGAAGGGAGAACTATTACTAGTTTTAAAGTTATTTTGGAACAGATCGATGAAATAGGCGATTTGCATGATGACGTCATTTGACTAAAACTACCACTGCTCATGAATCCTTTACTTTTTCTGCCGTTCTTATCTTAATTAGGACAATTGCTAGTTAAAGTGCCACTATGATAAAATTCTCGATATCCATTATTTTACATTTTCGGACACAACAGGTCTTTCCTAGCTATCTTGCTAAATTAATCTGTAACGGACATTAGAACTCGCGGTTTTTGGACCTTTATTTCCTATTGTGAACGAAAATGTAAAAAAATGGGTATTGAGAATTTGATCATAGTGGCACTTTAAACCCCACTAGGGCTTCAAATTTAAATAATAAAGAAAAAAACGAAAGGAATTCTTGTAGTAACGACCGCCTGGTTAGCTTAGTTGATAGAGCGCCAGAATGCTGTGCGGAAGGTCGAGGGTTCGAGCCCCAGACCGGACCAGCACTACGGGTGTTAAAATAACTGAGGAGAATGCGCTGCCTTTGTAATTACATCGGCAAATGGTTAAACGTTCAAATTCCCCTCGGATAAGGACTGTAAACCGTAGGCCCCGTCTCCTGCATCTTCAGTGTTATATAGTTAGCAGGGGACCGTTTAAGTGCCACTATGATCAAATTCTCAATACCCATATTTTTTTACATTTTCGTACACAATAGGTCTTTCCTAGATATCTTGCAAAATTTCAATCTATTACGAACATCAGAATTTATGTTTTTTTGAACTTTAGGTCTGAGAATTTACGGCCGCCATTAATTTTCCTTGTTCCAAGTCTTCGTTGAGAACTGGAGAAAAAAACGTCATATTGACATTATAATAACAATTAGCACAGCAGTTCGCATAAAGAATAACAAAAACTTTGGCTCATTTATTCGTGCAACTTTCTGCATTGATTGTTTTTAAAATTTCAACCCGTGCGGTATTTTTGAGAATATGACATTATTTTCTCAAATTCTCCAGCAAGACTTGAAACAAGTAAAATAGGCCCTTTGCAGGATCCGGTCACATGGTACGGAATAAATTACGCTGGGACGCAAATGACGCAGTGGGACTTCCAAAACAAAGGAACTCGTACCAGTCTAGCCCGACTTTCCTTTGTTTTGGAAGTCCCACTGCGTCATTTGCGTCCCAGTGTAATTTATTCCGTACCATGTGACCGGATCCTGCAAAGGGCCTATTAATGGCGCCGTAAATTCTCGGAAATAGAGGTCCAAAAACCGCGAGTTCTAATGTTCGTTACAGATTGAAATCTGGCAAGATAGCTAGGAAAGACCTATTGTGTCCGAAAATGTAAAATAATGGATATCGAGAATTTCATCATAGTGGCACTTTAAAAAAATACACACTTATTGCAAAGAGTAGAGCACGTAGTTCCCGGTGTTCAGTGTGGTGTAGTCTTGTCTCACTCAGTAGTTGGTGCTTCCCATAGCGTTAACCTTAATGTACATAGGGTTTAACCTTCTTAGAAATAAGATGTGTGCCTAAAAATATATCCTTGCAAACTTACTTCTCGTCCACGATACGTCCACTCGGTAAAGCCTCCAAAAATGTAGTTTCCATTTTTCACAATGGTGACTGTTGGACCTAGATTATCACATTTGGAGTGAAAGGTTTCAGCTGCAAAGCCATCTCGAGAAGCTCGGAACAGAAGGCGCCATTTTCCTTGCAGAGGAGACAGCCAAGCTTTCAATACTTTCTGATGTTCTTCGTTAATCAAAATTTCTGACTCTAGAAATATCTCAGTAGGTGAAGATGCTGGAAATGTAGATTCGTTGGGCACCAGCTCGTCTATCATTCCTTGAATCTGATAAAATTCAGCTTCTTCTAGGAGCTCTTTCACAAGTGTTTTGTCTTCCGGCAAAGTCAATTTTCCAGTGCGAAGATAATTGAGTATATACCGGAAGTGAGTTCCATCTCGGTCGATAAAGAACGCGCCGTCTGCATAAGGTTTTAGTTCAAACCTTCCTGAAAACATGGCCGCCAGCATCGAGTCTGGGTCTTTGGTCAGCGTTTGAACGCTTGTAGTGAAGTGGTGGCCGCCTACACTGAGATTGACGGTCATGCGGAATCGAAAAGTGAAGCTGATCCAGTTTTTTCGACATGGACTTGTTTCTCTCCTTCGTCTTCTGTAAAAGCCAGACAATTAAGAATTGTAACCCCTATACTACAGAAAACCTGGCTGGGAAAACAGCAAAACATTGAATTAAAGCGAAAATATTTATCTTCGAAACAGTTTATATTAAGTGCTCCGAAAATTCGTCAACTAGACAATCAAAATGAATCGCTTAGCATTTCCAAATAAAGAAACAAAAGATACCCACAAGCAGAGTCAAGGGATTTAAGGAAAGCATTAATTTTTCGTCGAAAATCTGTGTTCCCAGCTGCCGTGATCATAGACACTGCGTAATTAAAACAGTATGCGAGACATTCGTTCGAATTTTTTATCTTTACTTTATCGGAAAATAATAGATGCGAATTAAAAGAGCACCTGAAAATTAGTCATTCTCGGGCTCAGCGAGGTACAAATGGCACGCTTAGACCACTTGCCATTTCCCTAACTTAAATGAAAATTCATCATATGCGCTGAACCAAAAATTTTTCTGTGATTAGATCACATGTTCAGTAGGTCCGATCGAGCGTGGGTGAGCTTTTACGCGCCATGGATGAGGGAAAGTCGCTCACACAACAAAATCTTTGCTGAACCATTTTTCTTGGTGAGCCTACCAGTTACAACGGAACAGTGCGAAACATTTTCTCCCGTGTAAATCGACTTCAAATGAGAAAATAAAAGATATTTTGACGGAGGTATATATACTTACAACTGTTGAAGCTCTGTGCGTGCTGTCTGTTGAACTTGTTTGTTTGGAACATGTACATGGAAAAGTTCCATGGGTGACAATTATACAAATAAATGGTGACTCCTATTGGCTGCTGAGATCATTAACTTGAAAATTACCTGGTTTACGTCAAGCGCGAAGCGTTACCGATAACAAATGTATGCCATAAGTCACTGTCAGGTTTACCGTTTTGAAATGAATGTGTCACAAAAGATACATTTGTCTATATAACATAGATAAATTGTCCTGTCGCGATCGATGACAGTATGGTGATTTTTTGTTTCTGCCGATAGGCAGCCTTCATATTTTTGAAGTCATCGAGAAATTTTGGTTCGCTTTTTCAGATAGATCGTATTGCAATCTTTCATTTAAAAAAATTCTATGAAAAAAGATTGATCCTAATAAGCAAAGTTATTAACAGAAAACGTTTCTTCCCATTAATTATCCAGTCTAATTGATAGCTGTCAACACGTTGTCACGAGAAGTAAACTTGCATCACGTGACAGACACCAGTTTCACACGTTTGTGTTTGTATATCTAAAATTAGTCGTCGACGTGCTGCTTCGAGTGTTTTGCTTTTGTATATTTTAGATTGAAAAGTTTATGGTATTTCTATTCCATGTCGTCGAAGAAAAAACGAAGTCCGTGTCCTTTTGCAAGCGCGAAGAAACCTGCAAAGAGGAAAAAGGTTTCGAAATCATTCGATAAGGATTTCTCTAATCATGAGTTGTTTGGCGCTTTCGCCGTTCGAAGTTGTAACTTCTTGATCTGCACGCGTACGTGCCCGTTCGTTTCCTGTCCCTTGTTTATGAGAACGCTTTTTAGGGCCTGTTTACATGGAGGTGGGGGACCCCAGGTAGGTGAGGTAACCCGCCTAGCCGTGGTCGAAAAATGGCAAGCGTTTTACATGCAAACTTACAACCCCGGGGTCCCGGGGTGACTTTACTTGACGTAAACATTGAGAATGGCGGACGAACGACGCATTTTGGCGGTCAGTGTGATTTTATCTTTATTTTCTGCTCTCGCTGCAGCATTTCAATGCTGTGGCGTTTTACTGTCACTTTTGATGATACAAAGCCTCCGCCAGAGGCAGTTAACGGCCATATTTTTCTGGTTCAAATTTTTACGCGCTTTGGCGCGCTTGCAAATGTAACATGAACTCGACCCCGGCTAGGCGGGTTACCCCACCTTGAGTCGTTTACATGGCAAAATGCGACCCCGGCTAGGCGGGTTACCCCACCTCGAGTCGTTTACATGGCAAAATGCGACCCCGGCTAGGCGGGTTACCCTACCTGGCAGACCGGGCAACCCGCCTAGGCGGGTTACCCCACCTATCATGTAAACATGATCAAATAAAAATGAGAGATTATATGGAGAGGCGGGTTACCCCACCTAGGCGGGTTACCTCACCTACCTGGGGTCCCCCACCTCCATGTAAACAGGCCCTTACTTGTCTTCGGCATTATTCAACCTGTTTCGTTAGATGGATGGTGAATCTGCATTAGCAAAGACATTTAAAACATGGAAAATGAAAATTTCAACGAAAATTATTTCCTTACTAACCTTATACGCGAGCGGCGGAATCCAGATCTTCCAAAAAGGATATTTCCCGCCAGGAGTGAGCCCGCTTTGTTATTGATATGAGCTCTATTGTTAAAGTAAACTGAGCCTTTACTTGGTCTATCAACGGGTAATTAACTTTCACACGTTTTGTGAAATTATCTCATTACACCGGAAGAACGCCCCAAAGTATATTTTTCTTCGTATCACGAAACGAAAATTTCAGCAACTGAGGCACACATTTTGAGTTCGTTTCCGGCGAGTTTTCAACGTTTTCGCTGAAATTTGGAGAGAACGTTGCCCGATAATCAGGCAAAGAAACGGTGTCGGGGAATTTCACTTTTGGCTTCTTTCAAAAGTTATGACCTTTTTAGTGAAGAGAATGCATGTTTTATCAACTCTCAAAGTTTAACTGCGTGTCAGAAACAAACCAGACGAGTAATCAAAATTTCCCGACACCGTTTTTTAGAGAAAGGTGTCAAGAAGACATAGCGATGTTGATCGTGTTCTCCCGATCAAATCTGACCGGAAACGAACTTGATTAGTGAACCTCTGTACTTTGGGAAATAGCGCGCTATATTCGGAAAACCGTACATTTTTTTATGTCGATGAATATACCTTCGTAATCTACAATTATTAAGCTCTCAGAAAATATATACTTTATTGGGATTTGCGTCAAACGTCCGACTGTAAAGCGGGGCCAAAGAATGATGGTCATTTGGGGTACACTGATACCTTAAGAAACAGCCAATAAAAAATCCTGTTTTATGGCGCAGTCTAGCCAATCAGCAGCTGTCTTATAAGAAAAATTGACAAGTACATCGTGCTCGCTCTGCGGAAAATCGCATGTGCTCGCAGAAAGTTATAAATACAGTTGAT
>OZ026600.1:7558447-7583447 GCA_964020085.1 Micromussa lordhowensis
AAATAACGCCAACAGCAGCTGGAAATGTCTAGCTCATTGCTCGCCTAAGACCTTAACTGATGTGGCTAAAGCTCTTTTCTGTCTAAAGCAAGCACAACATTATCGGCACAGTGCAAACGGCCTACGGTCACAGGGCTAAATGACGACCCGTTCATACATCGCAGGGCCGTTTTCGTGTGCTTGCTAGCAAATCGTTAGACTTGCACCTTCACTGGACTTAAATGTCACCTCGCGAACTGAAATTTAGACGAGTGTAGCCTGGGCAGCAATTGAAAAGGTGAAGGGGGTAGCGATAAATAATTAAAAAAATATGAAATATGCAAAAAGACTGAATCGATTCTAAACAAATTATAATGTGGTAGGTGTAAAGAAAAAGCAAAGTAAGAAGTTGTAATAATTTAGGCAAACATGTGCTTGGCAAACCGTCAACAACATACGACACATGCTCGTCTATCGTGATAAAAAATTGTTAGAACGATTGCAAAAAAAAAAAAAGAGGAAAAAAAACACATGAAGTCTCTCCAAATTAACGAAATACAACATTTTTGGACATTATTTCTCAAGTAGGTACTGTATATATTGAGATCTATGTTATGCTGTTTAAACAGAATGGCTGGATATATGGCTGCTCTTAAATTCGAGTTGAAATGAAGTTCGTGTATGTACGCCTAAATGTATGTAAAAATAATAGCACAAATGTAGGTAAAACGATAAAACCAAAAAACTTAAAAGATCATGAACTAAAGTATCCCAAGCTTTTCACGATCATTTTTTTTTTGTAAAGTTCAAAAATATTTTTCTCAATCAATGTTTTTGGAATTTTACTAACTGGTAGTCTTCCAGTTGCTTCTTTGGTTAGTAAAAGAAGAATATACACATGGAAGTTTTAGAACGTAACAATTGTAATTATTGTGCCTTTGCTATCAGTAATGAAGGACCAGGTTAGGGGCTATCGAACATAGGCTTTAGAGTGTTTTCCATCGGCGTTGGAGACATACGGGCATTAATGCATGAGCTATCTATTGTTTGTTCGCTCTCCTCTCGAGACTCGCAAAATTCACATCCACACTGTTTTGTTCCAGAACCAAAAGTGAGGCAAAGAAAATTAAAATGCGCCAAATATTGTCAAAAACTCCTGGGGAAAACTACTCCTTGAGCGAAGTTGCATGTGTAATGAAACACTTCATTTGCATTGGGCATATTTAATGAGCTTTCTCACCTACTTCTTTCTCTCCTCGAAACTTCGTTTCAAAACCCCATTCCTTTTCTCTCTCGAAGTATAAAAGCGTAGACATGCCCAGACATTCCAATCCGCCAAGTTAATCTTGAACTAAACTTGAAAAGTTTTCCGAGTGTTTGCCAACCTCGCTAGCCGTAAATATATTTTCAGTCGGTTGAAATCTGATTGGTTTAGCGCGAGCATGCGCAGACAAGTGTCCCCGGACCCTCTCTCTCCGAGAGCGTAGCGCTGCGTGACAGAGAGGACCAAAATACCCTTTTCATGCGTTTTGTGTTGTGGTACGGCTTATCTCGTACATTCGGTTTCCCTCCGCTTCGTGAATTCATTCGTGTAACGATGTACCTATTTAGCGATTCGTGTGATTAAATTCGTGTGATCTAATCATTGTTATCATTGTCATGTAACTGACATCCAAAACAGTCAAATGTTCACAGCTTCTCTTTTCTTTCAATATCCAACAAGCGCTTGTCCAAAATATACGCTGCATTTTCAAGAAGCCCATCCTCTCTCGCACCTCCGACACCGACTAACGAAGGTAATTCACGAGACCAATGTTTACAAAAGGATTAGCAAGAGAATGAACCGCTACATCAAATTGGCATCTTAAATTAAAATACGGTAATGCCGGAATTTTTACAACGACGTAAAAAGAGAATTGGAATATTCTTCTAATCTACTATGGCGATTTTTTTTTTTTTCGTTATACGGACTCGCCTCAAGTCCGTATAAAATCAATACCCTTTATCGGTCTTGAGCTTTACTACTAATAAACAACAAAGCGTGAAGAAAAATATAAAAATTTAAGACTATTGATCAGAGTTTTTAGATAGAGTTCACCAGTATTAAAATTGTCTGATTCCTATCTAACCATCTAAAATATCTTAAGCCTGGGGGCCTTTAAATATCTCAAGCCTGGGGGTCTTTTTTCCTCTACGGAGAGGAAAGAAGCTATTTCTTCAAGTTGCCTGGGGCTGATGCATGGAATGACAGGAAAATATTATAATAACACCTCGCCACTAACAATGCACTGAATAACAAAATAATAATAATAAAACAATTACCGCGCTGGAGTCTTTAGCTATGTTAGCTTCCTTTGAATGATCAGTCTTGCGGGATAAGCGAACCTTTCTTACAGGCTAGGTCTCTATGACTTTGGCTTAAACATGAAACAAATCAATTTGAAACTGACAGCTGTCAATTGGAAAAACAGCATTATCGAAGCTCGTGACACAACTGCTAGGACCTGCTTTCACTATAAAGCGTGGAAAGCGCATGCACAACTGCATTTGTCTAGAGTGGGACTCTGTGATTTACATAATGAAATATTTTCGCCGACGAAGAAATACTGGGAATTTCATCAAGATAATAGAAATTTTAAGAAACGTAAGACCAACCGTAGAAAGAGCGTCCTGAGTAACAAACATTCTTGCATTCTCAAGTCAACCTTAAGGCTAATCCTGAGCACAAAAATTACGATCAAAGACCACGATGTTAAAAAAAGCAAGAGTACAAAAGGCTACCATTTGGGGTGGACTAGGGAATTTTGACATGTGTTTCTAAGGGAGTTATCCCTTCAGTTCAGAAATTTTCTTCATTAAACTCGTTCTCGAAATTTCGCTGAGTTGTCCTCCATTGTTTAGAGGGAATAAGCAATTTTAAACTAACAGTGGGTCATTGTAAGCATTCTATATTGGTTGATGCCAAAATCATGGTTTCAAAAAACTGCCCAATTATTGGTGAACATGTTGCTGTCAAATTTGTGGCACAATAGGTTAACATAGCAGCTAGCAATATGACCTGCTAAAAACACCCTTCATTTTAGCTTTAAGCGCTAATAGCTCAAAAACGAGCTCGGTGACCCCTATTTCTTATTATCGAATTATGATAAGCATGATAAGATGTCACTTTTTGCAAAGTTAAAAGAAATTCTGTGGATTGGATTAAGAGCCACCTTAAAATTTCGAAACTTTAAGGTGGCTCTGAACCCACACCACAGAATTGTTTTAAACTTTTCCAAACGTTGCAACTTATCTTGTTTATCTTAATTCGATAATAAAAACTAGGGGTCACCGAGCTCGTTATTGAGTTTTAATATTCAATCTTCGATCACTGTCTAGAATTCGCACGCGTCATTGGTTAAAATTGATCACATGAGTTCCCGTTACCTAGCGACAACAAAGTGACAGAGTGCATTATTACAATAACGCATGAAAACTGTGCAGTGTTCTTCAACTTGTTCGTGCAGGAAGCCATTGTAAGTCTATACTGTAGATTTATACTGTCGAATCGGTGTTTAAGGAATGTTTAATCGGGTAAATGTGAGGCTTTGCCAGAAGGCGAGGGTAGCGTTCTTCTTTGCGAGCTCGAGACATTTTGACTTGTCAAATTGCGAGATAGAGACTTCAAAGTATTTAGCGAAAGACGTTTAGACTCTAAGTCGTTCAGACGTCATTTATCAAAACAAGGAAACAAATCGGACCTCGAGACTTTCTTTACCTAGCAGAAAAACGAACGAGACTCCGAGGCGGCTTTGTGAAAAAAATCGACCAGGAGACGCACGTAATGGCAAAAAAAATCGAGACTGCGACAGCCTTCACAGCATGAAAAGACATCTTTAAGATAGCATAATGTCAGTATAAAGCTGGTGTAAAATTTGTATTTACACAACTTTACGCCACATTTACATTACGTAAAGTTGAGCTTTACGCTACATTTACGCTTTGACGTAAAGCTAGAGTAATGAGACTTCTTTAAGTAAACTTTAAGCTCAGCGTAAAGCTGGTATAAACTCCATATTTACGCGACCTTTACATACATCGAAATATAAACGTAAAGATGTCTTTTCCCCACATTTACGCGACCTTTACATAATCGAAATATAGCGAATAGGCGCTTCAAGCCAGACTAACTCCACATTTACGCGACATTTACATACATCGAAATATAGCGTATAGTCCTCTTTAAGCCAGATTGAAATGTGAAGGTAGTGTAAAGCCAAGAGTTTGCTTAGTCTTGTTTTATAGGTAAAGCTCGACTACAGGCTGGACTATAGGTATACCGGTAATTACATTTTTTTGATGTGTAATTTAAGCCCCAGAAAGAATAAAAGAAAAAAATAGAATGCTCAGTAGAAAACTCTGATCAATCAATCTGCTGTGTGCAAATTCTGGTTTATTTGGCAAAAACCATGTCCTTACATGTAATCAACCATATCATAATAACAGATTGACAAATACAAAATGGTAAACCTTGTAAAAATAACAAAACTAAAAAATGCAAACCTTGCTCTGATATTATTCGAAAAAACTGTAGTAAAAATGCAAAAATTGCATTAATTTTGGAACTTAGCTATAAAATCAAGAAAGAAACTCTGATCAATCAATCTGCTGTGTGCAAATTCTGGTTTATTTGGCATAAACCATGTCCTTATATGTAATCAACCATATCATAATAACACATAGACAAATACAAAATGGTAAACCTTGTAAAAAAAACGAAACTAAAAAATGAAAACCTTGCTCTGATATTATTTGAAGAAAGTGTAGCAAAAATGCAAAAACTACATTTAACTATAAAATCAAGAAAGAAATGAAATAGATTGATTTTCAACTGAGTCTTCGCTGAAATATGTCTTCCCGTTTGAGAAAACAAACCAGGCTGTGGTGTGGGCATTGTAAAGAATAGTTAACTGAAATGGCTTGCTTGACTTGCTTGCTTGCACTTTGTCAAAACCCGCAGTTTCTTAATGAGTGTATTTTTCAGCCACATTCGCTCGCTCTCAAGGACACCGCTCAATCGATAATTACGCGCAGGGCGTATTGGGATACCTGCATAATCCTCCTTTGTCACCTTTTTAACACTTTGTTTCTTTCAATTTGAAAGTTACTTTTAACATTTCGCATTAGTCGAAAATAGTCAATATATATTTTTTTATGTCTATCGTGGCTTCAGAGTGGCTTTTAGAAAACATCGCCAAGAGTAACATTGTATTGTTAACACAAAGTAGATCAAAAATTGGGACCAGGTGGTTTTCATTATTTCACATTTTACATAGAGCATTTATCACTTAAGGCGGGGGTACACGTGAATTCAAGTGAAATTTTGGTAAGTTTAAAGAGAGGTTGAAAGGGAAAAAAAGGGTTATGGAACACCACCAGACAGTTGCCCGACCGCACAATGGCACCCCAGGTTGTTGGGCAACTGTTTGGAGTGTGTCTACCAATTTTTTAATTTCAAACTCTATTTTAAAACAACAACAAATCTTCAAAATTTCCTAATTCCATCAATTTTACTAATCCTTTGAGAAAAACTATTTCTCTCCAAATATACCTAAAAATCATCAAAAAATTTCCAAAACAACCCAAAACATAGATATGTGAGATGAGCAGAGAGATTCTTGATTGCTTGAAACGTAAACAAGATATTTGCATAAAAAACATAATACCCAGCCAAAATACGGCTTTCATGTGTACCCCCGCCTTAAGCAAGGAAGTAATTTCCAGTGGCTTTGGTTTTGAAATAGTGCACTTAGTTCAAACAAGCAATGATGATTGGTGATTAGATTGATTGACTAGGATGCAAATTTACTTTAACTTGACCTCCCGATACTGTAAGCCACCTTTACGCAAGGTTTACTTCAGGCCGTGAAAATCAGTAAACACCTTGAGGCCGGCTTTAAAACAGCTTTATTTCCAGTTAAGTTCAACTTTACGCAAACTTTTCCCGTCGCGTAAAGTTTCGTAAATGTGGCTCTTCAACTTTAACCATCCTTTACCTAAGTTTTATCACCGGTCGTGTAAATCTACCTTTACACACATTTACGAACAGTGTAAAGCTAGTGTAAAGATTGTTAACCTCCCGTACGCAACCTTTACACAAGCTTTATCACCAGTCGCGTAAATCTATCTTTACACACCTTTAAGACTGGTGTAAAGGTAGTGTAAAGTTTGTTAACCTCCTTTACGCAGATTTATGTAACTTTAATTTTCCGTAAATCTACATTTTCGTGCTGTGCTTGAAATTCGGCGAAAATTTTGCGAGACGAAAATTTTGCGAGACTTCTTTGTTTTGAAAGAATATAAACAGATCTCGAAAGCTCTTAGCTTCTGACGTCTGATTTTGATAAAAGTGGCTGGAATTAATCACAAACTTCTCATTCTACATAAATAGCCGTAAAACAAATTCGGTGATCAAATCTTCCTCAGTCATTTCAATGAAAAGTTAACCAAAGAGCATACTGAAAGAAACTCAAACCACAAAAAATAACGTTAATATTTACCGGAATGGATTGTGCGTTGGAAGTCTTAAGAGCGTAAATCCGAAAATATCGAGAATCGGCCGACAGAAGCGAAAAAAACGAATTTTTTCTTACATGCCCAAAAGAACCCATTTGGTAACCTATTTTCGGAAATGACATCAAAACGTTCGATTTCCTTTTCTTTTCTTCAAAATTTGCAAAACATGAAAATTCGGCCACAAGGCCTTCAGCGGCGTCCATGAGACTTGAAATTTGGCACATGTTTAACATGCTCGTATGGACGTACCAAACGTTATCTCAACACGTCCTTTACACAGTTTGTGAGGCATCTCTTGAACTTTACTTGGGACTAAATTTTGTTTAAAAATATTTTTTTTTACAAACTAATTAACCTTCGGAAGCTGAACTATTTACGGACCTCAAGTGATAAGGCTTATATTAGCAAACTTTGAACTTGTTAAATGCTGTCTGTTATATTTCAGTCACGTAAATAAATATAACCAAATCAAAGCAGGTTCTTTATTCTACTCGCCTGGAAAAAATTACAGATGGCCCGTAAAAACTGTTCCGTTGAGAGAATTTTCCGTGAGGTCACTTTGACGCATATCTCATTTAATTATGCAATTGTTAATTATTGCGCAATTGTTATCATTTCCGACTTCTTTTATTTTATACATTCTCACTAAATCTCTTAGGGTATAGAATTGAAATAAAAGATAAGAAGTCCAAACAAGCTGTTACAACTCAGCTTATAGTTGGCTTATCAATAGACCAAAGGACTGGTACTTTATCATGAGTCGCGCAAACTACTTCACACGATAACGACCGTGACCAGCTGGTTGAAAGAAAAAAAAGCGTTTTATATACATGGCTAGATTGAATTGAATTGAAATAAATATAAGAAGTTAAAACAAGTTTTAACAACTCAGCTCATCAATAGACCAAGCTGTTGTTTTTTCAATAATACTAGTACGTTATCATGAGTCACGGAAACTATTTCACACGGTAGTGAACTTGACTAATTGGCTTCTTCGATGGATCCTTTTTTACATGGAACGTACGCATTCTAACTAACACTTCTGTTATAACGAGTACAGATAGCCACTCAAGCGATGGAAATACAAAATTCGTGAAACGTGGAAGGGATATCTTTAAAACAGAGACAACAACTCTAATTAAATTAAACTAGGAACGTCGCGTTAAACTTTACAGTATCGCCACCACTAGTAAACACTTGCCTGCTTTGCTGTAGAATTTTCATATGCAAAATTTTCATTCACGAAAAAGTTTGAGATATGGTATATTCCAGAATCGGTGCATATTAGTAAGACGTTATTTATGTTTCTTACGTTATGGTTAAATATTTCACTCGAGCTTCGGACGCTATAAACTCAACCGATAGACATTATTAAATTAAACGGAATCCTTGAAAACTTTAATTAACAGATTCATTCCTAGCTTTGGAATTCTCAATACGCTAGTCACTCTGAATCTTCATCGCATTGTTACTTTTTTCATAAAGTTTACTTTGATTAAGATACGATTTTCAGGCCAGTGAAACTTCTTGTTCCTCAATCACACTCCTAAATTGTGTTGCGTGACAATGTGATTGACAATTAATTTGCCTGGGATACGGATCGATATAACTAGCTGTTGAGCGTGAGTGGTTCAGGTAAAAGTTATTTACAGCTAACAATTCACTTCACAGCGAACGTTCTGACTTGCTATTCATATTCTGTTATGGCATGCGCATGTGGCTATTCATCGCTAGTGGTTGGAGAGTGCGGTTCAAGTAAAGAGAGACCCGCTGATATAAAATGCGTCACCATACGAGAGTGTACGAAGGAAGTGTATAATCATCTTGCATTTCACAAAATCAGCGATGATTCCGGTGTTGACTCCGAGTGGAAACTGCTTCTTGCAAGGGCAGGTACTATGCAATGGTCAATTTACTGTAATCCTAAGACACCATTTTAACCTGCGTTTCCCACAAATTATAACTCTTTCGCTGGCATAAACTAATTTTTTTTTCTACGTGCAGGTGTATTTAAAATTGATGCCTCCTACTTAGAAATGACCATATGTCCTCGTCATCGGGACTTATTTGGTTCACGTTGGCAATCTGGAAGGTCTATTTGCACTATCCCCGATGAAATTGCTGCTCACAAGTCCTCGTCAGCAAAAGGGCTGTGTGGCTTGCGGAGTTATCAGTCGGCATATGTTTACTTTAAAACCCAGCAGCTTGTTCCAACGGGCTCACGTAAGTCTCATGGTACTAAAGTACAAAAACCATGGTTGTTGATGTAACGACTGTTTTGAACCTGTATCAATTTCTTTACTCTCGTTATTGTTTAAACAACCACTATCAATGTGTATCTCTAGATACACACGACGGCTACATAGTAGCCTGCGGATCCCAGTAGCGCTCTTCATCTCAGCTGTGAAAGTAATATCAGTAAAATATAAAACAGATGTAAAGTGTTATAATCTTAACTGCCAACTCTAGCACTGTATCGTAACAATAGCAGTGTAGAAAATCCACCCCTACCCCTGGTGAAGTTCCTGGGTAGGAAGTTTGAAGTGCAGGTCAGTAAGTGGGAAAAGTTTATTCATTTAAGTAAATATATATTTAACAAATAGATAGATGTTCCGTGTTTTTGTCGAGTTATAGAAACACGAGTGGAAGTTTGGGAGAACGAGAAATGCTGTGGGAACATGAGTCGTAGGCGAGTATTTCTACAGCTTTTGCGAGTTCTCCCAAACTTTCAAAAGTGTTTCTTTTTAATACGCGATAGAAAGACGGAGAACATGTTTTCTATTTCGTTTAGAAAATACCGTGACGAAAGAAGGAAAATAACTTGTTAAGCTTGATTATTAAAATGTTAATTCTCTTTGCTTGCGCCATCATTACGTCAACAGCGCTCGTGCTAGTTCTGTGTTTCTATCGAGTTTTAATACAAATTTATTAACGTTCTACCACGAATGCCGTTCTCTGATTGGCTACGCTACTCCGAGTCACTATCTATTCTGTGATAGATAGTGAGAAGCGTAGCAGTGTACCCTTGTTAACAAGACAACGGCCGCTTCTTGGCGCTTTCGAAGTGTCTTTGGAGAGGATTTAGATATAGATTTGAACGACTAGCAGATTTATACTAAAGCAATTAGATTATTCGCTCTCAATTTCTTTGCGCGATAGTTGACTGGTGTTGCTTTCCCTCGTCAAATCGCGCGATAGAAATCTCGAGCTCATAATCTAATTGTTTAATAAAAACACACTTATAACCAGTCAGCGCGCGCATTTTCTTAGGGCTGCTCTAAATATATATATTTCATATATCTTTTTTTTAGAAATTTGCAAGCGTTGCAAAGAGAGCCTAACAAAACTGAGCAGTGACGTGAACTTTCAAAGATCTCTGGTTTCAGATCAACCTGCATATTCCAAACCAAGTGTAACAGAGGAATCTACTTCAGAGCCATTTACAACGGAGGTATGGGACCATTTAGTTTCTTAACGGACTTCGTGGTAGGGAAATGATAAGAAGTCAGTTATGCTATAACTATTTACTTTCAACTTGTTACACTTGCAGGCACACGAAAGGACGTCAAGTTCGAGTTCTGACGAGTTAACAGAACGACTTAAGTGTATGGACATTGCTGACGAAACCTACTTGGCTTCCTCTGACCCTTCCTCTGACAACTGCAGTACAGAATCATCTTCAAGTGATAAAATTGAGCCGTCGTTGTCTTCAGACAGTGCTCGACGTCAGAAACTAAACGTTTTCTTAGAGGAATGTGGCATTGTGCCTCTTCACAAACCATGGCGGTAATGGGAGAACGCCACTGAGAGAACAAGGGAGCGATATCTTCAACAAACATCGGAAATTGTTTCGTCTGTAATTGGAGTAATTTCACCCGAAAATGCGACTCACCTTTGGGAAGCCTTACAATCTTCAAACACCGTAAACAAAATACTTGGCGTTAGTCAAATAGGTCATCCATCCGAGGTGTCTTACCTAAAAGCGCTCGCGGAGGCATATAAGAGGGCTTCTGGCTGGGACACCCGCCGCCAGGTGCTGTCAATCATGGCTGGTATAGCGAGCTTCAAGGCTATTTCAGAATTTATTCCGGGGCTCACACAATACCGTTTTACTGAAGCCAAACTTCACGGTCTTCAGCATGGCCGGGGCACACCAGTTCCTGAGGTGAAATCTCCGCACATTCGAATTGAGCGACAACAGCTTGATCACTTCTTAAGTTTCATTACCAGCCCTCATTTAGTTCAGGACATGCCATTTGGTCAGAAGCATTTACAACTGTCAGACGGGACAATGTTGACGGTGCCGAACGTAATTCGCACTATGATTCCAAGTAGAATTGTTTCGCAGTACAAGCGTTTCTGCGTTGACAGCGGCTTTAAACCATTCAGCCAGGTAACGATGCTGCGAATCTTATCGGAGTGCAGTGCTTCAGTCCACAAGTCACTACAAGGTCTCGATTATGTTGCTGCAGAAGGTTCTCGAGCATTCGACACTCTTGGAGATGTAGTAGAGAAAGTGTCTCACATGACCGATTGTGGAAAAAAGTGGGCCGAAGAGCTGCAAGAGACACTCAAGGCGGGAAAATTGTACCTCAAGGGAGATTACAAGGTAACATTATGTATGTCACCACGGTTAAGATTGGATAGGATAGAATCGCTTGTCGCGTTACTAAAATTAGAACCCGTCTTTTTCATGACTAAAACTATATAATTTCGTTAATATTGATCTTCAGGACTAAATGTTTTTTACGCGCCTTTACATGTGCCTCTTTCTTTTTCTGTTCCTTTCCTTTTAAACCCAATAATTAATTTGCCTAATTCAGTAAAGCAAAAACAAATAAATAAATAATGGCAATAATAGTATTTTGAAAAGATGCTTATACTCTACTATAACAAGTGGTCAACGAATTACTGACTGACTGAAAGACAGATAGACGGCAGACTGACCGACTGACCGACTGACTGATGATCAGTTATGATCAGTAAATTTATGGAGTGAAACTCTTCATAACTACCTGCAGGTGCACGTGAATGAGCAATCACATGTGCCAGACCATTGTAGTGTGTTTGCGCTGAGTGACAAATCAGATGCAGACGTCAGGAAGCAGTGTGACCACACCCATGATGAGGTATGCGATCAATGCCACGCACTCACTGTTGCACTTAAAGATATCGAGGAAGCTATCCGTACTGCTGCGTTTGACCTCAGTGAAGACCGAGAGGAGTTCTTGTATCTGTGTCAGAGTGCTGTGACTGCCATTGAAGCATGGAAAAGCCACCAGATGAGAACCGTTCGCCAAGATCAAGCACGCATTGATATTTTGGAGCTTTTAAACGAAGAGAGTATCTTAATTGTGAGTGATTGGGCGATGAAGTTCCTCCCTCAAATGTATAGAGAATCCCAGCAGAATTGGTACGGTAAGCGGGGAATATCGTGGCACATTTCAGTTGTTTTTCGTCGTAAAAATGACGTTTTACAATCTCAAGCCTTTGTTCATATTATCCAGTCGTGTGCTCAAGATAGCCAGTCAGTTGTTTTGATGATGCAGCACATGCTGCAAACACTCAAGACTGAGCACCCTGAAATTGTCCAAGCCTGTTTTCGTCAAGACAATGCCGGATGCTACCACTGCTCCAATACTGTCATGGCCCTTGCATACCTGGAGAAAGAAGTGGGTATAAAAGTTGCGCGCGTCGACTTCAGTGATCCGCAAGGAGGCAAAGGGGCAGCTGATAGGCTCGCTGCAACCTGCAAGTGTCACATTCGAATTTATATCAACGAAGGACACAATGTCTCGACAGCGGAAGAAATGAAAAAGGCCCTTCTTTCACATGGTGGGATCTGTGGTGTTAGGGTCGCCATAGTACAGTCTTTTGACAATTCCTCGGTGGTAGAGCAACCGAAGATTCCCGGAATCACCAAGCTTAACAATTTCATCTACACGAAAGATGGATTGCTGGCTCATCGCTCTTATAGCATTGGAAAAGGCAAATGTATCATTCTGCAGGACCAGTCAGGTAAACTGTCTAAAAATACGCGACCTTTGCTTCCAAAAGAAATCAAATCGATGCTCTTGAAAGAAGGCACCCGAGTTTCAAAGTTTTACTAAAACTTTGAAACTCGGGTGCCTTCTTTCAAGAGCATCGATGTGTAAAATGGGGTTGACAGGCCTACACGACTCCTACGGTTCGTGGCATTTATACATTTGCCGTTTTCTTTTCGGTCTCTCGACCTTTTTGTCGCTTCGTATAATTTGTGTTATAAGGAGAAAGAAGAGCCGTTAAGATCGTGCTCTGGCAAATTTTAAGAGGTCATAGGTCTGCATGATTTCCGCTGCTATCTGCATGTCGCTTCGTTGAGTTTGACACCTCTATAATCTGCCATATGCTAGTGTATTGTTTCGGCTCATTTCTATTGCAAGATATGTTTTTAAGTCTCCAAAGCTAAGTACAAACAAAGACACAAAAACCACGGAATAGAGTGCATTTTACCCAAGGTTTTTTCCATTCCCAACTTTTTCCCTGAGAGTAAAGATTATTCTCTCTTTAAATGTATTAAACAGTTGTCTTTTTCCAACAGCCACGATTTGTTCCAACTGGCTGGCCATTCCATTCTCTGCGGGCGACTTTAAGGAAGTAACGCAGAAGGCCGTCAAAGTCCATTCCACAGCAGATGTGGCTACCGAACAGGAACAAAGTTACCCCACAGAGTCTGAAGAGTCTGGTGTATTCTCCTGTCCCCAGGAAGGATGCGTTCGTGTTTTCCAACGACATTCTTCGCTGGAAAAGCATCTATCAGTAGAAACGTGCACCAAAGCTTTGGAAAAGCACACGCTGCTGGACCTGGCAAAATTAAAATACGCGTCCATCCTAAAAGAGAGTGCAAGTTCAATTCCAACTATCGACTCCGTGTCTAGGAAAGGTAGCAATGTAGTATCACCTTTTTCTGACGAAGGGTGGGCCCTGAGGGGTACAAAAAAACCGTACAAATTCAATGAAAAGCAAAGGGAATATTTGGAGGCAAAGTTCGATATCGGGCAAGGAACAGGGAGAAAAGTGAGTCCCGAGGTCGTCGCCAGAGAAATGAGACACGCCAAAGACACTGGCGGGGGAAAACTCTTTTCAAGCTCTGAATTTCTTTCTGCTCAGCAGATTTCCTCGTACTTTTCCCGCCTTTCTGCAAAAGGTCGCTCTCAACTAGTTTCCGCCGAAATGGATCTTCGTGCGGTAGAGGAAGAATATAACTTCGCCTCAGCAAGGGAAGCGGTTCTTTCCACCCTAGATTTGCAGCATCCGATAACATACGATCAGTTCAATATTTGCAGTTTAGTTCGGGATAGAAAGCTTAGTAAGCTGAAAGTTGGCATGCTGCAAATGATTGTTGATGCCTTAAATCTTGAATCACCAGTACCACCTGTCAGGAGAAAAGCTCCGTACCTCGCTGCTCTCGAGGAAGCTGTAAAAAAATGCTCATGCACTAGTGGTGTTTAAATTTAGTGACATCATTACCTCTCTTAAAATATTAAGAGGTCTGTTCTATTAGATGCCAATATTTATGTTCTTCCAATCCTTCCTTTAAACTGCAGTCCGCCGCTTTGCGCTATATTTGTTTCTTGTGAGGATAGGAGGTCAGTACTGAGAAAATAGTGTGCTGTGCTACAGGGCACTCTTGCTTTGGGTGGCCTCAAAAATCAGCTAGGAGAAAAGACCAGGATCAAGGAAGTAAAATAGGTGGTGATGCTTTAGTGCCTCTCAATTCCAGTTTTCCTTATTGGTCTCTTGTCGTTTATGAGTATACGTGTGTGTCTATTGTCACGCAACAACCCTGAAATGGCAGATCTAGAACTGTTTGACGGTTCACAATACAGAAGAACAGAAGAATGCAGAACTTAACTTAGCAAGCTAAACCGTCTTCAAATGAGAGTCATTGTTTACGTAGGTTTTAGATATACAATAGGCCCATTAATTTCAGTACAAAAGTAGCAGTACGCAAAGAAAGTGTTACACACACTAAAATCAAGTCAGGGTTGAACGAATCAAGTTTAAAACAGAGTACGTCACTCAAAGTAGTAAATAGTTATTGAGTGGAAGTTTGATTGTCGCTTAAACGTTACTGACTGTCAACAAAGTTTCATTTTCGGAAGGCGAAAGTTTAGCGAGACATAAGTAAACATCTACACGAGTGCTTACATTCCAGCCGGTGCAAGTCCATGGACCTCCATGCGATGTAAAGTAATTCCGTTTCGCCTACAATTTAATAAGGGAAAACTGGAAACGAAATAAGTACATCCTATAAGCAAATTTTGCTGAATTGTGGTTAGATTTAATCATACTAGCCGATTATATGATTAATATGATCGGGAATATGACCAAAGACAAACACATATTTGTAAAGTAAAGTAAAGTAAACAACTTTGAGCGAAGCAGTGACCGTTTAATAGCAAGCCTTTAAAGGCAGAATATAGATGGAAATACTAACTTTCCCTCAGAGACCTTTAAGCTAAGTTCGTTTCATGTTTAATTTCATTTTTATTCTCTTTTGTTAGTGCAACTGGAAGATTTATTTAGGTAAGTGAACTCTGATACCATGCGCTATAAAGGAGCCTTACAGAAAAATTCTCTCAACGGAACTATTTTTACGGGCCACCAGTTATTTTCTAGAAGTAAAAAAGGAATACCCTTAAGTCATCCTATATAAAGTCCGTGACAAAAAGAATCAATCTAGCAGTGTATATTAACGCTTTTTTTTTCAACCAGCTGGTCACGGTCGCTACCGTGTGAAGTAGTTTGCGTGACTCATGATAAAGTACCAGTCCTTTGGTCTATTGATAAGCTGAGTTGTAACACTTGTTTGGACTTCTTATCTTGGATTCAGTTATTTCAATTCTATACCTTAAAAGATTTAGTGGGAATGTATAAAATAAAAAGAAGTCGGAAATAATAACAATTGCGCAATAATTAATTAACAACTGAATAATTAAGTGAGATATACGTCAAAGTGACCTCACGGAAAATTCTTTCAACGGAACAGTTTTTACGGGCCACCTGTAATTTTTTTCAGGCGAGTAGAATAAAGAACCTGCTTTGATTTGGTTATATTTATTTACTTGACTGAGATATAACAGACAGCATTTGACAAGTTCAAAGTTTGCTATTATTAGCGTTATCACTTTAGGTCCGTAAATGGTTCAGCTTCCGAAGGTTAATTAGTTTGTAAAAAAAAAATTTTTTAAACAAAATTTAGTCCCAAGTAAAGTTCAAGAGATGCCTCACAAACTGTGTAAAGGACATGTTAAAATAACGTTTGGTACGTCCATACGAGCATGTTAAACATGTGCCAAATTTCAAGTCTCATGGACGCCGCTGAAGGCCTTGTGGCCGAATTTTCATGTTTTGCAAATTTTGAAGAAAAGAAAAGGAAATCGAACGTTTTGATGTCATTTCCGAAAATAGGTTACCAAATGGGTTCTTTTGGTCATATAAGAAAAAATTCGTTTTTTTCGCTTCTGTCGGCCGATTCTCGATATTTTCGGATTTACGCTCTTAAAGCGGTAGCCCAGAGCGCAATGCTATCGAACATCTCTTGATAGTTGTATGTTCCTGTGTTACTGCTGGGAACTTTCTTGGCGAACTGTTTTGAGGTGACCTAACAACTTCCTTATCACTGTTGTGAAACTAAATTCTCCAGTTACTGAGTGGTTACTTTTAGTTTAATCTGGTGACAGTCTTGTGACCCCATACTTAAGGTCAGAATCCACGTGTGCGTTGAATCTAAGCCGTTAGCGTCTATGCAAACTCTCCCAGATTCTTCTGAATACAGACCGTATTATGTATGTATCTCCCGGTCCTCCGAATGGGTGACCACATCTAACACAATTACGAAGGAATAAATGCGCATAAGTTTTTTGTCAGGCTGATTTTTGACGTTTTTTTTTGGGGGGGGGGGGGGGGAGGGGGAGGGAATGTTTGGATGTTTAACATTTTTGTGTTTGAATTGGCGGAGCTCCATGTTGAAAAAAATTATTTTTAGGGTCAAGAAGGGCAATCTTCTGGATTTTTTTCGGCTTTTTCTTTCTCTGCTAGTTAGTTTCGTTACTCGTTTCGTTGAAGTGCTTGTTATACTACAAACGCTAAATATTCTTTGGAAACTAATTATTTATAATTATATTCCATCTTTTATCTTGGATCACTGACTATGTGACAATGGTTTTAGAAGGCCACAAGTTCATTACGGTTTTTTAACTATTAAGTGTCACCCTCTTAAAATAAAGATTGATTGATTGATATGTCATCGATGTAATGATGTCTGTATAATAATCTGATGGTAGGGGAAGCCGGGCTTCGTAAATCAGTTATTTAAATGTATAACTAATGAGAGACTCAGTATTATACAATTGATTCTCGCTTGGCAAAATACAACAATGTCACTCTACCCCGGATGGCGTTTGACGTCAAAAGATTTCACCAGAATTCGACACAAATATCTTTATATGTTTCATTCATTAGCTTTGATTCGTTGACATCATTCATCAGTCTTCCGTACTTTGTGAAGTTTTCTGTCATCTGTCTACAGAGACTGTGTTCTAGTCAAACAACAGTGAAACAATTATTGTTTATGGCGAGGTTTTCCTAAAATAGCCATTTTTTCAAGATCCTTATTTCCCAACGCAGATCAGGAAACTGTCAACAAAACATCGATTGAATAAACGCAACTCTTAGTTTTCAGTAGAAGGAGAAACTCGATTGTTTGACTGGACGCATCCAAGTGCTAAAATCGCTCTCCTGATGTCTCTCTTAAATAAAGCATAAGCTAGTGGGTTTAGGACAGAATTTGTGACCAATAAAATATGTCGTACGTACCATAACTGCCGGGATACTGAAGACAAACTGAAAGTATCACAAAAACAGGTGTATACATCCAATGAATAACACAGAATGAACAATCCCACTACAGATACTACAACTCTGATGTTGTAATTTGCACGTCCTTCGTCTCGTACATGGACTCGCAAGTTCAGTGATCGTAGTTCTGTCGACGAATCTTCAACTGCTCTAGAGGACCGTCGTCGTTTTCGAACAATGCACACCATGTGAAATGTGAAGCAAGAAAGCAAAATACATGGAACAAACTCAAACATCACCAGAAAAACCGGGACGAGATATTTAGAGGCAGCTGCTTCGCTGCTCAAATGCACGGGCGCAAAGGTACACACTCGACTTATTACCGGTACAATCCAAGCGGTAATGACCGAGAGGGCAATACGCGTTGGTGTCACAAGCCATTTGTGTCTCAGCGGCGAGGTGAGGGCGATGTAACGATCCAGAGTCAAGATAAAAAGGTCGGTTACAGACGCGTAAAGAAATGTCCACTTGATTGTTTGTCTCACAAACCAAACCTCTTTGCTACAAGGAAACCATTTCAGGCACGCGTAAAAAGGAGGGATGTAAGTGAACCCAACAAAAAGATCGGCGATTGCAAGCGACAAAATAAACCAGTTGGGTTTCTTTTGGAGTTGGTGTTTTGTTGTTATCAAGAAGATTACCAGGGCATTTCCAGCAACTGCTAAGGCGGTAATGAACCACGCAAAGTACCAAAACTAAGACTCAGTTTTTCCCATGGCAGCGCAATTTTAAAGTATCAACCGAAAACCGAGTTGATTCACTTTGAATCACTGAATTACAAGTGCACCTCAAACCGGCCACTGAGCAGATGTAATTATAGTTGTGCACTTTGTATTTTTTAGAACACTGTCCAGCGTCACCTAATTAAATTTCGTCGTTCTCTCCGTTTTATTGTGATACTGTTTTGCCAGTTTTAATTGGCTTAGACAGCTGCGAGGGTAGCCGTGAATATACATCCGTTTTGTAATGTCCTCGATTCACTGTAAAAAAACATATAGGGTTCTTGATATTTTCCTAATTAGATCAGAGCTTTTTCTCGAGAAGAGAGCTAGCAATAAACGTTTTGACGTGTCTGTCGTCTTCTCAAACTGAATTATCCCTAGATAAAAATTCACTGAATTTAAATTACAAATGCATTTAATTAAGGACTTTCCTAATTGTTACACAGTGCAAACAATCCTGTTTGTACAGGAAACGTTTGTGTTTAAACTTGTGTTATTCTCTATCCATTGCCCCGTCTGTATTACATTGTAAATCCTGTGTATAAGAAAATTCCCCTTTCTGATTGGTTCTCCGTGTGCCTAGTAGTCGCGTAATTGCCGTGCGAATGAGCTGTGAGAATGGGGTAGGTGTCCAGTTGTCGGTATCCAATTACAACTTTATGTAATTGGGTACCTGTAATTGAACACTTCTGCCATTCGAGTGTCAGTTAATTACATGTGCTTTAAAATGGCTTTTTTGATATTTCTTTCTGTTTGTAAAACTTATGGAAATTAAAAATGCTATCTACTTTTTCGCTCAAAAGAAGCCGTGACTCAAAGACTTCTTCATCTCAAAATTTACGATAAATCATTTATAAAGTTCGACCCGATTACTCCTTGAAGTTCTACTCCACTCGGTCATATTATTATTACGAGTCGATCGCATTAACAAAATGTGTTCATCTACACCATGTCAAACTGAAAATACAGCCAATCAAAGTACGCACAGAAAACCAGCTAAAAGCCGTTGTATATTCGATGGCACTACACCCAACCTTCCCATCGTACGTTGCATCGACCGTGTTGGCCACTGTTATTTCTATGGCAAGGTATATAATAGTTATGCAACACTCTCTTGGTATACTATGGAATATGTATATTCTTGGTATACACAGTCGCCCAATTAGGGCTCGTGTGTATTACGAAAAAATACAAGAGTCGACTCCTGGGCCGGGTTGTTCGAAGCCTGATTAAGCTAACCCAGGATTAGCGAGAATTTTGATTTCAGTTTTGTATTTTTTTGGTGAGGTTTTCTGTTTATATTGTTTGTCCTTCAGTTTTGAGCTTGGGCAATGTCAAACAACACAAAAGATAAGAAGTGAAAAACATCTTTACACAAGAAAAATTGATACTTCGGTTAACTTTTAATCCTCGGTTAGCATTAACCGGCTTTCGAACAACCCGTCCCCATGGGGCGGGCTGGGGTATTCCATTGTACACTCGAAAGCATCACCTGCTGATAAACTAGTAGATAACTGACCCAAATAATTTCATGACTAACAAAATCAAGACACTCTTAATATTAAAAATTTAACCCTCATCATTGCTCATAACTAAACGAAAAAAAAAGCAGAGATTTACTGTCAAGTACTTCCTATAAATGACGTAGTTGGCACGTACGTGGCACATATTCGAGTGGCGACCGAGCGGGTGATTTGAACTTTAACGAGTAAGCAAGTACAAATAACCACTTTCTTATCGTGCAGATAGCAGCTTATATACTGTTTTGGTCGTGTGGGCTGACCTTGGCTGTGTGGGCTGACCTTGACCGCTGGCCAGCCATTCATCTCGCTCACGAGATCAACACAAGCTTAACATTATTTTTACAGTCAGTATTGGAAACATGAACCCGAGTGGACTCGAGGGCATTTTGTGATTTATAACCAAGAACGATGCTTTGAAAGTTTATAAAATTGCACGAGGCGTTGAGCGAGGTTTGCCGTGCCAAACACTCTTCGCTCCAAAATCATGTTAGTGCAGCTTTTGTAATGTTTTTTCTTTTTCGTGTTTTCTTGACGTTTTTCAACCAAATTTTGGTCTGAGGATAGACTAGTATCCCATCCATGGGGAGTAGCGGCTAGAAATACTCCTGGTCGCTTCATGGCACGGAGATAATTAAGGCTCCGGCCTGATTGGCCATTTGGCTCGTATGCAGATTTAACTTTACTTTTTGCCCATTAAAAAATAAGAAGCTGCCAATTTTGCCTGATAAGTATATTATAAGCATACCAACAGCAAAGTACAAACTGACGTAAATTATTTACAATGTTATTAGAATGACACGAAAAATTACATCTTTAGAAAAGTATAATATACACTTAATTCTAACAATCTTCCGAAAATTAAACCGGCAAATTTTGACGGAAGTTTTATAGTGATCATCTATTTCTGACCATTTTAGCTAGTGCTAGGCACCAAATAAACGAACTTAAATACATTGGACGTAATTTACAATTTGAACACAAGCAACTAAGCTTTAAGTTAAAATAAATTGCATTAAAGGCAAACCTTATTCGCTCTTTTGTAAGTCTCCATTTACTTAGCTTGGTTTATCTCGCTTATTAAGCGCACGTCTTTTGTTTTGGTTTCTGGCCAAGATTATCTGTTGCCATGGCGACGTCAGCGTTTCTTTGTGGCTACTAAGAAACTATATATAATCAAAGAAGTTGATTCGCAATTCATTTTCTCCAAAAAAATCCACTAAATTTTGAATTAATCACCGAATATTTCACATTATTACAAAGTGCGATACAAAAACGACATCTTTAACAATTTAAAATAACGTGGTTAACACGAAATTAACTGACCTGTAATTAAACTAAATTATATTAAAATAAAAGTAGATAACCAATTGGCTCTTTATTTTGTCAGTATCAAACTACGTAGTTTGCATTATTTGCATCAACTTCCATCGTTTGGTTGGTTTTGTCTCCTGGTTCTTCTGTTTCCACGGTGATGTCAAAGGTTCTGTGTGGATCACGCGTCGCATTTATCGTCAGTAGACCATCTTTCGTCAAGTGTGACGTCACTGAACCGAGATCAACGTCATCAGGCAGCAGAATGCGACGACTGTAATCGCGTGACAGGTGATGTGTCGAGATGTGTTTCCCAGTGACGGTCAACTCATTTCTTCGCAATTGGATGTTGATCTTTTCTGGTCTACAACCTCTGAAATCCAACTTGGCCTCAAATTTGTCGTCGTTTGGTTTCTTTTCCACTCGTTTCATGCCCTTGACTATCAGAGCGCCGCCATCTTGGGTAATGCGTGACGTCACAGTTGCTGGATCGACGCCCTGAGGGAGTTTAAAGACTCCCCTGAGTTCTCGTTTCTCGAATCCATCCTCTGAAAGTCGATGCTGGCCATGTAAGATGACTTTTTCATTGTCAACCTCAAGCGTGATTTCGTTTGGTTTGTAGTGCTTCAGCAGCATATAGGCGATCTTGACTGACTCCTGATAAGATGTTTCCTTAGCTTTTTGTCTGGTAGAGCATCCAGATTCCTGCACTCGAGGGACAGCAACTTCCCTCCACTTATCGAGACCAAAGTCATAACCTCTGGGAGCTCTGCTGTGGTAAACGGGGAGCAGATGGAAGGAGAAAATCATCGTTAAAAAAGTTGAATGCCAACTGAAATTCATCACTGAAAACGAAGCGTTCTGAACGATTTTGCTTTGCGTTTTTTCAGAAATTTGAAGATTACACACTTTCAGAGAAAATAAAGCCTCATGCATTTTGCTTGACATTAATTTGTAGATTTATACTGTCACGAATCGGTGTTTAAGGAATGTTTAATGGTAAATTTGAGGCTTTGCCAGAAGGCGAGGGTAGCGTTATTCTTTGCGAGCTCGAGACAGAGACTTCAAAGTATTTAGCGCAAGACGTTTAGACTCTATCTAAAACGTCCAGACGTCATTTATCAAAACAAGGAAACAAATCGGACCTCGAGATTTTCTTTACCTTGCAGAAAAACGAACGAGACTCCGAGGCAGCTTTGTGCATGAAAAAATGGACTAAGAGACGCACATAATGGCAAAAAAATCGAGACTGCGACAGCCTTGAAACTCGGCGAAAATTTTGCGAGACGAAAATTTTGCGGGACGAAAATTTTGCGAAACCCCTTTGTTTTGAAAGAATATAAACAGATCTCGAAAGCTCTTAGCTTCTGACGTCTGATTTGATAAAAGTGGCTGGAATCACAAACTTCTCATTCTACATAAATAGCCGTAAAACAAATTCGGTGATCATCCTTAGTCATTTCAATGAAAAGTTAATTAACCAAAGAGCATACTGAAAGAAACTAAACCACAAAAAATAACGTTAATATTTACCGGAATGGATTGTGTGTTGGAAGTCTTAAAGCGGTAGCCCAGAGCGCCATGCTATCGAACATCTCTTGATAGTTGTATGTTCCTGTGTTACTGCTGGGAACTTTCTTGGCGAGCTGTTTTGAGGTGACCTAACAACTTCCTTATCACTGTTGTGAAACTAAATTCTCCAATTACTGAGTGGTTACTTTTAGTTTAATCTGGTGACGGTCTTGTGACTCTATACTTAAGGTCAGAATCCACGTGTGCGTTGAATCTAAGCCGTTAGCATCTATGCAAACTCTCCCGGATTCTTCTGAATACAGACGGTATATATATGTATCTCCCGGTCTTCCGAATGGGTGACCACATCTAACACAATTACGAAGGAATAAATGCGCATAAGTTTTTTTTCAGGCTGAGTTTTGACGTTTTTTTTTGGGGGGGGGGGGGGCGGGGGGGGGATGTTTGACATTTTTGTGTTTGAATTGGCGGAGCTCCATGTCGAAAAAATTATCTTTAGGGTCAAGAAGGGCAATCTTCTGGATTTTCTTTCTCTGCTAGTTAGTTTCGTTACTCGTTTTGTTGAAGTGCATGTTATACCACAAACGCTATTTATTCGTAGCAAACTTATTATTTATAATTATATTCCATCTTTTATCTTGGATCATTGACTATGTAACAATGTTTCTAGAAGGCCACAAGTTCATTAGTTTTTTTAACTGTTAAGGGTCACCCTCTTTAAATAAAGATTGATTGATTGATATGTCATCGATGTAACTGATGTTTGTATAATAATCTGATGGTAGGAGAAGCCGGGCTTCGTAAATCGGTTATTTAAATATATAACTAATATTAGTATTATAGTATTATAGTATCATAGGCTTAGTATTATACAATTGATTCTCGCTTGGCAAAATGCAACAATGTCACTCTACCCCTGATGGCAAATTGTCTAGCAGTTTAGGATGCGTGAAGGTATTTTGAAATGCCAGGATTGATAATAAAATGTCAATCTGACAACTCTCCAGGGTGCTTTCTGAGAGTGATTCATATTTTCAGGAAATTCCATGCGCTGTGATTGGTCAGTTCATCTCCATAGCGCAGTCACGTCCTTATGTCACGTGCGTGCTTTATCGAGTAACGTACGTGTTCCAGGAGGTCACGAGCTTCAGAGCCCAGAATATTTATTGAAAACATTTTTTCCTCGTGCTTTTTTGTGTTATATAACCATTGTTGGTTTGAATTAATTAAATAAGCATCCGCGTGCTGCAAAAAAGCGTGCTCATATAACTAAACTCGACACGTCAGCTATTCTTTAATACGCACCTGAGTAAGTATCAATCCCCGAGTCACCGGCATCCACAGATGTTTCTGTGCGCTTTGAACGTTCTTTAATTTAGATAGTTACTGAACTCCTTTTTACATAGTTCTGAGCAAAAATAAAAATTCAGCCGATGAAAACTTTAAGCTCTGCCACATTCAAAAGACAAGAAGACTTTAATTAGCGAGGGATAGTTTTGAAAAAACTCAGGCGTTCTATAAAAAGAATGTTTGCAGAATTGATCACAGTCACATGCGATCTGTGGACCTTTTATAACTCTATATTGCACGTGTACTCTTGAACTTGCAGTAAATCCAATTTCTCTACAAATGTAAACTTTTTTAACTATGAAAAAATAGAACGAGCTTGAGTTCACGCTTTTTTGTTATAAGTTGATCGCACTCCGCTTGTTATTGTCTATATGTCCTCACGTGCTTTGCAACGAGACAAACCAAGTGGTTGAACAGTCGACCACCGAATAACGAATTGCACGGGTAGAGAAAAACCAAAACAAAAAGCAAACAAAAAAACTGGCAAACAATCAAAAGCCGAATCACGATGGTGGACTTATGTTTTGAAACAGGCGCACTTTCAACGCACTGCAATGAAATCAGCAGTAAACTGATTTAGTTTGTTTAAGGTTTAATAAGCAGAACAATGGCTGTGCACGTGCGTTATAAAACTGCGTAGTTTGAGGACTCATTTCTCGTATTTCCATTTGGAATTGAACGCTGTCACTGCACATTTAGCCTGAGCACGTTTTTAGAGCCATTTGCGTACTGAACAGATCTAGACATTTGCAAAATTCAAGGAACGAGTGACGAACAAGGATTTATCCTGAGACTTATGTGACTATAGACAAAAGTTATTTTACTTTCACATTAATTTTGTGGAACAATGAGTAAAGGATTTATCTTGCGACAATGCGACAATTTTTTTAGTTACACATTTTCGGAAAACATGAGTAGGTTTTCGAACTAAGAAAAGGAAAGAAACAAATGATATTAAAGAAAGGATTGTGCTCCAAACAATCCCTTTTGCCTCAAGAAAGCCATTTCTTATATGCGTCATGCACCTTTAAAGAAGGAAAGTAACCGTACACATCACTGAAAAACAGTTGGACAATTCAAGCTCATATGCCAAGGAAATTAAAACAAATAAATATGATTAACGGG
>OZ026600.1:7590947-7618447 GCA_964020085.1 Micromussa lordhowensis
CTCTGTCAGAGAGCTCTACGTTCTAGAATTGCTTGCATTCTGTTTTCTTCAGTTTCGGATACTAACTACAAAGCTCTCCAGCATAAATAGCTGTAAGATCAAGTGCTAAAACCTTCCTTATCGGTTTGCAGTTAAGCTGCTCAAATTTTACATTCAAATATCAGTCCAATCCCTGCGAAAATGATTTAAAATTTACCTGTATGGATCGTAGGTTACAAATTGATTAACGAAAGGCGTGCCCTCTTGAACTTCTTCTCGTCATATTTGTCTCGTCTTGTATCTTGCTTGTAACTTATTTGAAAATTTTTTAAACTGTTGATCGGTCAACTGAAAACCTCCTTATATACCCGAAAGATCGAAAGTTACTAAAATTAAACACTTAGTCAATGGTTCGTAGGAATGACAGAACAGATTTCTCTTGACGTAGTGTGACTGGAGAGAAACTGTTTCAAAAATAACAAAAATAAAAACTTCGAAAACATCCACCGATAGTTTGTTGCAAAAACAGACCTTTTTAATTTCATACCATATATATAACACTTAAAAACATCGAGTCCAAGAAATCACCCAAAAAACACCAAGTGCCAATGAGCATTTTACAACAGTTGGTCTAGTGACTCGCTTTTCAAGAACACACTGATTTAGTCATAGTTAATAATGTTATTAGAAATGGAAAGACCATTCTGAAATAAACTTACATGCGCATTTTCAGGTTTGTATATTTTAAGGGGGAATTTCGAAGGATTTGTATGAGAAGAAGACGCTTTGGACTGCGTGCTCCAGTCACGCTCCAATGGTTTTCTATTCAAACCCTCATAATTTTGCAAGTTTTCAAATTTTGCCTTTCGGTTCAAGAGCCTGGAATTTTTCATTCTTTTTTTTTCATACTTATTTTATCCCTCCCTAATATTTTACCTGTTATATGGCAGCAGCTTTCTTTTGTTGTGATAGATATAACGAAAAATGTTTCTTGAGGGCAAAGCTTCCATACAAAGCCCTTTAATTTTTGCAATATTCTGTTCGTTGTCGTGAATCTCAATGTAACATGGAATTGGTCCGAATAATTGCTGCTCATTGAACATGTGTATTCTTTGAATGTCAATCTTTCCTGAAATTAAGTGACGAGTTTCTTCAATGGTTCAATAGCTTACAAAAAAAATTAACGTCAGCCTCACCTCGCTACAATACTTTCTCAATTTACAACCACTAATCTTTCCGATAAACAGACAAAGGATTTGCGTCTTCTTCTGTTGTATGTAAAGCAGAACATTACGCTTGCAAAACAGTGCAAAAGAAACAAGATTCTTCTGAATTCATATCCAAATTTATCATCCAGTTTGAAATAACTTGACGTGACTATGTTGCCCTCCCCCCAGCTATATACACTTGTACAAGCCGGAATATATTGTTTGTAACATATATTATCGTAAATATTATAGATTATCTATTGTTAAGGTAATCTATTGTTAAGAATAATATTAGTTGCAACACCTCTTTTCTTTTTGCACTATTTTTGTAACTTGTTGCAACATTGTTATGTGTGTATTTAATAAAATAATAATACTAATAATAAAAAAGTTCCTTATTCAGCTACTATAGAAGAACTCCTTAGAAAAGACGTAAGTGGGCACTAATTTAACACAGTTGAAATACGATTCATAATGGTAATTGAACTGAGTGGAATGCAATTTGCTCTGAAATCACAAGTATGAAAATTGACCAAAATTGCACGACCCGAAGTTCAATTACCACTTTATTAGATCCATTTTTAAATCACACATTTTAATAGCCTAAGTTTTGGTCAGGACCAATATTTATTGAACCAAGTTGCTAAATTTGCCAAACGATGCCTTTTTTGTCTTTTATTTTCCTGCAATGTGATTGGTGAGTTTAAAAAAGCCTTAAAATCTGATTGGTTGTTTTGTTTCACTGTCCCATTCTCATTGGCCGAGAAAAAAATGCGATTTAGAGCAAACGATAGTGCGATTCGTGAATAAATCGCACCGCTGAGAAAAAAACACATTACAAGGATAACCAGTGATTTCAAAATGGATTTAATAAATCTCAAAATAATTGGCCTGTCTGTTTTCGTCGTCTTTTTGATTTTGTCCCTGCGCTGTATTATTTCGACGCGCGGTGAAGAAATTGTCTGGCTTCTTGGTTTTAAATTCTCAGTACATTTAATTGTTGGGAGTGGATGATCCTTGGTAAAGACAAAAACAGGGAATTTCACTTTTAATTAACACAGGACCAGTTTCAAAAACGGTTGTCATGGCAAAGGCACAATGGATGTCATGCTGTCATTTAGAGCTCATCTAGGTCACGTGTTTTTTGAAGTTGACCGCTGTCCAAGTGTCAGGTTAACTTGTTGTTAGGAATCAGTTAGGAACGCTGACTAAGGATTATAAAAGTTAACCGAAGTATATTTTTTTTTGTCTAGAAATGTTTTTCACTGCTGTTGTTTTGTGTATTTTGAGGACCATGAGATAATTCAAACTGAAAACAGAAGGCCAAACAACATAAACAGAAAACCTCACCATAAAGTTACAAAACTCAAATCAAAATTCTCGCTTATCCTGGGTTGGCTAAATAGGGCATTGAACAACCCGACCCAGGAGCTCCGCTGTTTGGCTTGGCTAAATCTTATTATATACTCAGCTAGAAATACTTCTTGCCCAAGAACACATCAAAATTCGGCCTGCCAAGGTTGGACCATTCGCCCAATCGCCTCCTATAGATCTGGCATGGGGAGATTTGGGTTCAAGAAAAATCATATTTTGGCAATCCACCGTAGGTAAAAAAGATGGCGACTGTATATTTTACCACAATACCTTGCGAATCTAACACAGCGTATAAGACACAACGAAAGCCAAATTTTTACAATATTTGTCCCTGTACTAAGGACATTGTGTATCGTAGGTTTGAGGATTTTACAACCCTTCTGTGAGTTTTTATGAACGTTTTTAAAGTTTTCGTGCGCTAAGAACTATGGGTAAATGTACCAGTCGCCATCTTTTTTCCTACGGAGGATTGGATGTCCTGCGTCTGTACCAACCACAAAATTTGAAACCGAGTCATCATCCGAACCAAGAAATTAGAACTAAAGATTCTCATTAATGGACGGTTTATTGAGAAAAAAGTTGGGCGTTAGCTTCATATTCACATATTCACATTCGGTTTATTGAGGAAAACGCTGGTTACATTTCACATTCCCAGTCACAGCCACTACTGACACGGCCAGATCGTTATTTGAGATCCCGTCCACACAGCGGTCAAACGTGGCGCGCGTGCGCAGTTCTCCCCAAAATTTCGCTTGAATTAACTCTGAAGTGTAATTTAAAGTGCTAAATTGAACCCATGAATAACCCATATGTACCCTTACTTTCTCTTCGCCGCGATTCACCACCTAAAATCGTCCCCGACTTTCTCTGTCCGACCTCGTAGCTCAGTCGGCAGAGTAACGGAAGATCTAATCCGGAGGTCGTGGGTTCGATTCCCACCGAGGTCAAAAGATTTTTACTAGGGCTAACGCCCATTGGGTTATTCATGGGTTCAATTTAGCACTTTAAATTACACTTCAGAGTTAATTCTCTGTTCCACCATTTGTGTTCATAGTGCTACGCGGCACAACATTCATATGTACCATTCCTTGAATCTGATAAAATTCAGCTTCTTCTAGGAGCTCCTTCACAAGCGTTTTGTCTTCCGGCAAAGTCAATTTTCCAGTGCGAAGATAATTGAGTATATACCGGAAGTGAGTTCCATCTCGGTCGATAAAGAACGCGCCGTCTGCATAAGGTTTTAGTTCAAACCTTCCTGAAAACATGGCCGCCAGCATCGAGTCTGGGTCTTTGGTCAGCGTTTGAACGCTTGTAGTGAAGTAGTGGCCGCCTACATTGAGATTGATGGTCATGCGGAATTGAAAAGTGAAGCTGATCCAGTTTTTTCGACATGGACTTGTTTCTCTCCTTCGTCTTCTGTAAAAGCCAGACAATTAAGAATTGTAACCCCTATACTACAGAAAACCTGGCTGGGAAAAAAGCAAAACATTGAATTAAAGCGAAAATATTTATCTTCGAAACAGTTTATATTAAGTGCTCCGAGGCGAGGCGAGGTACAAATGGCACGCTTAGACCACTTGCCATTTGCCTAAATTAAATGAAAATTCATCATATGCGCTGAACCAAAAATTTTTCTTTGATTAGATCACATGTTCAGTAGGTCCGATCGAGCATGTGTGAGCTTTTACTCAGCGTGGATGAGGAAAAGTCGCTCACACAACAAAATCCTTGCTGAACCATTTTTCTTGATGAGCCTACCAGTTACAACGGAACAGTGCGAAACATTTTCTCCCGTGTAAATCGACTTCAAATGAGAAAATAAAAGATATTTTGACGGAGGTATACTTACAACTGTTGAAGCTCTGTGCGTGCTGTCTGTTGAACTTGTTTGTTTGGAACATGTACAAAAAACTTCCATGGGTGACAATTATACAAATAAATGGTGACTCCTATTGGCTGCTGAGATCATTAACTTGAAAATTACCTCGTTTACGTCAAGCGCGAAGCATTAACGATAACAAATGAATGCCATAAGTCACTGTCAGTGGTCATAATTATCATAATTGTCCTGCCGATGACAGTATTGTAATTTATTCTCTAGCCTTTTAGATATCTCAAAAGGTGGTGCTTTACATAAATAAGCCTTATTGACTTCCTTGCGTCAGATATATATACACACGCTCTTTTTTTATTACTTTTCTGGCCGAGGCTGAATATTCTAATTTCCCTGCCAATTTTATGCTGAAAAAAAATCTTATGAACATTCTTAAGGCCTGGCTAAACTAGGAAACATTGTTGCGGAACTTGATTAAGAAAATAACACATACAGCGGTGATGAACATTGTATTCCAATGCATTTTTATAGAACTTGACGTTTCGTATGCTAGTCAACATACATTTTCAAAAGTGACCGTTACAATATTTGAAACCTATATATATATCGTAAAACAATAGAGGTCTGGAACCTAGACTGAGAAAAATATCTGCAGCAGTACGTGTTTTGACATAATGAGGAGTAATAGTTAAAACAGCAACAACTTCTCACTACTAATATTGACATTAAGGGAAGGCTTTAGCTCTTGAATGAACAGAGTCTCTTTAATTTTGCAATGAACGTCAGTTTTTCCGGACGCTAAAATGTCAAAGTGATCCCATTTAATGTCGTGACCAGTGGTTTTTACATGATCAGCAATGGCTGATGAATGGTCACTTTTCGCGAGGGCTTTGAAATGTTCTGTTTTTCTATCATGGAGTCTTCGTTTTGTTTTGCCAATGTAGAATTCATCACAGTTCCAGCAACCAGCTTTATAGATTGGACCTCTGAGTTTCAGTTTTCAGTTTTTTATTATTGCACACTATTTACAGAAAAAATAAAAAGAAAAAAAACACGATTTACAACAATATAGGACGAATAAATACAAATAGAAATTAACTAGACGATACAATATGTAATTGTGCACAGTGACCAAAGTAGCCAAGGGGCTTTCGAGTTGGCCACTGTCATGTAGATTTAAGTTGGCGATGGCCGCATGTTACGTTACGTCAAAAGACGATATTACAATCATAAGAGAAGGAAAGACATGTAAGCTCAAATAAAAGGAAAACGATGTCCTGATATCGTACAACATTATTTTACATAGCTAGCAGTTAAACTATGGTCAGTTTTGAGTAGTCAATAAGAATTTTTTATATTGCTTTTTGAAGAGCAAGTATGGAAAACATTTAAGTTCTGACGGGACAGATTCCCAGATTTTTACCGCGGAGAATTTAAATGTAGATACCCCATAATTGGTGCGTACTGATGGCTTAAAGAAATTTTGATTTGCAGCATATCTGGTGTTATATGGGTGAATCTCTGATGAAGGTGTAAGAATATTCAGTAATATTCAGATCGGTTCAAGCGATCTTTGTATGGAAAACAGGATTTGATGTGGCGTGTGTTTTGGAAAATGATCTTGAGATTGACGAAAGAGTACAAATTGTATACGCAGGATTTCAGACGTTTCGTGACCTGGTTACTGTGAAAACCTAAGTAGGGTAACACGATTAAGATATCTTTTTTGGGGACTGTAGCCTGAACAGAGTTATTTGGTTTGTTTTTACTTTTGTTCAATACATCGTTAATGTTGAACGTGATAACACCTTGAGGGTAACCATTTTGCAACAAGAGCTTTCTCAGATCTTTGATAGCGGCCTGTAATAAAGATGGCGAGGAGCAAATTCGGAAGCATCGATAGGTGAGAGTGCGGATGAGGTTGATTTTGTACTTGCGAGGTGTGAATGAATCCCACTTGGTATAAAGGCCTCTGAATGTCTTTTTCCGGTAGACAGATGTAGAGAGAGTGTTGTCAGGGCAGCGTTTGAGAAGGATGTCTAAAAATGGAATCTTATTGTCTTCTTCGAATTCAATAGTAACCTTGATGCTATCGTGTCGACTATTTAGAAAATTTAAAAACTCATTACAAAGGAATAAATGAGCATAAGTTTTTTGTCAGGCTGATTTTTGACGTTTTTTTTTTGGAGGGGGGGAATGTTTGGATGTTTGACATTTTTGTGTTTGAATTGGCGGAGCTCCATGTCGAAAAAAATTATCTTTAGAGTCAAGAAGGGCAATTTTCTTGGATTTTTTTCGGCTTCTTCTTTCTCTGCTAGTTAGTTTCGTTACTCGTTTCGTTGAAGCGCTTGTTATACTACAAACGCTAAACTAATTATTTATAATTATATTCCATCTTTTATCTTGGATCACTGACTATGTGACAATGTTTCTGGAAGGCCACAAGTTCATTACGGTTTTTTTTTTTAATTTTTTTATTACGGTTTTTTAACTATTAAGTGTCACCCTCTTAAAATAAAGATTGATTGATTGATATGTCATCGATGTAATGATGTCTGTATAATAATCTGATGGTAGGGGAAGCCGGGCTTCGTAAATCAGTTATTTAAATGTATAACTAATGAGAGGCTTAGTATTATACAATTGATTCTTGCTTGGCAAAATACAACAATGTCACTCTACCCCGGATGGCGTTTGACGTCAAAAGATTTCAGCAGAATTCGACACAAATATCTTTATATGTTTCATTCATTAGCTTTGATTCGTTGCCATCATTCATCAGTCTTCCGTGCTTTGTGAAGTTTTCTGTCATCTGCCTACAGAGACTGTGTTCTAGTCAAACAACAGTGAAACAATTATTGTTTATGGCGACGTTTCCCTAAAATAGCCATTTTTGAAGATCCTTATTTCCCAACGCAGAACAGGAAACTGTCAACAAAACATCGATTAAATAAAACGCAACTCTTAGTTTTCAGTAGAAGGAGAAACTCGATTGTTTGACTGGACGCATCCAAGTGCTAAAATCGCCTGCCTGATGTCTCTCTTAAATAAAGCATAAGCTAGTGGGTTTAGGGCAGAATTTGTGACCAATAAAAGATGTCGTACGTACCATAACTGCCGGGATACTGAAGACAAACTGAAAATATCACAAAAACAGGTGTATACATCCAATGAATAACACAGAATGAACAATCCCACTACAGATACTACAACTCTGATGTTGTAATTTGCACGTCCTTCGTCTCGTACATGGACTCGCAAGTTCAGTGATCGTCAGTTCTGTCGACGAATCTTCAACTGCTCTAGAGGACCGTCGTCGTTTTCGAACAATGCACTCCATGTGAAATGTGAAATTGAAATCTTTTATTTTGCACTGTTATATTACATTACAGTAGGTACATTATAAAACAAAATCAAAATAAAGTAAGACTGAACATAACGGAATTAAAATGTGCGCAGTGACCAAAGTAGCAGATACTTCCGAGTTGGTCACTGCCACGTTAAACTAACTGGCATAGACAATAAGCGTAATAAAAATAGTTTTACAGAGTAAAAGTGCTAAAGTAAACAAGGATATGTGGATATATGAGTCAAATGAAACAATAGAACAAAAGAACTAAAGTAAACTAAAATCAATGTATTCTAGGAAACAGATTGCGAATTTAGCAGATAAAGTTTGCATTGTTTGGAAAAGGGGTAATAATGTAATTTTTTTAGATGCAATGAAATAGTCTCCCAAATTTTCGATGCAATGAAAGTAAAAGTAGAGGCTCCATAATTATTATGTATAAGTGGCCTACGGAAGTTAAGGTTAGAAACAAATCTAGTGTAATGGCTATCGAAGTCAGAAGCTAGAGGTAGAGTTCCAGAAAAAATTGTTGGGATGCCTGCTGGATTGTTTATGATTTATGATTGTTTAAGCAAAATACATGGAACAAACTCAAACATCACCAGAAAAACATGGGCCGAGATATTTAGAGGCAGCTGCTTCGCTGCTCAAATGCACGGGCGCAAAGGTACACACTCGACTTCAGTATTACCGGTACAATCCAAGCGGTAATGACCGAGAGGGCAATACGCGTTGGTGTCACAGGCCATTTGTGTCTCAGCGGCGAAGTGAGGGCGATGTAACGATCCAGAGTCAAGATAAAAAGGTTGGTTACAGACGCGTAAAGAAATGTCCACTTGATTGTTTGTCTCACAAACCAAACCTCTTTGCTACAAGGAAACCATTTCAGGCACGCGTAAAAAGGAGGGATGTAAGTGAACCCAACAAAAAAATCGGCGATTGCAAGCGACAAAATAAACCAGTTGGGTTTCTTTTGGAGTTGGTGTTTTGTTGTTATCAAGAAGATTACCAGGGCATTTCCAGCAACTGCTAAGGCGGTAATGAACCACGCAAAGTACCAAAACCAAGACTCAGTTTTTCCCATGGCAGCGCAATTTTAAAGTATCAACCGAAAACCGAGTTAATTCACTTCGAATCACTGAATTACAAGTGCACCTCAAACCGGCCATTGAGCAGATGTAATTATAGTTGTGCACTTTGTATTTTTTAGAACACTGTCCAGCGTCACCTAATTAAATTTCGTCGTTCTCTCCGTTTTATTGTGATACTGTTTTGCCAGTTTTAATTGGCTCAGACAGCTGCGAGGGTAGCTGTGAATATACATCCGTTTTGTAATGTCCTCGATTCACCGCTGTAAAAAACATATAGGGTTCTTGATATTTTCCTAATTAGATCAGAGCTTTTTCTCGAGAAGAGAGCTAGCAATAAACGTTTTGACGTGTCTGTCGTCTTCTCAAACTGAATTATCCCTAGATTAAAATTTAATTAATTAATTACATGTATCCAATTACAACTTTATGTAATTGGGTACCTGTAATTGAACACTTCTGCCATTCGAGTGTCAGTTAATTACATGTGCTTTAAAATGGCTTTCTTGATATTTCTTTCTGTTTGTAAAACTTATGTAAAAATTAAAAATGCTATCTACTTTTTCGCTCAAAAGAAGCCGTGACTCAAAGACTTCTTTAATCTCAAAATTTACGATAAATCATTTATAAAGTTCGACCCGATTACTCCTTGAAGTTCTAATCCACTCGGTCATATTAAAATTACGAGTCGATCGCATCAACGAAATGTGTTCATCTACACCATGTCAAACTGAAAATACAGCCAATCAGAGTACGCACAGAAAACCAGCTAAAAGCCGTTGTATATTCGATGGCACTACACCCAACCTTCCCATCCTACGTTGCATCGACTGTGTTGGCCACTGTTATTTCTATGGCAAGCTATATAATAGTTATGCAACACTCTCTTGGTATACTATGGAATATCTCACTTGTCAATTGTATATTCTTGGTATACACAGTCGCCCAATTAGGGCTCGTGTGTGTTACGAAAAAATACAAGAGTCGACTCCTGCAGGGCCGGGTTGTTCGAAGCCTGATTAAGCTAACCCAGGATTAGCGAGAATTTTGATTTCACTTTTGTCTTTTTCGGTGAGGTTTTCTGTTTACATTGTTTGTCCTCCAGTTTTGAGCTTGGGTAATGTCAAACTACACAAAAGATAAGAAGTGAAAAACATCTTTATACAAGAAAAATTGATACATGTACTTCGGTTAACTTTTAATCCTGGGTTAGCATTAACCGGCTTTCGAACAACCCGTCCCTGGGGTATCGCATTGTATAACACTCGAAAGCATCACCTGCTGATAAACTAGTAGATAACTGACCCAAATAATTTCATGACTAACAAAATCAAGACACTCTTAATATTAAAAATTTAACCCTCATCATTGCTCATAACTAAACGAAAAAAAAGCAGAAATTTACTGTCAAGTACTTGCTATAAATGACGTAGTTGGCAAGTGCGTGGCACATTCGAGTGGCGGCCGAGCGGGTGATTTGCACTTTAACGAGTAAGCAAGTACAAATAACCACTTTCTTATCGTGCAGATAGCAGCTTATATACGTTTTGGTCGTGTGGGCTGACCTTGGCTGTGTGGGCTGATCTTGACCGCTGGCCAGCCATTGATCTCGCTCACGAGATCAACACAAGCTTAACATTATTTAAACAGTCAGTATTGGAAACATGAACCCGAGTGGACTCGAGGGCATTTTGTGATTTATAACCAAGAACGATGCTTTGAAAGTTTATAAAATTGCACGAGGCGTTGAGCGAGGTTTGCCGTGCCAAACACTCTTCTCTCCAAAATCATGTTAGTGCAGCTTTTGTAATGTTCTTTCTTTTTTTCGTGTTTTCTTTACGTTTTTCAACCAAATTTTGGTCTGAGGATAGACTAGTATCCCATCCATGGGGAGTAGCGGCTAGAAATACTCCTGGTCGCTTCATGGCACGGAGATAATTAAGGCGCCGGTCTGATTGGCCATTTGGCTCGTATGCTGACTTAACTTTACTTTTTACCCATTAAAAAATAAGAAGCTGCCAATTTTGCCTGATAATTATTATAAGCATACCAACAGCACAAACTGACGTAAATTATTTACAATGTTATTAAAATTACACGAAAAATTACATCTTTAGAAAAGCATAATATACACTTAATTCTAACAATCTTCCGAAAATTAAACCGGTAAATTTTGACGGAAGTTTATAGTGATCATCTATTTCTGACCATTTTAGCTAGTGCTAGGCACAAAATAAACGAACTTAAATACATTGGACGTAATTTACAATTTGAACACAAGCAACTAAGCTTTAAGTTAAAATAAATTGCAAAATAAATTGCAAATCTTATTCGCTCTTTTCTAAGTCTCCATTTACTTAGCTTGGTTTTTCTCGTTTGTTAAGCACTCGTCTTTTGTTTTGGTTTCTGGCCAAGATTATCTGTTGCCATGGCGACGTCGGCGTTTCTTTGTGGGTACTAAGAAACTGTATAATCAAAGAAGTTGATTCGCAATTCATTTTCTCCCAAAAAATCCAATGAATTTAGAAATTTCAAATTTTTACAATAGCGATATTAATGAGACACTGCTGCTGTGCACTTTTAATATGTTACAGCCACACCCTCACGGGGGGAGAGGCAGATCTAACTGTACCACCAAAGGTAGTTTGAAAGGAAACAGACACAAAACACTAATTGTAGTGGCAAAACATGGGTGGCAGGGAAGGCAGAGCCTATCTCCCCTAGAGTAGCGGCGTCTCTAGGGGAACCTATGTTACGGGGTAACATAGGATGGACCAGAAGAGGGGTGCCCTTCTGGGAGGACAATAGGTCAGATGGTACGATGGCACCATCCTGGAGAGATCCGGACCTATTACCCAGGGTGGCAATAGCACTTACTGTGGGGCAAAGTGCAGCCTAGGTTGCACTTCCCTGCCACCGAAACTTTATTTATTAAGCTGCTATGGTTTACACAAAATATAGGAAAGAGAATGTAGCAGTAAATAGACCTATTAGGTTCATTAGGCAGGGGCTGCTGACTCACGAGAGGTCATTATCACCACATGGAGGAAAAAGAAAAAGACAATTGGACAGGACAAAGCTACCAATACAGGGGCGGGCGGGAGGGAAAAGCGGAGAACAGCCTAGCTTGAGTAATAGCTTACAACTGAGACAGGGTCAGAAGACACTGAGATTATTAACTGGGGAATGAAGGAGTTGGAGGGGGTTTGGCATGCTGAAATCACATGAGAGCATGGTGGAAAACTACTGGGAGCTTTGTCGTATGATTGCCCATGTGGTAAACAAATACTATACATTGGACGTTGACCTAAGGCTATTGCACAATAGTTAAAATGGGAAGATAACAAACTAGCAACGCTTTAGATGACAGCTATGATGCAGACTACAGAGCTCATTAACCACAGTTTAAATGCTTAAACTTCTAATTAATGAGACACTGCTGCTGTGCACTTTTAATATGTTACAGCCACACCCTCACGGGGGGAGAGGCAGATCTAACTGTACCACCAAAGGTAGTTTGAAAGGAAACAGACACAAAACACTAATTGTAGTGGCAAAACATGGGTGGCAGGGAAGGCAGAGCCTATCTCCCCTAGAGTAGCGGCGTCTCTAGGGGAACCTATGTTACGGGGTAACATAGGATGGACCAGAAGAGGGGTGCCCTTCTGGGAGGACAATAGGTCAGATAGTACGATGGCACCATCCTGGAGAGATCCGGACCTATTACCCAGGGTGGCAATAGCACTTACTGTGGGGCAAAGTGCAGCCTAGGTTGCACTTCCCTGCCACGATTGTGTGAGCCAACTACCAGCCTGAGAAGGGGGAAGGGGGTGAACACAATCACCCCACAGTAAAGAAAAAATAAAGCATACCTCCATAGTAGTAGGAGGTTTGCAATCCGCAGTGAGATACGAGAAGCCTGGTTTATGATGAAGTGAACGTTTCAACCGACTAGTGTTGGGAAATGGGGAAAGCCAATAGAGAAAACTTGCATGTTGATAGTAGGGCTGAAAGGGTCTATATCCAGATCTTACATTAGACCTAAATTACAACATTAGAGATATTCGTGGCTAATGTCTTAGGAACATCTAATAGTGTTTTTTGAGGAGTTTTGATGTAACGTTCATAACAGTCTGAGCTCCAGCGGCCCAATACCTTGATAAGCCACGAAGGCACACCTGCCGCGGCTGCAGTAGTAGCTGCACCAATCCGGAAACTGTGTGTGAAATACTTGTCAGCAGGTAGGCCACAACCTTGCAGTGCAGAACGAAGCTCCTTCGTCAGAGAGGCACGGGAGAGCCACTTGCCATTGGCGAAGGTAAACAAAGGGCCTGTAGCAGCTGGTGTACATTGTAGCAGGTAGTCTCTCATAGCCATCACAGAACAGATAGAGGTGGTGGACCTTGCTATGGTTAAGGAACAGCCTTTGCGAAAGGGGTCGGTTTTAGACTGCTTAATGGAAACAAGCATGTGGTTGGGGGATTCAATGTTAGGGATAAAGGTAATATCTCTTAGGCAGAGGTGGACAGTGGGGTCAAAACTACTGCTATTACAGGTAAATTCACTTGCACGTAGAAAACCAAAAAATGCTAGGGTGAAGGCGGCCCACAGCATTATGTGGTCCACATTGTAACTTTGGGGAGGCTGGAAATAATTGTAAAGTGAGTCCAAAATATGAATAGTTATGGGGTGGCGATTTAATTTCGGAGGGTTTTGGGACCGTTTAATGCCAGTGAGGACCTTTTGCAGGCGATACATTTTTGATAGTTTTAAAGGGAAGTTGTGTTGTCTGTGGAGATCCTGAACTGCAAACAGGTAAAGTTTGATTGTATTGTAGCATGTGGTTTTGGCCAGGTGGGCAGCAAAATAAATTAAGGTTATTTCGGATGCGGGGAGAAGAGGGGAGGAGGGACCAATTATACCTTGCAGGAGGCAAAAGGTAATAAAATGGTTCTGACCGACGCCATATGCTCGATGGGTATTACAGGCGAGCGAGGCACCAAAGTAGTGGTAGACAGATGCTGTTAAATGGCCATTGCTGATGGAGGGATGATACAAGGAGTGGGTGAGGCATTGGGAGCCAGGGAGTGGAAGCGGTCCATCTGAAAACGGGACAGAGAATCAGCTATAGGGTTGTCCAACCCTGGGATATGTTTGGCAGTGAAGGTAAAGTTGTGTATCAGGGTCAAAAGGGTAATGGAGCGAACCAGATCCATGATCCGGGATGACTTGGAACGTTTAGAATTAATGATGGTGACAACGGGTAGGTTGTCACACCAGAAGCAAATGCGTTTACCCGACCAATAGGGGCCCCAGAGAAAGCAAGCAATATAAATAGCGAAAAGTTCCTGCCAGTCAATACTGATTCCAATAACAGGGTTGAGGGAGTGCTGAGGGAGCCAGTGGCTTTGAAACCATTGTCCATTAAGGTACCCACCATAACCAAGAGACCCGGAGGCATCAGTAAATAACTGGAGATCTGGGGAGGAGAGAACAGTGTCCCCCAAGAAGAAGCTTACCCCGTTCCAGTGTTCAAGAAAGCCCAGCCACATGGAAACGTCCTTGCGGAATTCGGTATTAAGTTTGATGTGCCATCTAGAGTTAGAAATGCCCTTAGTCAAACTAATAATGCGCTGCAGAAAGGCTCGGCCGGGTACCACAACCCTACAGGCAAACTGAAGGGTACCAATCAGGGACTGAAGGTCTTTCAGGGTAGTAGATTTCTTATGGGACCACTCATGCAAGGCCTCTTTGAGCCTGGTTAGCTTGTCCAGTGGGAGGCGAGCTTCCATTTTGTTGGAATCGAGTAGAACACCCATAAACTCCAGGGATGTGCTGGGAGGGTAGGTTTTACCCGGGGCGACAGGGATATCAAGCTCTGTAAACAGACAGAGGATGTTACAGAGAGCTGTTAGGCAGTCGGACCTTGGGGACTTGGTAACAAAAAAGAAGTCATCCAGGATATGGATAACATTAGGAATACCCAGTTTGGTCTTAATAACCCATTCAAGCATGGAGGAAAATTGGTCAAAGAGATAGGGAGCACTCCGTAAGCCAAAGGGGAGAACGGTGTCGAAGTAGTACAGGCCCTGCCATTTCATGCCTAAGAGTTCCCAGTCTAATGGGTGGACGGGAATGTTGCGGAAGGCAGACTTGATGTCTAGCTTTGACATAAAACACCCCTGGCCAAGGGTCTGGATGATCGAGATGGCATTATCTACTGTAATATAATGTAATGAATAATCACTGGGGCTGATGTGGGCATTGACACTTGTGGAGTGATGTTTTGGATATGAAAGGTGGAAAATTGTACGCCACTCAGAGGAGTGTTTCTTTGGAACTGCCCCAATGGGATAGACCTGTAAGTTGGGAAAGGGAGGGGAGAGGAAAGGGCCAGCTGTGCGGCCCAATTGCACTTCTTTAAAAATATTTTTGCTGATTATGGAGGGGTTATCCCTGGCAGACAGGAGGTTAGAATATTCTTTGGGGGTCCTTGGACCTTGGAAACCAAGTCTAAACCCTTGAGTGAGACCAGTAAGGAGATTGTCAACGTGGGCTTGGTCAGGGTGATCATGCAGGTAAGAGGAAAAAAGAGGGATATTAATGGGAGTGGAGGGGGACAGCTTTGACAGGTAGTTAGGTACGACTTCGGGAGGAATGGCTAGAGCGGCTAGCTGACTTTGGCTGGGGTCCTGAGTTGGACAGATCTTGGTGGTCCTTTCCAGGATGGGCTCCGAAGCATCCAGGTTTGTTGCACTGGTGTCTGTAGGGGCAGGGGGTGCGGGCACAAGGGACCCCTTTGTTGAAATTGTAGCACAAGTCAGCATGGTTTGGGCCGGGAGTGTCCTTGGACCTGGGAGAGAGGGGGCAAGCATCTGTAAAGTGGTCACTACTGCTACAGGACTTACAAAGGATGGACTTTGGTAGGCCCGTAAACGTATCCAAGTAAAGCTGTACATCCCGCTCCCCCCATTTCTTTGAGAGGTTATGGGAGGCCCGGCGCCTAAATTCTACGTCGTATACGTACCAAGCCATACCAGGGAATTTTCGTGCTGATTCGCGGATCAGCTGCTGATAAGAGATTAAGTCAACCCCGCGGGAAGGGAAAGAATGCAGGATGACAGAGGAATATATGGCAAAGGCATCCAGCCAACGATCGATACTTGTGATCTTGGGGCGTTGGGCAGGGGATGGGAGTGGGATAGTAAGGCCCTCGTTCCCCACCTGGAGCTTTAGGTTAGAATTTACGCGATCGCGTAATAGGGAGGAAAAAGGGAGAAGGCTAGCAAGGTCCACGTACTCACCGTTCGTGATGGCCGCTATCTGGCTGTTGGAAAGGTGGCTGGCCACCGACGGAAGTCTGTAGTTCCTGTGGATGGAAGCGACATCTTCTGGATTGCCAAGGTCTAGAGCAGCGTGTCCGCCATCTTGTCCGCCATTGAAAGACCGCGCAGTAGGAAGAGTGGGGACGACTGACGGCTCGACGACTGGGACGAGACTTGGAGTGCCTGTCAGTGTTGGCTGAGCTGTAGAGGCTTGGGCCGGTTCGATTTCAGGCGGGACGACTGGTTCACTAGTGGAACTAGAGTTTAAGTTGGCCAGTTTGGCTTCCACTATGGAGGCTATCATCGCCGCTAACTGGTCGGGAACCTGCAGCGCAGTATTCGTAGCCGGAGTGTCGCTGTCTTGGAGGCGAGTGATCAAGACCCGGCGAGGACCGGTTTGGTTTAGCTGGCGTTGAGACAGCATAAAGCGGAGAGTCTCCGTGGGCATAGCCGTGTAGTTAATTGTCATATTTTGGGCCGACATTTGCGGTGGTCCGGCGCCAGCGGCTGAACTACCGGGTCCGGTTAGGTTTGCAGCGGTTTGAGAACGGTGGCTGCGAGATTTGCGTTGTTTAGGCATCGAAAGCGGAGAACAAAAAAGCGGAGAACAGCCTAGCTTGAGTAATAGCTGAGACAGGGTCAGAAGACACTGAGATTATTAACTGGGGAATGAAGGAGTTGGAGGGGGTTTGGCATGCTGAAATCACATGAGAGCATGGTGGAAAACTACTGGGAGCTTTGTCGTATGATTGCCCATGTGGTAAACAAATACTATACATTGGACGTTGACCTAAGGCTATTGCACAATAGTTAAAATGGGAAGATAACAAACTAGCAACGCTTTAGATGACAGCTATGATGCAGACTACAGAGCTCATTAACCACAGTTTAAATGCTTAAACTTCTAATAAAAACGACATTTTGCTTCGAACAAAATTAACAATTTAACACAACGCAGTTAAAACTGGCCTGTAATTAAACTACATTATATTAAATGAAAGTACATAACCAATTGGCTCTTTTGTCAGTGTCAAACTACGTAGTTTGCATTATTTGCATCAACTTCCATCGTTTGGTTGGTTTTGTCTCCTGGTTCCTCTGTTTCCATGGTGATGTCAAAGGTTCTGTGTGGATCACGCGTCGCTTTTATCGTCAGGAGACCATCTTTTGTCAAGTGTGACGTCACTGAGCCGAGATCTACGTCATCAGGCAGCAGAATGCGACGACTGTAATCACGTGACAGGTGATGTGTCGAGATGTGTTTCCCAGTGACGGTCAACTCATTTCTTCGCAATTGGATGTTGATCTCTTCTGGTCTACAACCTCTGAAATCCAACTTGGCCTCAAATTTGTCGTCGTTTGGTTTCTTTTCCACTCGTTTCATACCCTTGACTATGAGAGCGCCGCCATCTTGGGTAATGCGTGACGTCACAGTTGCTGGATCGACGCCCTGAGGGAGTTTAAAGACTCCCCTGAGTTCTCGTTTCTCGAATCCATCCTCTGAAAGTCGATGCTGGCCATATAAGATGACTTTTTCATTGTCAACCTCAAGCGTGATTTCGTCTGGTTTGTAGAGCCTCAGCAGCACATAGGCGATCTTGACGGACTCCTGATAAGATGTTTCCTTAGCTTTTTGTCTAGTAGAGCATCCAGATTCCTGCACTCGAGGGACAGCAACTTCTCTCCACTTATCGAGACCAAAGTCAAAACCTCTGGGAGCTCTGCTGTGGTAAACGGGGAGCAGATCGAAGGACAAAATCATGTTAAAAAAGTTGAATGCCAACTGAAATTCATCACTGAAAACGAAGCGTTCTGAACGATTTTGCTTTGCGTTTTTTCAGAAATTTGAAGATTACACACTTTCAGAGAAAATAAAGCCTCATGCATTTTGCTTGACATTAATTTGTAGGTGTGTACTGTCACGAATCGGTGTTTAAGGAATGTTTAATGGTAAATTTGAGGCTTTGCCAGAAGGCGAGGGTAGCGTTATTCTTTGTGAGCTCGAGACATTTTGACTTGTCAAATTGCGAGACAGAGACTTCAAAGTATTTAGCGCAAGACGTTTAGACTCTAAGACGTTCAGACGTCATTTATCAAAACAAGGAAACAAATCGGACCTCGAGACTTTCTTTACCTTGCAGAAAAACGAACGAGACTTCGAGGCAGCTTTGTGCATGAAAAAATGGACTAAGAGACGCACATAATGGCAAAAAAAATCGAGACTGCGACAGCCTTGAAATTCGGCGAAAATTTTGCGAGACGAAAATTTTGCGAGACTCCTTTGTTTTGAAAGAATATAAACAGATCTCGAAATCTCTTAGCTTCTGACGTCTGATTTGATAAAAGTGGCTGGAATCACAAACTTCTCATTCTACATAAATAGCCGTAAAACAAATTCGGTAATCAAATCATCCTTAGTCATTTCAATGAAAAGTTAACCAAAGAGCATACTGAAAGAAACTCAAACCACAAAAAATAACGTTAATATTTACCGGAATGGATTGTGCGTTGGAAGTCTTAAAGCGGTAGCCCAGAGCGCCATGCTATCGAACATCTCTTGATAGTTGTATGTTCCAGTGTTACTGCTGGGAACTTACTTGGCGAACTGTTTTGAGGTGACCTAACAACTTCCTTATCACTGTTGTGAAACTTAATTCTCCCATTACTGAGTGGTTACTTTTAGTTTAATCTGGTGACGGTCTTGTGACTCTATACTTAAGGTCAGAATCCACGTGTGCGTTGAATCTAAGCCGTTAGCATCTATGCAAACTCTCCCGGATTCTTCTGAATACAGACCGTATATATATGTATCTCCCGGTCTTCCGAATGGGTGACCACATCTTACACAATTACGAAGGAATAAATGCGCATAAGTTTTTTTTCAGGCTGATTTTTGACGTTTTTTTTGGGGTAGGGGGGAATGTTTGGATGTTTGACATTTTTGTGTTTGAATTGGCGGAGCTCCATGTCGAAAAAATTATCTTTAGGGTCAAGTGGGGCAATCTTCTGGATTTTTTCCGGTTTTTTCTTTCTCTGCTAGTTAGTTTCGTTACTCGTTTTGTTGAAGTGCATGTTATACCACAAACGCTATTTATTCGTAGCAAACTTATTTTTTATAATTATAGCGGAGCTCCGGCGGCCGAAGGCCGCCAAGCGGAGCCCCATACCCATATTAGGAAACTAAAGGGAACCCATGAACTGATTTTCTCATGTGTATCATGGCTAGCGGTATTGCTCGTGGGCGCGTACGCACGACGACGACGACGACGACGACGACGACGGTGGTGGAGTCGCGCAACATGGCGGCCACAATTGACACGTAAACCAAAACGAGGCTTCAGTTTTCGCGGGCTTTCCTTGTAGGTTGACAGAGCACATGTACCCTGGTTTAAAGCGTCCTTTGGACATCCATGTTTCCTTCAATTGACACCTGTCAAAACAAGGAATCCGCTGACCAGTATCACGTGACCATATCGCGGGCTCAAGTTCAGGGCTCATCGAGGTCACGTGTTTTTTTTAAAGTTGACCGCTGCCCAAGTGCTGCTTTTTCGATTAGATCGCGGGCTCATGTCAGGATTAACTTGCTGTAAACAGCGTAGGGTTGGTAGGAAGCCGGTTAACGCTAACCCAGGATTAAAATTTAACCGAATTATAACCTTTTCTTTTGTACAAAGTTTTTTCACTGCTTTTGTTTTGCGTATTTTGCTTTCATTAAAATTCAAAACACAAAAACAATATACAGAAAATCTCACCGCAAAGTTACAAAACTCAAATCAAAACTCTACTTTATCCTCGGCTAGTTTGATCGGGCTCTGAACAACCCGGCCCAGGAGCTACGCTTTTAGGCTGGCCTAAATCTATATATTATTCCATCTTTTATCTTAGATCACTGACTATGTAACAATGTTTCTAGAAGGCCACAAGTTCATTGGTTTTTTAACTGTTAAGTGTCACCCTCTTTAAATAAAGATTGATTGATTGATATGTCAAATAATCTGATGGTAGGAGAAGCCGGGCTTCTTAAATCGGTTATTTAAATATATAACTAATGAGAGGCTTATCATTATACAATTGATTCTCGCTTGGCAAAATACAACAATGTCACTCTACCCCTGGTGGCAAATTATCTAGCAGGTTAGGATTCAAGGATGCGTGAAGGTATTTTGAAATGCCAGGATTGATAATAAAATGTCAATCTGACAACTGCTTTGATTTGTTTAAACAGCGTGCTTTCTGAGAGTGATTCATATTTTCAGGAATTCCATGCGCTGTGATTGGTCAGTTCATCTCCATAGCGCAGTCACGTCCTTATGTCACGTGCGTGCTTTATCGAGTAACGTACGTGTTCCAGGAGGTCACGAGCTTCAGAGCCCAGAATATTTATTGAAAACCTTTTTTTCCTCGTGCTTTTTTGTGTTATATAACCATTGTTGGTTTGAACTAAATAAGCATCCGCGTGCTGCAAAAAAGCGTGCTCATATAACTAAACTCGACACGTCAGCTATTCTTTAATACGCACCTGAGTAAGTATCAATCCCCCAGTCACCCCATCCACAGATGTTTCATTGCGCTTTGAACGTTCTTTAATTTAGATATTTACTGAACTCCTCTTTAAATAGTTCTGAGCAAAAATAAAAATTCAGCCGATTAAAACTTTTAGCTCTGCCACATTCAAAAGACAAGTGAAGCCTTGGAGCCAAGGCTGGCTCATAGCTGCCGGAGCTTATCCCGGTTTCTGTAGCATTAAGCGGCTAGAAGTATTTCTACTTCCTCTGGACAGGATGCTAGTCCATCGCAGGTCACTTCCCCGCAATTTGGTTAGGTTTCCCCAACAAATAGCAGGTATCCATTTATACACCTGGGTGGAGAGAGGCACTGTGAGAGTAAAGTGTCTTGCCCAAGAACACAACACACTGTCCCCGGCCAGGGCTCGAACCCGGACCGCTCGCTCCGGAGTCGAGCGCACTAACCATGAGGCCACCGCGCCTCCCACACATTCAAAAGACAAGAAGAGTTTAATTAGCGAGGGATAGTATTGAAAAAACTCAGGCGTTCTATAAAAAGAATGTTTGCAGAATTGATCACAGTCACATGCGATCTGTGGACCTTTTACAACTCTATATTGCACGTGTACTCTTGAACTTGCAGTAAATCCAATTTCTCTACAAATGTAAGCTTTTTTAACTATAAAAAAAATAGAACGAGCTTGAGTTCACGATTTTTTAGTCGGGCGAGGCCGACTTTAAATTTACCCTGCATTTCTCCACAAAACTCAGTCACGTGCAATGGGGAATACCGCAGACCCTTCATAAAGGCTGAACCTTCATTCCGCGATGTCGAAGTCGATGGCGGATACGTCGATTATCTTAACAAATGGTGTAATATTTTCTACGCTCAAACATACAATGTACAGACCCACACACCGTTCGCGGTAGATCCACTCAAAAGATGGCGTGTGTAATGACCATATATTTCGAAACGGGTCGTTCGGCGAACTCAAAATAGCAAAAGAATGAAATGATTCAGCGGATTTAGCGAAGGTCTTACCAGAATTATACCAGAAATCAGATGAGTTCTCAGTGAACAGAAAATGTGGACAGAATGTTACTACAGACAACAGAACATTTACTGATAAAGACAAGGTGCGTTGTATTCAAACTCTAGGAAGCGACTACAAAGATGCCATGTTGAACTGCGAAAGTGGCTTTCATCAGAGTGAGGATAAACGTAAGCTTAATTGTCATGAGCTTAGGTCTAGTTATGTAACGTCTATCTTGATTACCAAGATTACATTCGCTATGTTTTTGCTCAAACTGAGTACATTATCCGCTGCTATTTTTCTCTTTGTTTCATTAGTTTTGTCGCTTTTATGCGTATATTATATTCGCATGTTGTGCAGGCATGTTTGTTTCGTATCAAATAACGTGGTGGCAGAGGAATGTGATCATGTTGTATTGGACACGACAGCGCTATGTATGGATACCCTATGTATACAGCAAAAGTGTGACGAACCAGCGTTGTGTGTACAACAAATTCATGTTGCAAAGGAAATAAAATTCAGGTCTCGTTACATCTTTGTTTATCACTGTAATATTAACAATCCTGAGTACCATGTGCGAAGACGATTCGATCGTGAGCGTAGCAGAATACCTGTAAAAAAACTACGAAAGCTTTCACATAAAAACAAAAAAAAAAAAGAAATTGGTCTACAGGCGAATTCTTAAAAATATTCCTTTCTCGTCAAAAATGGATCGCTACATCAAATGCCGACTTAGAGCAAGGGGCAATAGTGACAGTATAAAATTGTACACAGTCAACACTACATCGAAAATCCGTATAATAATACGCATCTTTGTATAGCTGCAATACACCATCAAGTGTGTACAAGAATGCGAGCCACAGAGGTCACTGTGCAACATTGAGTCTGTGTAATGACATTGAAACAAATCCCGGGCCTTATATACATGATATTGATCCTACTCTAACAATCAAGGCATCATATAGTCAAGGTGATATAATGTACTTTGTTGAAAATGCTGGAAAACAATGTGTTGCTATGAGTTTGGTTGCTTTGATTTATAATAAGATAAGAGGAATACATACCTGTAATGACCTGGTACAAATTTTGGAGATAGGTAATCAGTTCTATTCAACACTGCCACAATGTACAGGGCAGGTTTACTTAATGCAAACAGAATTACCGTCAATGATTGCTATGTCTGAGAAAAATTACCAGCTTAATTATACCGAAAGCTACATCATTTCAATTCAATAATTGAGGGATATCAGTACAGTATGTCCATAGACAGGGCTTCTAAATCACTCCTGTCACAAAATTATTTTTCATTTATTCTGGCAATAGCATGTATTTGTGTCAGTATCTATCATACTGATAATGGAAGTTATAAGATATTTGATTCTCATGCAAGAGACGAGTATGGTAGAAGCCATTCTGCAGGTACTTGTGTACCATTAGAAGTACCATCCATTCAGAGCTTAGTGCTGTATTTCCAAACGATACACTCCCTCAGTGACAATTATGAACTCAGAGGAGTGCAGATTAGTACATACGAAATAACTGCAGTGAACAGTTTAAGGGAAAACACAACTGCTCTTGTAAACAATGCTGTGCTGTAGGGCTTTATGCAATGTGTTACTCAGTAGTGGAATTATTGGAATTCCAGCAGCTTTCGTTATCAGACGTTGATATCAGGCTTTTGATACGTTTACTTTAGCCCTGTTTATTGTTTGATAGACCTGAAATCTTAAGTAATCAAAGTTTTGTTTATGAAAGCCGTCGTGCGACCGCCTCTCCTCTCCTTTTAGGCATATTTTGGAACGCGCAAACAGTTTCACCCACTTACACCGCCATGAAGCGTCCTTTTTTAAAAATATTTTTAACATTTACTTGTAGTACAAAAGATGCTCTATACCTTTTAGAGTACTGACCCAAACATATATCACAGTGTGTTCAACCTTGGTACCAGGGCCTTTTCTCTTCCGACGCCATGGAAAAGGCCCCTGTTTCGGAGTGCTACCTCTTAGGCCATTTCCTTTTTTTTGTTTACTGTCTGTCTGTCGGTCGGTCGGTCGGTCGGAAATTAAAAAAAAGCCAAAACATGAAAAAAAAAAGAAGACTCGAACTAGGAGGCCAAGTACCTCAGCATAATAACATGCGGAGCCTGGAAATGGCAAGACGTGGTTAAACTCAAACGTGAGAAGCAAAAAAAAGATGTTAAAACATTGACTGTATTGAAATTATGTGTAATTATTTTCTTCATAACTTTTTTTGGAAAACGCGAAAACGGTCGAAAACGGGCAATAGCCTTAGGGGATAAAAAAAAAATGCGCCACGCCCACAAACGAGGACATTGGACAAACAAGTAACTGGTCAAAACTAGTAGCAGCATATCTTCCTGTAGCCCGACTTACGATCTTAGATCGTCTTGTTTGTTATAAGGTGATCGCACTCCACTTGTTATTGTCTATATATCCTCACGTGCTTTGCAAGGAGACAAACCAAGTGGTTGAACAGTCGACCACCGAATGACGAATCGCACGGGTAGAGAAAAAACAAAACAAAAAGCAAACAAAAAAACTGGCAAACAATCAAAAGCCGAATCACGATGGTGGACTTATGTTTTGAAACAGGCGCACTTTCAACGCACTGCAATGAAATCAGCAGTAAACTGATTTAGTTTGTCCAAGGTTTAATAAGCACAACAATGGCTGTGCACGTGCGTTATAAAACTGCGTAGTTTGAGGACTCATTTCTCGTATTTCCATTTGGAATTGAACGCTGTCACTGCACATTTAGGCTGAGCACGTTTTTAGAGCCATTTGCGTACTGAACAGATCTAGACAATTGCAAATTTCAAGGAACGAGTGACGAACAAGGATTTATCCTGAGAAAATGTGACTATAGACAAAAGCTATTTTACTTTCACATTAATTTTGTCGAACCATGAGTAAGGATTTATCTTGCGACAATACGACAATTTTTTTTAGTTACACATTTTCGGAAAACATGAGTAGGTTTTCGAACTAAGAAAAGGAAAGAAACAAATGATATTAAAGAAAGGATTGTGCTCCAAACAATCCCTTTTGCCTCAAAAAAGCCATTTCTTATATGCGTCATCTTAAAGAAGGAAAGTAACCGTACACAACACTAAAAAAACAGTTGGACAATTCAAGCTCAGATGCCAAGGAAATTAAAACAAATATATGATTAACGGGCGAAAAGTTCAAAACTGGAATAATTCGTGAACGAAATTCCATCATGACTTTCCGTGAAGGTATCAACCAAAACACGACTACCTAGACAAAACAGGAAAAGAACTATACCAAGAAAAATATTTGTGCGCTAGCTGACCTTGTCTGTTGAATGAATGAATGATCACAAGATCAGCACACGACAAACCAGCGAGACTTGGTCTTTTCCATTTTAACGATTTTTGAAGGAATTTACTCAAGAATGTGTCGACTTATATATTTTTAGAATACTGTCTATTACCTTGTTCTCACTTTCATTTTACTAAAGTGGTGCGTTTTAATGTGGACGGAAGGCATTTTGAAAACGCTTACGGAAGTTACAAAACGACGTGACGATAATCATGTGATTTGCCTGTAAGTGCTTATATGTGTGGTTTTTTTTTGTAAAATGTATCGAATGGGATTCAATTCAAAGTGCCCCACAGCAACAATTTGTTATTACCTTTTCTAAATGTGATTTCTGATCCCTGCCCGAGGTTTCCCAAAACACAAATCGCTGAATGGTTGGTGATTGTTGCGTTTTCAAATTTCTCCTGCGGTCTTTCACTCTTAAAGCGCATTAAAATGCGCTTAAGAGTGAAAGACCGTTTTAAATTCATTGGGCGTACTGCGGACGGCGCAGTTCGTTTGCATTCAGTTGATTTTGAGTGTGCTAGCATTCCTAATTGGTCCTTTCGATATATTAAAATTCAGCTTCGCAGCGAGGCTTAGAGGACAATAACAAAGGGAATTAAATGACCATTTTTATTCATTTCTTTTGCTTGTGTCCTCTAGGCTCGTCGAAAGTGGCCTATTTTCTCAGTGATGTATGAGTAATCCCACAAAAGCATTGGCAATTGACATATTGCATTTGAAAAAATTCTTTCAAATTGCACTGATTTCGAGAGAATTTTCAAATATCACTCACTTGTACTTGAAATACCAAAAGAAATTTTCTCTTGGAAATACTTAATTGTAGTCGCATTTATACGATGACCTATACGAATTTCTCAGTTTCATCATGAATTCTGTTGTGGTGGAGCAAAATCTTCGCTGAACAGATATTGTTCCGTTTGAATCGCGTACGTTGAGACGGGTCACAGATAAATGCTTGACTGAAATAGACCAGAAAAGAAGATAGAAATTATAATACTAAACATTTATTTTATAAATTCAGTTTGCCTGTTATATTACACAATGAATACTTGAGTAGACAATAAAACATCTAAATAAGTGAAACTGTACGGAAATCAATGCACTGAAATAACCTCAATCATGTACTAGCTATAATTTCTTTATTGAAAACTATCGTTATACAATGAAAAGTTGGAATACGGAGCTCCTTCTTGTCAGTTCCAGTGAGAATTGAAATAATTATTAATTTCTTGTATGCATTTACGTTAGCCTCACTAACCTCGTTTAGGAGTATTTTTTTTAAATTGTCAACTTAAAATTTTAACGCTTACAAAATAATTTATAATTGGCAGTCATTTATGAAAAGGCTATATATGGATCAGATAAACCATCTTTACAATTGTATATATTTAAGCGCATACAAAAATTTTTACTTTTCAACTTGAAAATGACCGTCGAACGGTCGAAACGTCGTTGTTTTTTAACGTTAATTTTTATAGTGAAATCCGTGTGAAAAAACTTGTAAAATATATTATCATAAATATTATATATTATCTATTGTTGAGAATAATATTAGTTGCAACACCTCTCTTCTTTTGCACTATTTTTGTAATTTGTTGCAACATTGTTATGTGTGTATTTAATAAAATAATAATAATACTAATAATAAAAAAAGTTCCTTATTCAGCTACTATAGAACTCCTTAGAAAAGACGTTAGTGGGCACTAATTTAACACAGTTGAAATACGATTTATCTCCAAATAATTGGCCTGTTTTCGTCGCTTTTTTAATTTTTTCGCTACGTTGTATTATCTCGACGCGCGGTGAAGAAATTGTCTGACTTCTTGGTTGTAAATTCTCAGTACATTTAATTATTGGGAGTGGATGATCCTTGGTTAAGACAAAAACTGGGAATTTCACTTTTAATTAACACAGAACCAGTTTCAAAACCGGTTGTCATGGCAAAGGCACAATGGATGTCATGCTGTCATTTAGAGCTCATCTAGGTCACGTGTTTTTTGAAGTTGACCGCTGTCCAAGTGTCAGGTTAGCTTGTTGTAAACGTATTAACAGGGCCGGGTTGTTAGGAAGCAGTTAGAAACGCCGACGAAGGATTATAAACGTTAACCGAAGTATTATGTTTTTTTCTCTACAAATGTTTTTCACTGCTTTTGTTTTGTGTATTTTGAGGACCTTGAGATAATTCAAACTCAAAACAGAAGGCTAAACAACATAAACAGAAAACCTCACCATAAAGTTACAAAACTCAAATCAAAATTCTCGCTTATCCTGGGTTGGCTAAATAGGGCATTGAACAACCGACCCAGGAGCTCCGCTTTTAGTCTCGGCTAAATCTTATTATATACTCAGCTAGAAATACTTCTTGCCCAAGAACACATCAAAATTCCGCCTACCAAGGTTGGACCATTCGCAATGACCATTCGCCCAGTCGCCTCC
>OZ026600.1:7628447-7655947 GCA_964020085.1 Micromussa lordhowensis
ATTAAATTCTTGCTGATCATCAGTAATTTGTGCTCCACGGTAAGGAGCCAGAATGCTCCTTGTGAGACCATAGGCTGGATCTCCATAAATTACATAAGGTTCTCCGTTTGGCTTCTGCAATCTGTTCAGCTTATTAGAAAGGCCACTCACTCCAAGCATAAAAGCATCATGCCTTTTTCCTTCAATCGGCCCAAACATATGAGCGATTATTCCATTAGGGGCTTGAACGGACTAGAAAAATGGTGATAAAAATCTGTGAGGCCTGCTTGAATTAAATAGTCTTAGGAAAAAAAATTGGAGTGGGTTTGAAAATGGTTTCAGTTGTTATACCTGGAACTTTATGCAGTGTACTCTTTTATGCCCACTGTACATAATTTGCTGATTTCGTGTGGGGCGAGCCATTGGCCTAGGAGTTCCATCAATAAATCCCCAGCACTGGTTGAGTGGTGCACCTTTGTCATGTATTACTTGAGCAAAACGTTCAGGATCAAGCCAGATAAGATCTAGGGAGCCCAAGAGTTGACTGAAGCGATCATAAATGTCATCAAGTATCTATGGAAATTAAAAATAATGCTAAAATGAAAAAAAGTCATGGCATTCTGATTCAGAAGTTGAGCAACTATTGTACCCCACTACAGACAGGTTCAGTGTGGCTTAAAAATATTGAGTCCTGTATCTTCTGAGATAGCTAACATTTAATAAATCGTTGTTCATCGTAAAATTGATTGCTTCCTTGCTATACTATGTTATTCAAGTCACATATACCTTGTGAAAAATCAGGCTTAACTCAGATTCTGACCTCCCAAACACGGGCACCAGGTCACACCATCTGTTGGGATAGGAAAACCTACGCAAAAGGATCATGAGCGCTTCCATTCCAGTGGCGATGGTTCTTTGACTGCAGATATAATTTTCTGGTATCTCCAAAGCTTCTTTTAGGCGGTACATGTCACCTTTCTGAAACCTTTGGATTTAATTAAAACTGAATTTAACGCAGTTTCAATTTCAAGCGGGCCATTCCTTTAAAGAACAGATTTTAGTAATTGCACAAGAAGTCATCTGTAAAGAAATCTACTTACCTAAACATCTCCTCGCACTGAAATTCACTCAGGTCTTCTATGTTTATCTTCGGGAAATCTTGTTTACCATCAGGGAACATGGAGTGAAAAAGAAGTAGATCAAGATCATCTTCGTCCGACGAGTCTGAGCTGCTTGAACTATCATCTTCGTACGAAAGAACAGTGAGGACATCATTGAAATCTCGCCTTAGAAAATGAATACCTTTACATTAAAAGCAAATAATTTTAAACTCGTTAAAGGTGGAGTTAAGTCAACTAAAAGCAAAGATATTCCAACCTTGCAGCAGCAGCCATTTTGACGATGAAATAACCCATAATTCATCTGTTCTATGGAAAAATCGATAATATTACCCATGAATCCTTTGTTTTGAAGGAAAACGAGAGCCGCGTTGCTAAAGTTGAAAATTCTCGTAACATCAAACGGCAAACGTCTAACTTCGGACTGCGGTTTGCGGTTCGCCGTATCATACGCAAAACTCGATGCTAAAGGTTTCTAATAACGCATGAAAACTGGGCAGTGTTCTTCAACTTGTTCGCGAGGGAAGCCATTGTAAGTCTATACTGTAGGTTTATACTGTCGAATCGTTGTTTAAGGAATGTTTAATGGTAAATGTGAGGCTTTGCCAGAAGGCGAGGGTAGCGTTATTCTTTGCGAGCTCGAGACATTTTGACTTGTCAAATTGCGAGACAGAGACTTCAAAGTATTTAGCGCAAGACATTTAGACTCTAAGTCGTTCAGACGTCATTTATCAAAACAAGGAAACAAATCGGACCTCGAGATTTTCTTTACCTTGCAGAAAAACGAACGAGACTCCGAGGCAGCTTTGTGAAAAATCGACTAGGAGACGCACATAATGGCAAAAAAATCGAGACTGCGACAGCCTTGAAACTCGGCGAAAATTTTGCGAGACGAAAATTTTGCGAGACCCCTTTGTTTTGAAAGAATATAAACAGATCTCGAAAGCTCTTATTTTCTGACGTCTGATTTGATAAAAGTGGCTGGAATCACAAACTTCTCATTCTACATAAATAGCCGTAAAACAAATTCGGTGATCAAATCTTCCTCTGTCATTTCAATGAAAAGTTAACCAAAGAGCATACTGAAAGAAACTCAAACCACAAAAAATAACGTTAATATTTACCGGAATGGATTGTGCGTTTGAAGTCTTAAAGCGGTAGCCCAGAGCGCCATGCTATCGAACATCTCTTGATAGTTGTATATTCCTGTGTTACTGCTGGGAACTTACTTGGCGAACTGTTTTGAGGTGACCTAACAACTTCCTTATCACTGTTGTGAAACTAAATTCTCCCATTACTGAGTAGTTACTTTTAGTTTAATCTGGTGACAGTCTTGTGACTCTATACTTAAGGTCAGAATCCACGTGTGCGTTGAATCTAAGCCGTTAGCATCTATGCAAACTCTCCCGGATTCTTCTGAATACAGACCGTATATATATGTATCTCCCGGTCTTCCGAATGGGTGACCACATCTTACACAATTACGAAGGAATAAATGCGCATAAGTTTTTTTTCAGGCTGATTTTTGACGTTTTTTTTGGGGGGAGGGGGGAATGTTTGGATGTTTGACATTTTTGTGTTTGAATTGGTGGAGCTCCATGTCGAAAAAATTATCTTTAGGGTCAAGAAGGGCAATCTTCTGGATTTTCTTTCTCTGCTAGTTAGTTTCGTTACTCGTTTTGTTGAAGTGCATGTTATACCACAAACGCTATTTATTCGTAGCAAACTTATTATTTATAATTATATTCCATCTTTTATCTTAGATCACTGACTATGTAACAATGTTTCTAGAAGGCCACAAGTTCATTGGTTTTTTAACTGTTAAGTGTCACCCTCTTTAAATAAAGATTGATTGATTGATATGTCATCGATGTAACTGATGTTTGTATAATAATCTGATGGTAGGAGAAGCCGGGCTTAAATCGGTTATTTAAATATAATTATAACTAATGAGAGGCTTAGTATTATACAATTGATTCTCGCTTGGCAAAATACAACAATGTCACTCTACCCCTGGTGGCAAATTATCTAGCAGGTTAGGATTCAAGGATGCGTGAAGGTATTTTGAAATGCCAGGATTGATAATAAAATGTCAATCTGACAACTGCTTTGATTTGCTTAAACAACGTGCTTTCTGAGAGTGTTTCATATTTTCAGGAAATTCCATGCGCTGTGATTGGTCAGTTCATCTCCATAGCGCAGTCACGTCCTTATGTCACGTGCGTGCTTTATCGAGTAACGTATGTGTTCCAGGAGGTCACGAGCTTCAGAGCCCATGATATTTATTGAAAACTTTTCTTCCTCGTGCTTTTTTATGTTATATAACTATTGCTGGTTTGAATTAAATAAGCATCCGCGTGCTGCAAAAAAGCGTGCCCATATAACTAAACTCGACACGTCAGCTATTTTTTAATACGCACCTGAGTAAGTATCAATCCCCCAGTCACCCCATCGGCAGATGTTTCTGTGCGCCCCTTTGAACGTTCTTTAATTTAGATATTTACTGAACTCCTTTTTACATAGTTCTGAGTAAAAATAAAAATTCAGCCGATTAAAACTTTTAGCTCTGCCACATTCAAAAGACAAGAAGACTTTAATTAGCGAGGGATAGTTTTGCAAAAACTCAGGTGTTCTATAAAAAGAATGTTTGCAGAATTGATCACAGTCACATCGTGCGATCTGTGGACCTTTTATTTACGGGTTAGAGACTGTTGTGAGTGTTTTGTTTTCAAATACACGCACGCGCTTACTGTACAATGAACGAGAAATTTTCAATACTGCACGAAGCGAAGCTGAGTGCAGTATTGAAAATTTGGAGTTCTCTAACCCTTTTAATATTCAATTTGAGTTCACTGCTGGCGATAGACTTACAATGGCTTCCCGCCCGACCTGTTTGAATGAGAAAACAATGAACACTGCACAGGTTTTATGCGTTATTGTAATAACGCACTCTGTCACTTTGATGTCGCTAGGTAACGGGAAACCACGTGATCAATTTCAACCAATGACGCGTGCGGATTTTAGACAGTGAACGAAGATTGAATATTAAAACTCTATATTGCACGTGTACTCTTGAACTTGCAGTAAATCCAATTTCTCTACAAATGTAAACTTTTTTAACTATGAAAAAATAGAACGAGCTTGAGTTCACGCTTTTTTTGTTATAAGTTGATCGCACTCCGCTTGTTATTGCCTATATATCCTCACGTGCTTTGCAACGAGACAAACCAAGTGGTTGAACAGTCGACCACCGAATGACGAATCGCACGGGTAGAGAAAAACCAAAACAAATAGCAAACAAAAAAACTGGCAAACAATCAAAAGCCGAATCACGATGGTGGACTTATGTTTTGAAACAGGCGCACTTTCAACGCACTGCAATGAAATCAGCAGTAAACTGATTTAGTTTGTCCAAGGTTTAATAAGCAGAACAATGGCTCTGCACGTGCGTTATAAAACTGCGTAGTTTGAGGACTCATTTCTTGTATTTCCATTTGGAATTGAACGCTGTCACTGCACATTTAGCCTGAGCACGTTTTTAGAGCCATTGCAAATTTCAAGGAACGAGTGACGAACAAGGATTTATCCTGAGACTATGTGACTATAGACAAAAGTTTTTTTACTTTCACATTAATTTTGTGGAACCATGAGTAAAGGATTTATCTTGCGACAATGCGACAATTTTTTTAGTTACACATTTTCGGAAAACATGAGTAGGTTTTCGAACTAAGAAAGGAAAGAAACAAATGATATTAAAGAAAGGGTTGTGCTCCAAACAATCCCTTTTGCCCCAAGAAAGCCATTTCGTATATGCGTCATCTTTAAAGAAGGACTGAAGTAACCGTACACAAGACTAGCTGAAAAACAGTTGGACAATTCAAGCTCAGATGCCAAGGAAATCAGTTAAAACAAATATATGATTAACGGGCGAAAAGTTCAAAACTGGAATAATTCGTGAACGAAATTCCATCATGACTTTCCGTGAAGGTATCAACCAAAACACGACTACCTAGACAAAACAGGAAAAGAACTATACCAAGAAAAATATTTGTGCGCTAGCTGACCTTGTCTGTTGAATGAATGAATGATCACAAGATCAGCACACGACAAACCAGCGAGACTTGGTCTTTTCCATTTTAACGATTTTTGAAGGAATTTACTCAAGAATTTGTCGACTTATATATTTTTAGAATATTGTCTATTACCTTGTTCTCACTTTCATTTTACTAAAGTGGTGCCGTTATGTAAGTTTTATAATTATCTCTGACAGCCGTGTGTAAATAGAAAGCTTTCAGTTTTCAACATATTAAAATGGTCGATCAACGGAGGATTTAATGTCATTCTTGTGTTATTTTTTGACTTTCTTTATTTGCCGAGGAACTATAGGTTTGATGGAACTCAAGAAACTAAATATGAGACAATAACCATTTTGATATTTGAATTCACTTAATTTACCGATTTACTGTCGGTATATGACTGTGGAAGTCTTCCATCATTAGTTCGAATTTATCAGTAGTTTGACGCCGGAGAAATTTGAAAACGTGGAATTCTTCTCAATGTGTTCGGTAGAGAGCAGATAAAGTTACAATTATAGTACTTTATAATTAGTTCAAAAGTTTTCAAAAACGCTTTTCAAAACGGAGGAATTTGGCGTTTTAATGTGGACGGAAAGCATTTTGAAAACGCTTACGGAAGTTACAAAACGACGTGACGATAATCATGTGATTTCCCTGTAAGTGCTTATATGTGTTTTTTTCTTGTAAACTTTATCGAATGCGATTCAATTCAAAGTGCTCCACAGCAACAATTTGTTATTATCTTTTCTAAATGTGATTTCCGATCCCTGCCCGAGGTTTCCCAAAACACAAATCGCTGAATGGTTGGTGATTGTTGCGTTTTCAAATTTCTCCTGCGTGGTATGGAAGGAAAACATTTAATGCGTTTTCAGAGTGAATGGCCGTCTTATATTTATTTGGCGTAAGTACTGCGGGCGGGGCAGTTCGTTTGCATTCAGTTGAAATTGAGTGTGCTAGCATTCCTAATTACTCCTTTCGATATATTAAAATTCAGCTTGGCAGTGAGGCTTAGAGGACAATAACAAACGGAATTGAATGCGGACCATGTTTATTCATTTCTTTTGTTTGAGTCTTCTAGGCTCGTTGGCGAAAGTGGCCTATTTTCTCAGTGATGTATGAGTAATCCCACAAAGCATTGGCAATTGAGGACTTGTATTTGAAAATTCTTTCAAATTGCACTGATTTTGAGAGAATTTTCAAATATCACGTAATATATCAAACACGAGTGACAGTGTTTCATCGGGAAATCCAAACACCGAGAAGAGAGTTGAAAATACGACGCGCAGCGGAGTATTTTTGACGAAATTCGAGGTGTTTGGATAGCCGATGAAACACTGTCTCGAGTGTTTGATATATCTTCTCAATCGAAACAAAAACTAAGAAGTAAACGGAGAAGTAAAATCGTCAAAATCTATGCTAATTAAGACCGGATATCCAAACCACCGTCACAGTCATGATTTCTTTTGTTTTAACTTGATGAATTATTAATGAGTTTGAGAATCGCATTTATACGATGACCTACACGAATTTCTCAGTTTCATCACGAATTCTGTTGTGGTGGAGCAAAATCTTCGCTGAACAGATATTGTTCCGTTTGAATGGTACGCTGAGGTGGGTCACAAATAAATACTTGACTGAAATAGACTAGAAAAGAAGATAGAAATTATAACACTTAACATTTATTTTATAAATTCACTTTGCCTGATATATTACACAATGAATACTTGAGTACACAATAAAACATCTAAATAAGTGAAACTGTACGAAAATCAATACTAGCTATAATTTCTTTATTGAAAACTATCGGTATACAATGAAAAGTTGGAATACGGAGTTCCCTCTTGTCAATTCCAGTGAGAATTGAAATAATTATTAATTTCTATAGATCCTTTTCATAAATGGCTGCCAATTTTAATTTTTTTTGTATGCATTTACGTTAGCCTCACTAACCTCGTTTAAGAGTTTTTTTTTTTTTTAAATTGTCAACTTACAATTTTTACTCTTACAAAATAATTTATAATTGGCAGTTGTTACAGGATTCCCTTTCTTGTTCCTTATGAATGGCATCTACACTTTTATCCTCTTGATGGCTTTCGCTACTTCCTGCCAGTGTCTTCATATGTTTACTTGTCGCCTCATGGCTTCTGGCAATCTCGATAGCGCCTGCAAGGGCCAATGATTTGTCTCGGCCTATGAGGGACTTCTTGACATCTGGGTTTTTTGACCCCCAAATAAGCTGATCTAAAACTCTGTCTTCGACTTCGGTGCTGTCGCGAAATTGACATTTTGCTGCTAAGTTTTTTAATCTTGAGATAAAATCGTCCACTTGCTCGCTTTGTCCTTGTCGCATTCCTTGTAGTGTGTATCTGTGAATTCGATGACTCGTCTTCGGCTCCAATTGATTCTCGAACCGTTCGAAAATAATGGCAGGCTTTTTCCTCTCTTCCTCCTTTGTGAATGTCCAACTGTTGTAAATATCCAGACCTTTTTCACCCGACCAGAGTAAAATATAGCTCATTTTTGTTTGAATCTTGCGAATGCAGTTATCGGATCAGGAGCGTCCCAGTTCATCTGTGGCGACGCAAAAGACGTTGCTGTTGCCATAATTCGCTTCTGCGGGCCTCTTTCGATTTAATTGACTCTAGCGATTATTCTTGTAAAACGCTGCCACCATGCAGTCGGATGTCGATGAAGTTTATTCTCTTTATTCACACACACCGCGTGGATGTGTGTGCTCTCTAATCTTGCACAATGTGCTAACCTACTTATGTATGCATATGCGAAATGTAATATACAATAGGTGCTAATTTGGTGCCGCTATGTTACAGGGTCTACAACTATAACGTAGCTATATATGGATCAGATAAACCATCTTTTACATTGGACTTAATTAAATGGCTTCTATCATAAAGAAAAAATGGAACTTACGCAACACAACTGAGAACAATTTAATTGGACAAAAGCATAAAAATTGAATCTCTCTCTTTAAGCCGTCTTTTTAACTAGTTAGTTCGTTGACTTTCTCTCCCGGATCAGCGCTCGCCTTCTCTTTTGGTCCCTCGTCTACTTCATCTGTTTCCCTGGTGACGTGAACGTTTCTCTTGCCCGGTAATACACGTGATGCCTCTATCGTAAGGAGGCCTTCGTTTGACAGGTATGACGTCACCGATCTGGGATCTACGTCATCGGGCAGCATAACGCAACGACTGACTGCAATGTTCATCTACCTGCAAGCCAGAAGTAATCAACTTATCTCCTCGGAGTTGCAGCTTGATTTCTTCAGGTTTGAAACCTCTGAAATCCAATCTTCGCCGAAATTTGCCGTTGTTTGCTTTCTCTTGCGCGTGTTTTGTACCCTCGATTACAGGAACGCCGCCATTTTGTGTAATGCGTGACGTCACAGTTGTGGGATCGACACCTTGAGGAAGTTTGAAGACTCTCTTGAACTCGTGTTTCTTGAATCCATCTTCTCGTTGGAACTCATGCTGGCCATGTACTATTACCTTTTTGTTATCCACCTCGAGCGAGATTTCTTCTTTTGTAATGCCCATGCAGCACACAAGCGACCTTTATTTTTCCCTATTGAAGCTTTTCCGTGGCTTGTCCATGGTTTGCTATTTGTTGGTCGTAAGCGGTAGCCAGCGCCATCTCTTTCCATAAATTGTGAAAAACGTCATAGCCCCTGGGAGCTTGATTGTAGTGACTGGAAAAGCAGGAAGCAGTTGAATGCCAAACAGATTGAATATTGTAATTGACGTTTGTTAAATTTTATTCTCTGTCAGAGAGCTCTACGTTCTAGAATTGCTTGCATTCTGTTTTCCAATTCTTCAGTTTTGGATACTAACTACAAAGTTCTCCAGCATAAATAGCTGTGAGATCAAGTGCTAAAACTTTCCTTATCGGTTCCAGTTAAGCTGCACAAATTTTACATTCAAATATAAGTCCAATCTCTGCGAAAATGATTTGAAATTTACCTGTATGGATCATAAGTTGAATTGGAAATTGATTAACGAAAGGCATGCCGTCTGGAACTTCTTCTCTTGATATTTGTCTGTTCTTGTATCTTGCTTGTAACGTCTTTGAAAACGTTTTAAACCGGCTGTTGATCGGTCAACTGAAAACCTCCTTATATACCCGAAAGATCGAAATTCACTAAAATTAAACACTTAGTCAATGGTTCGTAGGAATGACAGATCAGATTTCTCCTGACATAGTGTGACGGGAGAGAAACTATTTCATTTTCATTTACAATTACTACTTTCTAAAAATAACACACACAAAAATCTACGAAAACATCCACCTATAGTTTGTTACTAAAACATACCTTTTTAATTTCATACCATATATATAACAAACATCCAAAACACCTAGTGACTCGCTTTTCAAGAACACACTGATTTAGTCATAGTTAATAATGTTAGAATGGAAAGACCATTCTGAAATAAACTTACATGCACATTTTCAGGTTTGTGTACTTTAAGAGGGAATTTCGAAGGATTTGTATGAGAAGAAGACGCTTTGGACTGCGTGCTCCAGTCACGCTCCAATGGTTTTCTATTCAAACCCTCGTAATTTTGCAAATTTTGCCTTTCGGTTCAAGAGCCTGAAATTTTCCATTCTTGTTTTTTTTTAAATTCATATTTATTTTACCCCTCCCTAATATTTTACCTGTTGTATGGCAGCAGCTCTCTTTTGTTCTGATAGACATAACGAAAAATGTTTCTTGAGGGCAAAGCTTTCATACAAAGCCCTTTAATTTTTGCAATATTCTGTTCGTTGTCGTGAATCTCAATGTAACATAGAATTGGTCTGAAAAATTGCTGCTCATTGAACATGTATTCTTTGAATGTCAATTTTTTTTTAAAATTAAGTGACGAGTCCCTTCAATGGTTCAATAGCTTACAAAAAAATTAACGTCAGCCTCACCTCGCTACAATACTTGTAGCAATTTACCGAACAACAACCACTAATCTTTCCGATAAACAGACAAAAGATTTGCATCTTCTTCTGTTGTATGCAAAGAAGTACATTACGTTTGCAAAACAATGCAAAAGAAACAACTGAGATTCTTCTGAATTCATATCCAAATTTATCATCCAGTTTGAAATAACTTGTTATGTTGCCCTCCCCCCAGCTATATACACTTGTACAAGCCGAAATATATTGTTTGTAACATATATTATCGTAAATATTATAGATTATCTATTGTTAAGGTTACTATGCACCTTCAGGGGTGTCTCGCGTGCAAGCGATGTAGCGCGTCCAGTTTAAACTGTAGATATCTAAACTCCTATATCAAATTACAGCTTATAGGACTGGCTATCAGACTATACCAAAAATTTTGAAAAAAAATGAATTGTCGAATTTTTCACGACTCCTAAATGCGAGCGCCCAAATCACCTTTTGAGCGCTCCCTGTCAAAGCGAATTTTGTTTTTCGCTTATTTAATGTGTTCCTCCGCTTCCGGGGCCAAAGCGCTAAAAAAACGTGTCTCCGATTTGCCATATTCAATTTCAGTGAAAAGTTACAGAACATTTTTGAAATAGGATAAAGAAAATGTGGATTGATCGTACAAAAATCGCTCTCGAAAAAAAAAGTATTTTGAAATAAAAAATTTGGAGACACGTTTTTGTTGTTTATATGTAAAACTAGCTACTGTCAAAATTTGAGAGCAATCGAACAAATTCCCTTTGACTTGTAGCTCTTTAAAGTGTCCCCTTTTGGTGAAAAAATTGTTTCGAGAAAACAGCGCTGAAAAATTTTCCTGCTTCGCAAACAAACTCCGCCCACAAACACAGTCAACTGGGTTCTCAGATAACTGAGCCAATCAGCGCTTGGAAAGTTTACTGCCGTTGGCTTCCTGGTGAAATTTTCCCGCGTAATCTTCAATCAACCCTTAGTGTTTAGTGTCACGGTTGACTGCATATACGTCAACAGGTTTCCTACAGCCTGTCAATCAGACACGAAAGTTTTACTTCCGGTAAAAACGAAAAACCGTATTTTCTCCGCCATCATTTAATATTTTTGAGAATTTTTTTCTTTTGGATGAAAGTTCATGCGTAGACCTATACATTAACCTAAAAATCAAAATTTCGAAAAAATGGTCGGTCTGAAGGTGCATAGTAACCTTAAGAATAATATTAGTTGTAACACCTCTTTTCTTTTTGCACTATTTTTGTAACTTGTTGCAACATTGTTATGTGTGTATTTAATAAAATAATAATAATAATAATAATAATATAATAATAATAATAATAATAATAATAATAATATATACTAATAATAAAAAAGTTTCTTATTCAGCTACTATAGAACTCCTTAGAAAAGACGTAAGTGGGCACTAATTTAACACAGTTGAAATACGATTCATAATGGTAATTGAACTGAGTGGAGTGCAATTTGTATAGGTAATCATACGGTTTCGAGTTCAATTTGGAATTAATTTGCACGAGTGAGTTTTTCAAAAAGCTGAAATTGTACGAGCCGCTTCGGCGAGTGCAATTTCTGCTTTTTGAAAAACTCACAAGTACAAAATTTTTGTCACTGCTTTACATCATATCATTGGTCTACAAAATTTCTCATTGTCTTTCTGCCAATCATTATCCAGAATTACGATGTGTAATTTGCACTGGTGTTACACTTTTTGCACCGGTGTTACACTTTTTTTACTGGTGTTACACTTGAACTGCACTGCTCTCAGCCAATCAGAATCGAGTAATTTTTTTCATGTGTATTATTAGCTCTGAAATCATACGCGTGATTTCAAAGTCGAACGAGCACGCAGCGCGAGTTCGATTTCAAATCACAAGTATGAAAATTGACCAAAATTGCACGACCCGAAGTTCAATTACCACTTTATTAGATCCATTTTTAAATCGCACATTTTAATAGCCTAAATTTTGGTCAGGACCAATATGTATTGAACCAAGTTGCAAAATTTGCCAAACAATGGCTTTTTTGTCTTTTATTTTCCTGCAATGTGATTGGTGAATTTAAAAAAGCCTCAAAATCTGATTGGTTGTTATGTTTCACTGTCCCATTCTCATTGGCCGAGAAAAAAAAATGCGATTTAGAGCAAAAGATAGTGCGATTCGTGAATAAATCGCACCGCTGAGAAAAAAACACATTACAAGGATAACCAGTGATTTCAAAATGGATTTAATAAATCTCAAAATAATTGGCCTGTTTTCGTCGTCTTTTTGATTTTGTCCCTGCGCTGAATTATTTCGACGCGCGGTGAAGAAATTGTCTGGCTTCTTGGTTTTAAATTCTCAGTACATTTAATTGTTGGGAGTGACGACCTTGGTTAAGACAAAAACTGGGAATTTCACTTTTAATTAACACAGGACCAGTAGCAAAACAGTTGTCATGGCAAAGGCACAATGGATGTCATGTTGTCATTTAGAGCTCATCTAGGTCACGTGTTTTTTGAAGTTGACCGCTGTCCAAGTGTCAGGTTAAGGCGGGGGTAAACATGAATAGGTGTGAAATTTGAAGTGATATAAAAAAGGAAATTGTTAGGATTAAGATGGGTTGGAAACACTACCAGACAGTTGACCCCCGCAAAAGAGAGCCCCAGGTTGCTAGGGGACTGTTTGGTATCCGTCTACTAATTCTTCACTTCAAATTTCAATTTTCCAAATCCATCAAATCTTCAACATTTTATATTCTCCTCAATTTAACCTATCCTTTGAGAAAAAATATCTCTTTCCCAAAATGCCCAAAAATCACCCAAAAATTTACACAAAACCGCCAAACAGTGGTTAATAAGATAAGTAGAGAGATTTAGTGTCGCTTGAAATGTGACTGAGATATTGGCAGAAAGGCCGTGTTAAGCAACCTCAAAACAGCCTACGTTTACCCCCGCCTTAACTTGTTGCAAACAGTGCCGGGTTGTTAGGAAGCAGTTAGGAACGCTGACGAAGTTAAAGTTAAAGTTAACCGAAGTATATTTTTTTTTGTCTAGAAATGTTTTTCACTGCTTTTGTTTTGTGTATTTTGAGGACCTTGAGATAATTTAAACTCAAAACAGAAGGCCAAACAACCTAAACAGAAAACCTCACCATAAAGTTACAAAACTCAAATCAAAATTCTCGCTTATCCTGGGTTGGCTAAATAGGGCATTGAACAACCCGACCCAGGAGCTCCGCTTTTAGTCTTGGCTAAATCTTATTATATACTCAGCTAGAAATACTTCTTGCCTAGGAACACATCAAAATTCCGCCTGCCAAGGCCGGGACCATTCGCAATGACCATTCGCCCAGTCGCCTCCTATAGATCTGGCATGGGGAGATTTGGGTTCAAGAAAAATCATATTTTAGCAATTGGATGTCCTGCGTCTGTACCAACCACAAAATTTGAAACCGAGTTATCTTACGAACCAAGAAATTAGAACTAAGGATTCTCTTTAATGGACGGTTTATTTAGAAAAAAGCTGGGCTTTAGCTTCATATATATTCACATTTCATATTCGGTTTATTGAGGAAAACGCTGGTTACATTTCACATTCCCAGGCACGGTCACTAAGGACATTGCCATATCCCGTCCATACTACGTGCGTCCGAGGAGGAATTTGAAAACGAAGGTTTCATTGTGAAAACGCAACAAATGTTTCTCGTCCACACTACGCCGGAGAAATTTAAAAACACAACAGTTGCCATTCATTTTGGGTATATGTGTTTGAGGAAAACTCGCTCTGGGAAATCAAATGACGGTCGTGATGCCGTCATTTTCACAACTCTTTCCGTCAAAACGTTTTCCGCCCACACGAAAACGAAAAGCCGGCGTTTTCAAATTCCTCCGGTTCGAAGAGCATTTCGTAAAGCTCCGTTTTCGTAACGGATTAACATGGACGGTAGACTGAACCGTAGAAATACAGCTGCGTTTTCAAATTTTTCAGGCGTAGTGTCGCCGCTGCATGAATCTTGCAATCACCTTGATTTCTGTAATTAAAAATGGCACGGCTTATCCCGCAAACCCTTTTCTAACAAGTCTTGGTATTTAATAACAGAGAAACAGTTCTTAACAAATTGCCGGCGAGAAATATTACAAATAAAACAAAAAAAAAATCCTAAAAAAAAATCCTCCTTAAGCCTTTTTAAAGGAATTTGCAACAATGGAAATAATCTGTTTACTTCTATCAGCAAAATAACTGGAAAAGTCCTTTCACATTTGTTCCTCTCGTTAAATCTCCAAAGCGAAGGTTTTGTATACTATTAGCCCCTAGTCCACTCTCGGCATAATTAGCTCGTGTATTTTAATGGCACCCCCCGTAACATGTACTTCTCCTCCGATCGAACGCTCGGTAACAGTCGCCGCCAGGTTCCTCCTTGATCAAAACTGGGCCGAAGAGCCTGTGGGAGAAGACAGCGCCAGTAATCTCTTGTATTACGTGTGGAATCCAAATACTTCGTAATCTGTAACAGTGAATTTGTCCGTCCCTGCTAAGTACGTCGTTTGCTGACCTGGAGGGACTTCAAACGAAAATCCAAGCTCACTATAACCTTTCTCCTTCTCTGATTTAATTTGTAGGTCGCGATTTCCTCCAAACGTCGGTCCAAGGGTGCTATCACAGAAAAAGCCTTTCAACTTACTCTTATTGATTGATATTCTGGTTGGTCTCAGTCCATGCGGGTTGACTATGCTAAACAGGAAAGCCTGCGTGTAAGTTATCCACATAATTCGACCTGTAAATGGCGATGTAACCCCTTATTTTCACTTAAATCAAATCGTCTTCAGGATTAGCTAACAGAAACGTTTAACAGTATCAATTAGAGTCGTGTCAGGAGCGGATCCAGGGGAGGTGAAATGGGTGAATTTTTACCACCCCCCTCCTTTATCTGAGCCCCCTTTTTTCTTTTCCTTTTTTTTCATCGGAAATCAATCATGCTGATGCACAGACCTCAAACACCTCAACCAGGCTTTGGTTCTATTACATTATTACAAAAATCCCCCCCCCCCCCCCCCATTTCAAAATCCTGGATCCGCATCTGCATGTCCCTAGTTACCAAGAGAGTATGAAGGAGAGTTCGTTTACCAAATAAACTTTATTCTTGTAATCCCCTTCAAGTTATTTTTAGATACGGTATCCAGTCCTTCCGCGGATGATGTTTTCACGCTAGTTGTGTGGATGGTTTCGTGGACGATAAGACCTCGTGTAAAACTACTTGGACTGTCCTCGCGAGTAAAATCCACGTCATACGACTGCCTATTTGTAGATCCTTTTAACATTCCTGAATCTAGGATCGATTTAAAAATAACTTGAGAGGGATCACTCTAATTAGGGATGAGACCCACATGAGGTTAACTATCTCGTTCTTGATCTTGTCCTAAAAAGTATAATATTTTACAAGTGCGCGGTGGCCTCATGGTTACTGCGCTCGACTCCGGAGCGAGCGGTCCGGGTTCGAGCCCTGGCCGGGGACAGTGTGTTGTGTTCTTGGGCAAGACACTTTACTCTCACAGTGCCTCTCTTCACCCATAGATGGGTATCTGCTGCTATTTGTTGGGGAAACCTAACAACATTGCGGGGGAGTGACCTGCGATGGACTAGCATCCCGTTCAGGGGAGGTAGAAATACTTCTAGCCGCTTCATGCTACAGAAACCGGGATAAGCCAGCCTTCAGGTTCCAAGGCTTCACTTTATTCCCAGCCACTCTAGTGATTTCAAATGTGCGTACAGGCTCACTTGATATAAAAATTAAAACTGAGATTGGAAACTGAGAAATAAACTGTATGAGGGGTTCTTGCAAGGTTGGTATTAAAACGTTATAAAAGAATAACTGCATCAGTTTAAAGAAAAAACTGCTATCAATGCAGGTCCTGTGTAAAAAATAAAAAGTAAAAAGTATAATAAAAATAATTATACAAAACAGATAAGAAGCTACACTAAAGTTAAGTTACATTAATGAGAGTAATTAAAAATAGTTGCACCTTTGTAAAAAAAAGCACGCTTGGTGCATTCCAGGTTAACCTTTTCTAAAATAAGACCATTACTACTCCTAGTTTTATAACGGGGACTGTCATGGTTTCTTACGTTAAAATAGTTAAAAAGATATCTGGGAACTCCATTTGCAATACATTCGTTAACAAATCTTAAGATGTTCTCCTGTCTTCTAGAATAGAGAGGTTTCCAGCCCAGTTTGTTGATAATTTGGTCGGTTGATAGATTTGAGGCAGCTTTGAAGTAGACGATTCTAGCTGCTCGTCTTTGTAGTCGTTCTAGTATCTTGGCACTGTTTCCTTGTCCGCATTCATGCCACACTGCATCGCAATAATCTAGAACCGGAAGTACCATGGCTTTGTAGAGCCGATTTGCAGCTTCTAGCGTAATACCAGATGAGTGGAAACAGGCAAGAGTTGTTCCCCTATACAAATCAGGTGGCCAGGAAGTTATGGACAATTACCGGCCTATCTCGATTCTTCCAGTAATTTCAAAAATTGCTGAAAAAGCCGTCAACGTTCAACTCCAGCAATATTTACATCAACATGGCCTATTAAATGCGTTTCAATCGGGGTTTAGACGACATCATTCGACCCTGACAGCCGTAACATATTTTTGTGACTCAATTAGAAGAAGCACGGACGCGGGAAAATTAACCGGGGTCGATCGATGAAATAGGCGATTTGCATGATGACGTCATTTTACTAAAACTACCACTGCTCATGAATCCTTTACTTTTTCTGCCGTTCTTATCTTAATTAGGACAATTGCTAGTTAAAGTGCCACTATGCTGAAATTCTCGATATGCATTATTTTACATTTTCGTACACAATAGGTCTTTCCTAGATATCTTGCCAAATTTCAATCTATTACGAACATTAGAATTCATGCTTTTTGGACCTTTATTTTCCTATTGTGAACGAAAATGTAAAAAAAAATGGGTATTGAGAATTTGATCATAGTGGCACTTTAAACCCCACTAAGGCTTCAAATTTAAATAGTAAAGAAAAAAACGAAAGGAATTCTTGTAGTAACGACCGCCTGGTTAGCTTAGTTGATAGAGCGCCAGAATGCTGTGCGGGAGGTCGAGGGTTCGAGCCCCTGACCGGACCAGCACTACGGGTGTTAAAATAACTGAGGAGAATGTGCTGCCTTTGTAATTACATCGGCACTTTAATCCCAACTAGGGCTTCAAATTTAAATAATAAAGAAAAAAACGAAAGGAATTCTTGTAGTAACGACCGCCTGGTTAGCTTAGTTGATAGAGCGCCAGAATGCTGTGCGGGAGGTCGAGGGTTCGAGCCCCTGACCGGACCAGCACTACGGGTGTTAAAATAACTGAGGAGAATGTGCTGCCTTTGTAATTACATCGGCACTTTAAACCCCACTAGGGCTTCAAATTTAAATAATAAAGAAAAAAACGAAAGGAATTCTTGTAGTAACGACCGCCTGGTTAGCTTAGTTGATAGAGCGCCAGAATGCTGTGCGGGAGGTCGAGGGTTCGAGCCCCTGACCGGACCAGCACTACGGGTGTTAAAATAACTGAGGAGAATGTGCTGCCTTTGTAATTACATCGGCACTTTAAACCCCACTAGGGCTTCAAATTTAAATAATAAAGAAAAAAACGAAAGGAATTCTTGTAGTAACGACCGCCTGGTTAGCTTAGTTGATAGAGCGCCAGAATGCTGTGCGGGAGGTCGAGGGTTCGAGCCCCTGACCGGACCAGCACTACGGGTGTTAAAATAACTGAGGAGAATGTGCTGCCTTTGTAATTACATCAGCAAATGGTTAAACGTTCAAATTCCCCTCGGATAAGGACTGTAAACCGTAGGCCCCGTCTCCTGCATCTTCAGTGTTACATGGTTAGCAGGGGACCGTTTAACTGCATGCCACTATTGTTCTCAATACCCATTTTTTTACATTTTCGTACACAATAGGTCTTTCCTAGATATCTTGCCAAATTTCAATCTATTACGAACATTAGAATTCATGCTTTTTGGACCTTTATTTTCCTATTGTGAACGAAAATGTAAAAAAAAATGGGTATTGAGAATTTGATCATAGTGGCACTTTAAACCCCACTAAGGCTTCAAATTTAAATAGTAAAGAAAAAAACGAAAGGAATTCTTGTAGTAACGACCGCCTGGTTAGCTTAGTTGATAGAGCGCCAGAATGCTGTGCGGGAGGTCGAGGGTTCGAGCCCCTGACCGGACCAGCACTACGGGTGTTAAAATAACTGAGGAGAATGTGCTGCCTTTGTAATTACATCGGCACTTTAAACCCCACTAGGGCTTCAAATTTAAATAATAAAGAAAAAAACGAAAGGAATTCTTGTAGTAACGACCGCCTGGTTAGCTTAGTTGATAGAGCGCCAGAATGCTGTGCGGGAGGTCGAGGGTTCGAGCCCCTGACCGGACCAGCACTACGGGTGTTAAAATAACTGAGGAGAATGTGCTGCCTTTGTAATTACATCGGCACTTTAAACCCCACTAGGGCTTCAAATTTAAATAATAAAGAAAAAAACGAAAGGAATTCTTGTAGTAACGACCGCCTGGTTAGCTTAGTTGATAGAGCGCCAGAATGCTGTGCGGGAGGTCGAGGGTTCGAGCCCCTGACCGGACCAGCACTACGGGTGTTAAAATAACTGAGGAGAATGTGCTGCCTTTGTAATTACATCAGCAAATGGTTAAACGTTCAAATTCCCCTCGGATAAGGACTGTAAACCGTAGGCCCCGTCTCCTGCATCTTCAGTGTTACATGGTTAGCAGGGGACCGTTTAACTGCATGCCACTATTGTTCTCAATACCCATTTTTTTACATTTTCGTACACAATAGGTCTTTCCTAGATATCTTGCCAAATTTCAATCTATTACGAACATTAGAATTCATGCTTTTTGGACCTTTATTTTCCTATTGTGAACGAAAATGTAAAAAAATGGGTATTGAGAATTTGATCATAGTGGCACTTTAAACCCCACTAGGGCTTCAAATTTAAATAATAAAGAAAAAAACGAAAGGAATTCTTGTAGTAACGACCGCCTGGTTAGCTTAGTTGATAGAGCGCCAGAATGCTGTGCGGGAGGTCGAGGGTTCGAGCCCCTGACCGGACCAGCACTACGGGTGTTAAAATAACTGAGGAGAATGTGCTGCGTTTGTAATTACATCGGCAAATGGTTAAACGTTCAAATTCCCCCTCGGATAAGGACTGTAGACCGTAGGCCCCGTCTCCTGCATCTTCAGTGTTACATGGTTAGCAGGGGACCGTTTAACTGCATGCCACTATTGTTCTCAATACCCATTTTTTTACATTTTCGTACACAATAGGTCTTTCCTAGATATCTTGCCAAATTTCAATCTATTACGAACATTAGAATTCATGCTTTTTGGACCTTTATTTTCGAGAATTTACGGCCGAAATTAATTTTTCTTTGTTCCAAGTCTTGGTTGAGAACTGGAGAAAAAGACGTCATATTCTAAAAAATACCACACAGGTTGAAATTATAATAACAATTAGCACAGCAGTTCGCATAAAGAATAACAAAAACTTTGGCTCGTTTATTCGTGCAATTTTCTACATGTTTTTATAATTTCAACCCGTGCGGTATTTTTGAGAATATGACATCACTTTGTCAAATTCTCAAGCAAGACTTGGAACAAGTAAAATTAATGGCGCCGTAAATTCTCGGAAATAAAGGTAAAAAAACCGCGAGGTTCTAATGTTCGTTACAGATTGAAATCTGGCAAGATAGCTAGGAAAGACCTATTGTGTCCGAAAATGTAAACTAATGGATATCGAGAATTTCATCATAGTGGCACTTTGAAAAAATACACACTTATTTCAACTGAGAGCAGGGCACGTAGTTCCCGGTGTTGTGGTGTGGTCTTGTCTCACTAGTTGGTTACCTTATTGTACATAGGGTTAACCTTATTAGAAATAAGATGTGTGCCTAAAAATATATCCTTGCAAACTTACTTCTCGTCCACGATACGTCGGTAAAGCCTCCAAAAATGTAGTTTCCATTTTTCACAATGGTGACTGTTGGACCTAGATTATCACATTTGGAGTGAAAGGTTTCAGCTGCAAAGCCATCTCGAGAAGCTCGGAACAGAAGGCGCCATTTTCCTTGCAGAGGAGACAGCCAAGCTTTCAATACTTTCTGATGTTCCTCGTTAATCAAAATGTCTGACTCCAGAAATATTTCCGTAGGTGTAGATGCTGGAAATGTAGATTCGTTGGGCACCAGCTCGTCTATCATTCCTTGAATCTGATAAAATTCAGCTTCTTCTAGGAGCTCCTTCACAAGTGTTTTGTCTTCCGGCAAAGTCAATTTTCCAGTGCGAAGATAATTGAGTATATACCGGAAGTGAGTTCCATCTCGGTCGATAAAGAACGCGCCGTCTGCATAAGGTTTTAGTTCAAACCTTCCTGAAAACATGGCCGCCAGCATCGAGTCTGGGTCTTTGGCCAGCGTTTGAACGCTTGTAGTGAAGTGGTGGCCGCCTACATTGAGATTGATGGTCATGCGGAATCGAAAAGTGAAGCTGATCCAGTTTTTTCGACATGGACTTGTTTCTCTCCTTCGTCTTCTGTAAAAGCCAGACAATTAAGAATTGTAACCCCTATACTACAGAAAACCCGGCTGGGAAAACAGCAAAACATTGAATTAAAGCGAAAATATTTATCTTCGAAACAGTTTATATTAAGTGCTCCGAAAATTCGTCAACTAGACAATCAAAATGAATCGCTTAGCATTTCCAAATTAAGAAACAAGATACCCACAAGCAGAGTCAAGGGATTTAAGCAAAGCATTAATTTTTCGTCGAAAATTTGTGTTCTCAGCTGCCGTGATCATAGACACTACGTAATTTAAACAGTATGCGAGACATTCGTTCGAATTTTTTATCTTTACTTTATCGGAAAATAATAGATGCGAATTAAAAGAGCACCTGAAAATTAGTCATTCTCGGGCTCAGCGAGGTACAAATGGCACGCTTAGACCACTTGCCATTTGCCTAAATTAAATGAAAATTCATCATATCCGCTGAACCAAAAATTTTTCTTTGATTAGATCACATGTTCAGTAGGTCCGATCGAGCATGTGTGAGCTGTTACTCAGCGTGGATGAGGAAAAGTCGCTCACACAACAAAATCCTTGCTGAACCATTTTTCTTGGTGAGCCTACCAGTTACAACGGAACAGTGCGAAACATTTTCTCCCGTGTAAATCGACTTCAAATGAGAAAATAAAAGATATTTTGACGGAGGTATATATACTTACAACTGTTGAAGCTCTGTGCGTGCTGTCTGTTGAACTTGTTTGTTTGGAACATGTACAAAAAACTTCCATGGGTGACAATTATACAAATAAATGGTGACTCCTATTGGCTGCTGAGATCATTAACTTGAAAATTACCTCGTTTACGTCAAGCGCGAAGCATTAACGATAACAAATGTATGCCATAAGTCACTGTCAGTGGTCATAATTATCATAATTGTCCTGCCCATGACAGTATTGTAATTTATTCTCTAGCCTTTTAGATACCTCAAAAGGTGGTGCTTTACATAAATAAGCCTTATTGACTTCCTTGCGTCAGATATATATACACACGCTCTTTTTTTATTACTTTTCTGGCCGAGGCTGAATATTCTAATTTCCCTGCCAATTTTATGCTGAAAAAAAAATCTTATGAACATTCTTAAGGCCTGGCTAAACTAGGAAACATTGTTGCGGAACTTGATTAAGAAAATAACACATACAGCGGTGATGAACATTGTATTCCAATGCATTTTTATAGAACTTGACGTTTCGTATGCTAGTCAACATACATTTTCAAAAGTGACCGTTACAATATTTGAAACCTATATATATATCGTAACAAAAATAGAGGTCTGGAACCTAGACTGAGAAAAATATCTGCAGCAGTACGTGTTTTGACATAATGAGGAGTAATAGTTAAAACAGCAACAACTTCTCACTACTAATATTGACATTAAGGGAAGGCTTTAGCTCTTGAATGAACAGAGTCTCTTTAATTTTGCAATGAACGTCAGTTTTTCCGGACGCTAAAATGTCAAAGTGATCCCATTTAATGTCGTGACCAGTGGTTTTTACATGATCAGCAATGGCTGATGAATGGTCACTTTTCGCGAGGGCTTTGAAATGTTCTGTTTTTCTATCATGGAGTCTTCGTTTTGTTTTGCCAATGTAGAATTCATCACAGTTCCAGCAACCAGCTTTATAGATGACTACTCTGAGATCGGTTCAAGCGATCTTTGTATGGAAAAAAGGATTTGATGCGGCGTGTGTTTTGGAAAATGATCTTGAGATTGACGAAAGAGTACAAATTGTATACGCAGGATTTCAGATGTTTCGTGACCTGGTTACTGTGAAAACCTAAGTAGGGTAACACGATTAAGATATCTTTTTTGGGGACTGTAGCCTGAACAGAGTTATTTGGTTTGTTTTTACTTTTGTTCAATACATCGTTAATGTTGAACGTGATAACACCTTGAGGGTAACCATTTTGCAACAAGAGCTTTCTCAGATCTTTGATAGCGGCCTGTAATAAAGATGGCGAGGAGCAAATTCGGAGGCATCGATAGGTGAGAGTGCGGATGAGGTTGATTTTGTACTTGCGAGGTGTGAATGAATCCCACTTGGTATAAAGGCCTGTGAATGTCTTTTTCCGGTAGACAGATGTAGAGAGAGTGTTGTCAGGGCAGCGTTTGAGAAGGATGTCTAAAAATGGAATCTTATTGTCTTCTTCGAATTCAATAGTAAACTTGATGCTATCGTGTCGACTATTTAGAAAATTTAAAAACTCATTAGCATTGTTTTTGCTGTCAAACGTGGTGAAGGTGTCATCTACATATCTGAACCAAAGTGAAGGGCAGAATCTGCTCTTCGTCAACCATTTTTCTTCAAAGTGGCACATGAAAATGTTAGCCAAAACGGGGCCTAAGGGTGAACCCATGGCTACACCATCAATCTGATCGTAGTATTGCCCATCAAATATAAAGTGACTCTTCTTAGTGGCGAACTGTAACAGACTTTCAAAACAGAACGAGGTAATTGCGGAGGATCAGGGAGAGAATACAATCTGTCAAGACAAATCTGTATTGTTTCATCAAGTGGCACATTTGTAAATAGAGAAGTGACATCCAGAGAACACATCATTCCGTTGTTATGTTTGTATGTTTTGGCCCAATCTGCAAAACTAAATGAATCTTTAACCGTGTGCTGGTTGGTGGAAATTGGTTGAAGTATGCCAACGAGGTAGGAAGCAAGATTGTAATTGTAGGTGTTCACAGAGGAAACAATTGGGCGGAAAGGGCAGCCAGCCTTGTGAACCTTTGGCAGACCATACAAAACACCAGGAGAAGACCCACTGGGTAGAATCTTGTGGAATGTTGCGTCATCAATAATTCCGTCTTTTTTGATTTTGCGAAGATATGCAGAAAGGCTATCTTCTCTAGATTTAGTTGGATTCTGCTTTAATTGTTTGAACTTGGTACCATCAGAAATCAGTTTCTTCATTTTATTAAGATAATCAAGTCTGCTCACGATGACAACGCCGTTTCCTTTGTCGGGTCTCGTAATGATGATGCTGTCATCGCTGCGTAAATCACACAAAGCTGCCCATTCATCTTTGCTGAGAATGTTTTTTTGTTTAGTAAAGTCATATGAGTAAATGTAACTATATGAAATATTCTTCAGTTGACTTCTAAGCCGGTCTTGGTTTTCGCTGGTTATAGGAAGATTTAATTTAACAAAATCACGATAAAGCAACTCGAAAGAGCATTTGACCTCATATCTGTCAACGTCTTGGTTGCCCTGACAACACTCTCTCTACATCTGTCTACCGGAAAAAGACATTCACAGGCCTTTATACCAAGTGGGATTCATTCACACCTCGCAAGTACAAAATCAACCTCATCCGCACTCTCACCTATCGATGCTTCCGAATTTGCTCCTCGCCATCTTTATTACAGGCCGCTATCAAAGATCTGAGAAAGCTCTTGTTGCAAAATGGTTACCCTCAAGGTGTTATCACGTTCAACATTAACGATGTATTGAACAAAAGTAAAAACAAACCAAATAACTCTGTTCAGGCTACAGTCCCCAAAAAAGATATCTTAATCGTGTTACCCTACTTAGGTTTTCACAGTAACCAGGTCACGAAACATCTGAAATCCTGCGTATACAATTTGTACTCTTTCGTCAATCTCAAGATCATTTTCCAAAACACACGCCGCATCAAATCCTTTTTTCCATACAAAGATCGCTTGAACCGATCTCAGAGTAGTCATCTATAAAGCTGGTTGCTGGAACTGTGATGAATTCTACATTGGCAAAACAAAACGAAGACTCCATGATAGAAAAACAGAACATTTCAAAGCCCTCGCGAAAAGTGACCATTCATCAGCCATTGCTGATCATGTAAAAACCACTGGTCACGACATTAAATGGGATCACTTTGACATTTTAGCGTCCGGAAAAACTGACGTTCATTGCAAAATTAAAGAGACTCTGTTCATTCAAGAGCTAAAGCCTTCCCTTAATGTCAATATTAGTAGTGAGAAGTTGTTGCTGTTTTAACTATTACTCCTCATTATGTCAAAACACGTACTGCTGCAGATATTTTTCTCAGTCTAGGTTCCAGACCTCTATTTTTGTTACGATATATATATAGGTTTCAAATATTGTAACGGTCACTTTTGAAAATGTATGTTGACTAGCATACGAAACGTCAAGTTCTATAAAAATGCATTGGAATACAATGTTCATCACCGCTGTATGTGTTACTTTCTTAATCAAGCTTCGATGGCCTAAGAGCAAGAGTTTATATGATATTGTTGCGGAAACATTGTTGCGGAGGCAAATGTTTCCCAGTTTAGCCGCGCGGGAAACCTCTGTTGCGGCAACAAATTTTGCTGCTCGGAAACAAAAAATGTTTTTGCCTGAAGTAAAAAAAAAATTTTTTCCCGGACACAAATTTTGCGTCCGAAACAAATGTTTCCCAGTTTAGCCACGACGAAAACAATGTTGACTAGTTTCCAGTGCCGCTCGCTCATTAAACGATAGTGTTTCCTAGCAACGGCAAGAGTACTGACAATTAAAATGGCCGACTGCGAAGAAATTGGAGCGGGTCAAGCTAAAAAAAAAACGGAAAGGAAAGATCCTCTCTCCGCTTGTCTTCGTAGCCAGTGTCTATCTGGGCGTTTTTTTCGGGTATCCTCACCTTCCTCGTCCAAACAAGCTACTATGATACATAAAGCAGCTATTTTTTGGCTGCTTTGAGCACAACGCTTTCTTAAGAGGTGGAACGCCATGTTTACAATTATACATGCATTGTGTGTAGCCCTGGGGACGAGAAAATGTAAATCCTTCCCCAGACTTCTTCGGTAGTCAGTTTATCATTGCACGCATGCGTAGCTCATTTGTTTTCGCATACAATGTTTCCTCGTTTTGCCACTGTGGCAGCAAAACATTCTGTTTGTTTCCCGCTAATTTAGCCACCCAGGGAAACATAACAAGCAACAATGTTTCCGCAACAATGTTTCCTAGTTTAGCCAGGCCTCAACGGATATTTTTCCGGATTCGCAAATGTTTCCGGATTCATCAATTTTAGAGTATTCGGATTCGTTGGTGTTTACACTGAAAGGATATTCGGATTCCTAACACACGACGACAACTCCGCAAACATTCCTGATGAAATGGTTAACAAGCTGTTTGTTGCCTCGACAACGAGAAAGAAAGTGCCGCCAAAAAAAAGTAGGGGGAGTCTGAAGTTTTCTTTTCACTCGCCGACCACGTTGTCGCCAATCATGTTGTCCAATCAGGGATTTGGCAGGGTCTTATCCAGAATCGCCCAGGTTTTCGATCGTGCCATCATCGTCTCCGATTAAGTGTGAAGGACGACAACATCGTTTGCGCCGATAATTTTGGTTTCAGTTCTGAGGAATATGGCGTTACCCATTATAAAAGATTGCCTGGACCTGTAACCGAATGAGGCAGCCAGCGACCACTATCAATGGCCATCAATATAACTACGACTAGATCCGCCATTTTGGTTCTACCGCAAACTCAAAACTTCGCAGGCGGAGAAATATCCGGTTTCGGGAGAAAATCGTTTACACGACAAAACTCTCCGGATTCAAAAGTTTTCGGATTCAAAGTTCCCACTTTAAATTCCGGCAAAATCTCCGGAGACATCACTGTTGTAAAGCTGGTTCTGAGACAACTTAATAATGAATTAACTCAACAAACTCAACGATCATCTGCAAACTCACGCGGTCGCTCATCTGTGGGGCGGCCCATAAAAGGACAGGGGACCCCAAACCGAAGGGGTCCCCACAGGTTCAACAATATTAAAACAATCACAAAACCGGGGATTTTTTTTTTCGGATTCGTCCACTTGCGTGTAAACGGCAAAACCAATCCGGTACTAAAACATTCCGGATTCGTCACGAATCCGGAACAACTGATTTCCTCTAGTGTAAACCTAGTCTAAGAATATAGCTTATGACATTTCCGTTTTATTGGGTTTCATTGCGTTGAAGAAATTTTGGAGTCAGTCTGTAGGTAATAAAGCCTGTTGAAAAGACCGTGAATTTAATCTTCCTGGCCTCAAAAGGCATACAGGAGAAAGCTAGCTTTAAGAGCTAGCTTTAGGACAGAATTGCATCAAGATTATCAGTGACAAGTCACTCAAATTCTGTGACTGTATATCTGTCCGTTTTCACAAAAATTTGATTTGTCACTGATAAACCTGATACAATTCTGTCCCACAAGGCTTTCCACGAGGCTTATCGTAGCTCAAATAAAAGGAAATACCTCTCCTGTACGCCTTTTGAGGCCAGCAAGACTAAATTCACCATTCATTTATTTAATTTCGGCAAAAGCTTCTGCAATATCGTTTCATGTGAAATAGGCAAGTTCAGAGTAAAGTTAGTAATGTCTAGATGTTTAGACAGAAAAACGTTAAAATAATTGTCACGACAAAAAGGAGTAATAATTGAAATTTTGACGACTGAATCGATTCTAAACAGATTGTAACGAGGTACGTAGATGTAAAAAAAAAGCAAAGTGTGCATGGCAAACCGTCAGTCTTACGAACAAATTAACATACGACACATGCTCGTCTATCGTCATAAAAAAACGTTAGATCGATTGCAAAAAAAAGACGAAAAAAAAAAACACATGAAGTCTCTCCAAATTAACGAAATACTACATTTTTGGACATTATTTCTCGGTACTGTACATATTGAGATCTATGTTATGCTGTTTAAACAGAATGGAATTAATACTCGAAGGACCTCGGAGATATTAACTGGATATATGGCTACTCTTAAATTCGAGTTGAAATGAAGTTCGTGTATGTA
>OZ026600.1:7660947-7675947 GCA_964020085.1 Micromussa lordhowensis
ACTCGACTGTCCAACGGTTCCACAGGTCCATTGTCTCGTGTGAACGTTGTCAATGAAAAGCAAAGTGAACTCAGCAGTATCTTTACTGTAAAGCTTCAAGTTTCTCCGGTGTGGTGTGGACGGAAAACATTTGATGCGTTTTCGGAGTGAAACCGGCTCCGTTTAAAAATTCCTCTGGCTTAGTGTGGACGGGACTTAAGCAAAGAATAGAAGCAAAAGAAATGTTTGTGAATGATTCAGCTTTTACTTATCCCTTTGTTGTATTTCTTTTAACATTTTCGTTAAGGTTTTAAGCTCAATACCCATACTTATTACCCGCAGTTATTCAATGACTTCCTCAGCCCTTATTTTAACAACGGATCATTTTGTTGATCGAAGGCCGTCAATCCATCCATGAGACATCATTACAGTGATCATTGGCTGAAAAAGAAAAGAGAACTCCTCTAATCAGGCTCAAATACTATGATGAAGTATACACGCGAAATTTGATAGACGTCTTAATAAAAATAATAATCAATTTTGTGAGGCACCTTGAGCATGGAGCTGTTTAAAATATGGGCGTATTTTCTCATCAGTCTCTGCAAGTTACTTCCTTATTCAACTAATTTTAACAGCTTCTTGTGAATCATTTTCTGATTAAATTCAAATACGTCTTTTTATGCTACAGCAAGAATGTCAACGTGGAGAAGAACTGCGGAGAAAGAAAGAAACCGGCTGGGATGGCATTCGTGGGGGCTTGCTGCCGCATCGGCGGCAGACCGGGATGGATGGCGCAATCTTCTGGCCGGCCTCAAGAGTCCTCATGGGCCCGATAAGGATTAGTAGTAGTAAGAATGTCAACGTGGCAAAGCTTGCCTCGTGCCACTGACTTTTGTAGTTTCATAATGTGTTTTATTATGAAAGCGAAAGAACATAGACACTGTTCACTGAACTGATTTTATCGAAAGTAACCTTCTTAAAAATATATTCCAAACGTGTTGAGAAGATTCCCGAAATTTTAATATTAGCGTTGACCAGGTTTTCGACATTGACAGTTAAGTTATTTTAGGGTGGAAATTATTTTTAGATTATTAGTTTCTCTCAGCCGTGGCGGTTAAAATTAAAACTTTATCTGCTGTCAGAACAACACTCTGAAACCTTAAAATTTCTCAATAACGTCTCGGTTATTTAGCCTCCAGGCTCAATATTTGTACTTCTTTTAGTTTACATAATTATATATCTATTAATTTATTATTCATTCAAAATATTTCCCCGTTTTCTGATTGCTTAAACACTGACTCCTGATAAGATGTTTCCTTAGCTTTTTGCCTGGTAGAGCATCCAGATTCCTGCACTCGAGGGACAGCAACTTCTCTCCACTTATCGAGACCAACGTCATAATCTCTGGGAGCTCTGCTGTGATAAACGGTGAGCAGAAGGAGAAAATCATGTTACGTTAAAAAGCTGAATTAATGTCTACTGAAATTCATCACTGAAAACGAAGTGTTCTGAACGATTTGCTTTGCGTTTTTTCAGAAATTTGAAGATTACACACTTTCAGAGAAAATAAAGCCTCGTGTATTTTTCTTTACATAAATTTGTAGATTGATACTGTCGAATCGGTGTTTAAGGAATGTTTAATGGTAAATGTGAGGCTTTGTGTAGCATTACTCTTTGCGAGCTCCGAGACATTTTGATTTGTCAAATTGCGAGACCGGCTTCAAAGTGTTTAGCGCAAGACGTTTAGACTCTAAGACGTTCAGACGTCATTTATCAAAACAAGGAAACAAATCGGACCTCCAGACTTTCTTTACCTTGCAGAAAAACGAACGAGACTCCGAGGCAGTTTTGTGAAAAAATCGACTAGGAGACGCACATAATGGCAAAAAAATCGAGACTGCGACAGCCTTGAAATTCGGCGAAAATTTTGCGAGACGTAAATTTTGCGAGACGAAAATTTTGCGAGACCCCTTTGTTTTGAAAGAATATAAACAGATCTCGAAAGCTCTTAGCTTCTGACGTCTGATTTGATAAAAGTGGGTGTAATCACAAACTTCCCATTCCACATAAATAGCTGTAAAACAAATTCGGTGATCAAATCTTCCTCAGTCATTTCAATGAGAAGTTAACCAAAGAGCATACTGAAAGAAACTCAAACCACAAAAAATAACGTTAATATTTACCGGAATGGATTGTGCGTTGGAAGTCTTAAAGCGGTAGCCCAAAGCGCCATGCTATCGAACATCTCTTGATAGTTGTATGTTCCTGTGTTACTGCTGGGAACTTACTTGGCGAACTGTTTTGAGGTGACCTAACAACTTCCTTATCACTGTTGTGAAACTAAATTCTCCAATTACTGAGTGGTTACTTTTAGTTTAATCTGCTGACGGTCTTGTGACTCTATACTTAAGGTCAGAATCCACGTGTGCGTTGAATCTAAGCCGTTAGCATCTATGCAAACTCTCCCGGATTCTTCTGAATACAGACCGTATATATATGTATCTCCCAGTCTTCTGAATGGGTGACCACATCTAACACAATTACGAAGGAATAAATGCGCATAAGTTTTTTTTTCAGGCTGATTTTTGACGTTTTTTTTTTGGGGGGGGGGGGAGGAAATGTTTGGATGTTTAACATTTTTGTGTTTGAATTGGCGGAGCTCCATGTCAAAAAATTTCTCTTTAGGGTCAAGAAGGGCAATCTTCTGGATTTCTTTCGGCTTTTTCTTTCTCTGCTAGTTAGTTTTGTTACTCGTTTTGTTGAAGAGCTTGTTATACTACAAGCGCTATTTATTCATAGCAAACTAATTATTTATAATTATATTCCATCTTTTATCTTGGATCACTGACTATGTAACAATGTTTCTAGAAGGCCACAAGTACGGTTTTTTAACTATTAAGTGTCACCCTCTTAAAATAAAGATTGGTCGATTGATAGGTCATCGACGTAATGCATATGATGTCTGTATAATAATCTGATGGTAGAGGAAGCCGGGCTTCGTAAATCGGTTATTTAAATGTATAACAAATGAGAGGCTTAGTATTATACAATTCATTCTCGCTTGGCGAAATGCAACTGTCACTCTGCCCCTGATGGCAAAATTGTCTAGCAGTTTAGGATTCAAGTATACGTGAAGGTATTTTGAAATGCCAGGATTGATAATAAAATGTCAATCTGACAACTGCTTTGATTTGCTTAAACAACGTGCTTTCTGAGAGTGTTTCATATTTTCAGGAAATTCCATGCGCTGTGATTGGTCAGTTCATCTCCATAGCGCAGTCACGTCCTTCACGTCACGTCCTTCAGTCACGTGCGTGCTTTATCGAGTAACGTACGTGTTCCAGGAGGTCACGAGCTTCAGAGCCCATAATATTTATTGAAAACTTTTTTTCCTCGTGCTTTTTTATGTTATATAACTATTGCTGGTTTGAATTAAATAAGCATCCGCGTGCTGCAAAAAAGCGTGCTCATATAACTAAACTCGACACGTCAGCTATTCTTTATACGAACCTGAGCAAGTATCAATCTCCCAGTCACCCCATCGACAGATGTTTTCTGTGCGCCCCTTTGAACGTTCTTTAATTTAGATATTTACTGAACTCCTTTTTACATAGTTCTGAGTAAAAATAAAAATTCTGCCGATTACAACTTTTAGCTCTGCCACATTCAAAAGACAAGAACACTTTAATTAGCGAGGGATAGTTTTGAAAAAACTCAGGCGTTCTATAAAAAGAATGTTTGCAGAATTGATCACAGTCACATGCGATCTGTGGACCTTTTATAACTCTATATTGCACGTGTACTCTTGAACTTGCAGTAAATCCAATTTCTCTACAAATGTAAGCTTTTTTGACTATAAAAAAATAGAACGAGCTTGAGTTCACGATTTTTTTGTTATAAGTTGATCGCACTCCACTTGTTATTGTCTATATATCCTCACGTGCTTTGCAACGAGACAAACCAGCGGAACATTCGACCATCGAATGACGAATCGCACGGGTATAGAAAAACAAAACAAAAAGCGAACAAAAAAACTGGCAAACAATCAAAACCCGAATCACGATGGTGGACTTATGTTTTGAAACAGGCGCATTTTCAACGCACTGCAATGAAATCAGCAGTAAACTGATTTAGTTTGTCCAAGGTTTAATAAGCAGAACAATGGCTGTGCACGTGCGTTATAAAACTGCGTAGTTTGAGGACTCATTTCTCGTATTTCCATTTGGAATTGAACGCTGTCACTGCACATTTAGCCTGAGCACGTTTTGAGAGCCATTTGCGTACTGAACAGATCTAGACTATTGCAAATTTCAAGGAACGAGTGACGAACAAGGATTTATCCTGAGGCAATGTGACTATAGACAAAAGTTATTTTACTTTCACATTAATTTTGTGGAACCATGAGTAAGGATTTATCTTGCGACATTGCGACAATTTTTTTTTAGTTACACATTTTCGGAAAACATGAGTAGGCTTTCGAACTAAGAAAAGGAACGAAACAAATGATAAAACTGGAATAATTCGTGAACGAAATTCCATCATGACTTTCCGTGAAGATATCAACCAAAACACGACTACCTAGACAAAACAGGAAAATTAAGGACTATACCAAGCAAAAATATTTGTACTGGCTAGCTGACCTTGTCTGTTGAATGAATGAATGATCACAAGACCAGCACACGACAAACCAGCGAGACTTGGTCTTTTCCATTTTACCGATTTTTGAAGGAATTTATTCAAGAATGTGCCGACTTGTATATTTTTAGAATATTGTCTGCTACCTTGTTCTCACTTTCATTTTACTAAAGTGGTACCGTTATGTAAGTTTTATAATTATCTCTGACAGCCGTGTGTAAATAGAAAGCTTTCAGTTTTCAACATATTAAAATGGTCGACCAACGGAGGAATTAATGTCATTCTTGTGTTATTTTTTGACTTTCTTATATTTGCCGAGGAATTATAGGTTTGATGGAACTCAAGAAACTAAATATGAGACGACAACAATTTTGACATTTGAATTCACCCAATTTACCGATTTACTGTTAGTATATGACTGTGGAATTCTTCTATCATTAGTTCAAATTTATCAGTAGTTCGCACTATGCCGGGGACTGAATTTGAAAACGTGGAATTCTTCTCAATGTGTTCGGTAGAGAGCAAATAAAGTTATAACTATAGTACTTTATAATTAGTTCGAAAGTTTTCAAAAACGCTTTTCAAAACGGAGGAATTTGGCGTTTCAGTGAAGACGGAAAAATTTTGAAAACGCTTGCGGAAGTTACAAAACGACGTGACGAGAATCATGTGATTTCCCTGTAAGTGCTTATGTGTGTTTTTTTTTTTGTATAGTAAAATCTATGGAATGCGATTCAATTCAAAGTGCTCCACAGCAACAATTTGTTATTATCTTTTCTAAATGTGATTTCCGATCCCTGCCCGAGGTTTCCCAAAACACAAATCGCTGAATGGTTGGTGATTGTTACGTTTTCAAATTTCTCCTGCGTGGTGTGAAAGGAAAATATTTAATGCGTTTTAAGAGTGAAAGACCGTTTTATATTTATTCGGCGTAAGTACTGTGGACGGGGCAGTTCGTTTGCATTCAGTTGAAATTGAGTGTGCTAGCATTCCTAATTGCTCCTTTCGATATATGAAAATTCAGCTTGGCAGTGAGGCTTAGAGGACAAAAACAAAGGGAATTGAATGACCTTGTTTATTCATTTCTTTTGCTTGTGTCCTCTAGGCTCGTTGGCGAACGTGGCCTATTTTCTCAGTGATGTATGAGTAATCCCACAAAAGCATTGGCAATTGAGGACTTGCATTTGAAAATTCTTTCAAATTGCACTGATTTTGAGAGAATTCTCAAATATCACGTAATATATCAAACACGAGCGACAGTGTTTCATCGGGAAATCCAAACACCGAGAAGAGAGTTGAAAATACGACGCGCAGCGGAGTATTTTTGACGAAATTCGAGGTGTTTGGATAGCCGATGAAACACTGTCTCGAGTGTTTGATATATCTTCTCAATCGAAACAAAAACTAAGGAGTAAACGGAGAAGTAAAATCGTCAAAATCTATGCTAATTAAGACCGGATATCCAAACCACCGTCACGGTCATGATTTCCTTTGTTTTAACTTGATGAATTATTAATGAGTTTGAGAATCGTACTTGAAATACTTAATTGCATTCGCATTTATACGATGACCTATACGAATTTCTCAGTTTCATCATGAATTCTGTTGTGGTGGAGCAAAATCTTCGCTGAACAGATATTGTTCCGTTTGAATGGTACGTTGAGACGGGTCACAGATAAATGCTTGACTGAAATAGACCAGAAAAGAAGATAGAAAATATAATACTAAACATTTATTTTATAAATTCACTTTGCCTGTTATATTACACAGTGAATACTTGAGTACACAATAAAACACCTAAATAAGTGAAACTGTACGAAAATCAATGCAAAATAACCTCAATCATGTACTAGCTATAATTTCTTTATTGAAAACTATCGGTATACAATAAAAAGTCGGAATACGGAGTTCCTTCTTGTCAGTTCCAGTGAGAATTGAAATAATTATTAATTTCTATAGACCCTTTTCATAAATAGCTGCCAATTTTAATTTTTTTGTATGCATTTACGTTAGACTCACTAACCTCGTTTAAAAGTAATTTTTTTTAATTGTCAACTTAAAAACGAGGTTAGTAAGGATAATTTTAACTCTTTCAAAGTAATTTATAATTGGCAGTCATTTATAAAAAGGGTCTATAGCTATACCGTAGCTATATGTGGATCAGATAAACCATCTTTTACATTGGACTTAATTAAATAATGGCTTCTATCATAAAGAAAAATTGGAACTAACGCAACACCGGCTGAGAACAATTTAATTGGACAAAAGCATAAAAATTGAATCTCTCTCTTTAAGCCGTCTTTTTAACTAGTTGGTTCTTTGGCTCTCTCTCCCGGATCAGCGCTCGCCTTCTCTTTTGGTCTCGTCTACTTGACCTGTTTCCCTGGTAACGTGAACGTTACTCTTGCCCGGCAAAACAGTGGGGCTTCTATCGTAAGGAGGCTTTCTTTTGACACGTCACCGATCTGGGATCTACGTCATTGGGCAGCATAACGCAACGACTGACTGCAATGTTCATCTACCTGCAAGCCAGAAGTAATCAACTTATTTCCTCGGAGTTGCAGCTTGACCTCGTCAGGTTTGAAACCTCTGAAATCCAATCTTCGCTGAAAGTTGCCGTTGTTTGCTTCCTCGTGCGCGTGTTTTGTACCCTCGATTACGAGAACGCTTCCATTTTGTGTAATGCGTGACGTCACAGTTGTGGGATCGACACCTTGAGGAAGTTTGAAGACTCTCTTGAACTCGTGTTTCTCGAATCCATCTAATCGTTGGAACTCATACTGGCCATGTACTATTACCTTTTCGTTATCCACCTCAATCTTTTCGTTATCCACCTCAAGCGAGATTTCTTCTTTTGTAATGCCCATGCAGCACACAAGCGATCTTTATTTTTCCCTGAAACGTCATAGCCCCTGGGAGCTTGATTGTAGTGTCGACTGGAAAAGCTGAAGGGAGCAGTTGAATGCCAACCAGATTGAATATTGTAATTGACGTTTGTTAAATTTTATTCTCTGTCAGAGAGCTCTACAGTTCTAGAATTGCTGGTATTCTGTTTTCTTAAGGGTTTCGGATACTAACTACAAAGTTCTCCAGCATAAATAGCTGTAAGATCAAGTGCTAAAAACTTCCTTATCGGTTGCAGTTAAGCTGCACAAATTGGACATTCAAATATAAGTCCAATCTCTACGAAAATGATTTGAAATTTACCTGTATGGATCATAGGTTGGAAATTGATTAACGAAAGGCATGTCGTCTTGAACTTCTTCTCTTGATATTTTTCTCGTCTTGTATCTTGCTTGTAACTTCTTTGAAAACGTTTTGAACTGTTGATCGGTCAACTGAAAACCTCCTTATATACCCGAAAGATCGAAAGTTACTAAAATTTAACACTTAGTCAATGGTTCGTAGGAATGACAGAACAGGTTTTCTCCTGACATAGTGTGACGGGAGAGTAACTATTTCATTTTCATTTACATTACTACTTTCTAAAAATAACAAAAAAAACTACGGAAACATCCACCGATAGTTTGTTGCAAAAACAGACCTTTTTAATTTCATACCATATGTATAACACTTAAAAACATCGAGTCCAAGAAAACACCCAAAACACCAAGTGTCAATTAACAAATTGACGTCAGTTTTTCATGCGTCTGTCCTGTTATTGATCATAAATTTTGTCATCACATTGTCAAAGTAGCTGTGGATAGCCGAGTGGATCCGCAGACTACTTTGACAATGTGATGACGAAATTCATTGTCAATAACAGGACAGACGCATGAAAAACTGACGTCAATTTGTTTTTTACGATAACAAATGGTCGAATTGCCCGCTCTCGCTCGCTGACGCGTCGCACCAATTTCAAATTGATGTGTCTGTCCGCATATTGACGATAAAAATTAGCCAATGAGCGCGCGAGAATTTCTGCAGTTATCGTAAAATGAGCATTTTACAACAGTTGGTCTGGTAACTCGCTTTTCAAGAACACACTGATTTGGCCATTACTAATACTGTGATTAGAAATGGAAAGACCATTTTGAAATTAGCTTACATGCACATTTTCAGGTTTGTATACTTTAAGAGGGAATTTCGAAGGATTTGTATGAGAAGAAGACGCTTTGGACTGCGTGCTCCAGTCACACTCCAATGGTTTTCTATTCAAACCCTCGTAATTTTGCAAGTTTTCAAATTTTGCCTTTCGGTTCAAGAGCCTGGAATTTTCCATTCTTGATTTTTTTAAATTCATATTTATTTTACCCCTCTCTAATATTTTACCTGTTGTATGGCAGCAGCTTTCTTTTGTTGTGATAGATATAACGAAAAATGTTTCTTGAGGGCAAAGCTTCCATACAAAGCCCTTTAATTTTTGCAATATTCTACTCGTTGTGAATCTCAATGTAACATGGAATTTGTCTGAAAAATTGCTGCTCATTGAACATGCATTCTTTGAATGTCAATCTTTCATGAAATTAAGTGACGAGTCTCTTCAATGGTTCAATAGCTTACAAAAAATTAACGTCAGCCTCACCTCGCTACAATACTTTCTCAATTTACCAACACCAAACACTAATGTTTCCGATAAAGAGACAAAGGATTTGCAAAGCAGTACATTACGCTTGCAAAACAATGCAAAAGAAACAAGATTCTTCTGAATTCATATCCAAATTTATCATCCAGCTTGAAATAACTTGCCCTTCCCCCAGCTATATACACGTGTACAAGCCGGAATATATTGTTTGTAACATGTATTATAGGAAAATTCATTACCTGACGAGGGAATTCTACCGTAAATATTATAGATTGTCTATTGTTAAGAATAATATTAGTTGCAACACCTCTCTTCTTTTTGCACTATTTTTGTAATTTGTTGCAACATTGTTATGAATGTATTTAATAAAATAATAATACTACTACTAATAAAAAAGTTCCTTATTCAGCTACTATAGAACTCCTTAAAAAAAGACGTAAGTGGGCACTAATTTAACACAGTTGAAATACGATTTATCTCAAAATAATTGGCCTGTTTTCGTCGCCTTTTTGATTATTTCGCTGCGCTGTATTACTTCGACGCGCGGTGAAGAAATAGTCTGAATTCTTGGTTTTAAATTCTCAGTACATTCAATTGTTGGGAGTGGATGATCCAGGGTTAAGACAAAAACTGGGAATTTCACTTTTAATTAACACAGGACCAGTTTCAAAGACGGTTGTCATGGCAAAGGCACAATGGATGTCATGTTGTCATTTAGAGTTCATCTAGGTCACGTGTTGTTTGAAGTTGATCGCTGTCCAAGTGTCAGGTTAACTTGTTGTAATCAGGCCCGGGTTGTTAGGAAGCAGTTAGGAACGCTGATGAAGGATTATAAACGTTACCGAAGTATTATGTTTTGTCTAGAAATGTTTTTCACTGCTTTTGTTTCGTGTATTTTGAGGGAGTGGTGGCCTCATGGTTAGTGCGCTCGACTCCGGAGCGAGCGCTCCGGGTTCGAGGCCTGGCCTGAGACATTGCCTTGTGTTCTTGGGCAAGACACTTAACTCTCACGGTGCCTCTCTCCACCCAGGTGTATAAATGGGTACCGGCGAATTTAATGCTGGGGGTAACCCTGCGATGGACTTGCATCCCATCCAGGGGGGAGTAGAAATATTCCTAGTCGCTTCATGCCACGGAAACCGGGATAAGCTCCGGCCTGGTGGGCCACTTGGCTCGTGTGCAGACTTTTTTTATTTTGAGGACCTTGAGATAATTCAAACTCCAAACAGAAGGCCAAACAACATAAACAGAAAACCTCACCATAAAGTTACAAAACTCAAATCAAAATTCTCGCTTATCCTGGGTTGGCTAAATAGGGCATTGAACAACCGACCCAGAAGCTCCGCTTTTAGTCTCGGCTAAATCTTATTATATACTCAGCTAGAAATACTTCTTGCTTAGGAACACATCAAAATTCCGCCTACCAAGGTTGGACCATTCGCAATGACCATTCGCCTAATCGCCTCCTATAGATCTGGCATGGGCAGATTTGGGTTCAAGAAAATCAAAAAAAATAAAGCCAAATAACCTCAATCATGTACTAGCTATAATTTCTTTATTGAAAACTATCGGTATACATGTACTTCTCCTCCGACCGAACGCTCGGTAACAGTCGCCCTTGTTCGTCCTTGAACAAAACTGAGCCGAAGGGCCTGTGGGAAAAGATAGCGCCAGTAATCTCTTGTATTACGTGTGGAATCCAAATACTTCGTAATCTGTAACAGTGAATTTGTCCGTCCCTGCTAAGTACGTCGTTTGCTGACCTGGAGGGACTTCAAACGAAAATCCAAGCTCACTATAACCTTTCTCCTTCTCTGATTTAATTTGTAGGTCGCGATTTCCTCCAAACGTCGGTCCAAGGGTGCTATCACAGAAAAAGCCTTTCAACTTACTCTTATTGATTGATATTCTGGTTGGTCTCAGTCCATGCGGGTTGACTATGCTAAACAGGAACGCCTGCGTGCAAGTTATCCACATAATTCGACCTGTAAATGGCAATGTAACCTCTTATTTTCACTTAAATCAAATCGTCTTCAGGATTAGTTAACAGAAACGTTTAACTGTATCAATTAGAGTCATGTCAGGCGCGGATCCAGGGGAGGTGAAATGGGTGAATTTTTACCACCCCCCCTCCTTTATCTGAGCCCCCTTCTTTCTTTTTCTTTTTTTTTCCATCGGAAATCAATCATGCTGATGCACAGACCTCAAACACCTCAACCTGGCTTTGGTTCTATTACATTATTACAAAAATTCTGCATGTCCCTAGTTCCCAAGAGAGTATGAAGGAGAGTTCATTTACCAAATAAACTTTATTCTTGTAATCCCCTTCAAGTCATTTTTAGATACGGCATCCAGTCCTTCCGCGGATGATGTTTTCACGCTAGTTGTGTGGATGTTTTCGTGGACGATAAGAATTTGCGTAAAGCTGCTTGGACTGTCCTCGCGAGTAAAATCCACGTCATACGACTGCCTATTTGTAGATCCTTTTGACATTCCTGAATCTAGGATCGATTTAAAAATAACTTGAGAGGGATCACTTTAATTAGGGATGAAACCCACATGGGGTTAAATCTCTCATTCTTGATCTTGTCCCATTTTACAAGTGCTTTATTGCCAGCCACTCTAGTGATTCCTAATGTGCATATAGGCTCACTTGTTATAAAAGTTAAAACTGACATTGAAACTGAGAAGTAAACTATACGAGGGGCTCTTACAAAGTTGGAATTAAAAATTTATAAAAGAAAAAGAGTTGTTTCAAATTTATTTTGGAATAGATGGATGAAAAAGGCGATTTGCATGCATGATGGCGTCATTTGACTACAATTACCACTGCTCGTGAATCCTTTACTTTTTTCTGTTTCTTATGTTAATTAGGGCAATTGCTAGTTAAAGTGCCACTATGATGAAATTCTCGATATCCATTATTTTACATTTTCGGGGACCGTTTAAGTGCCACTATGATCAAATTCTCAATACCCATTTTTTTACATTTTCGTACACAATCCGGGTCTTTCCTAGATACCTTGCCAAATTCAATCTATTACGAACATTAGAATTCATGTTTTTTGGACCTTTGTTTTCGAGAATTTACGGCCGCCATTAATTTTTCTTTGGTCCAAGTCTTGGTTGAGAACTGGAGAAAAAGACGTCATATTCTCAAAAATACCACACAGATTGAAATTATAATAACAGTTAGCACAGCAGTTCGCATAGAGAATAACAAAAACTTTGGCTCAATTATTCGTGCAATTTTCTGCATTCATTGTTTTTATAATTCAACCCGTGCGGTATTTTTTAGAATATGACATCATTTTCTCAAATTCTCAAGCAAGACTTGGAACAAGTAAAATTAATGGCGCCGTAAATTCTCGGAAATAAAGGTCCAAAAACAGCGAGTTCTAATGTTCGTTACAGATTGAAATCTGGCAAGATAGCTAGGAAAGACCTATTGTGTCCGAAAATGTAAACTAATGGATATCGAGAATTTCATCATAGTGGCACTTTAAAAAAATACACACTTATTGCAAAGAGCAGGGCACGTAGTTCCCGGTGTTGTGGTGTAGTCTTGTCTCACTAGTCGGTGCTTCCCATAGAGTTAACCTTAATGTACATAGGGTTTAACCTTATTAGAAATAAGATGTGTGCCTAAAAATGTATCCTTGCAAACTTACTTCTCGTCCACGATACGTCGGTAAAGCCTCCAAAAATGTAGTTTCCATTTTTCACAATGGTGACTGTTGGACCTAGATTATCACATTTGGAGTGAAAGGTTTCAGCTGCAAAGCCATCTCGAGAAGCTCGGAACAGAAGGCGCCATTTTCCTTGCAAAGGAGACAGCCAAGCATTCAATACTTTCTGATGTTCTTCGTTAATCAAAATGTCTGACTCTAGAAATATCTCAGTAGCTGTAGATGCTGGAAATGTAGATTCGTTGGGCACCAGCTCGTCTATCATTCCTTGAATCTGATAAAATTCAGCTTCTTCTAGGAGCTCCTTCACAAGTGTTTTGTCTTCCGGCAAAGTCAATTTTCCAGTGCGAAGATAATTGAGTATATACCGGAAGTGAGTTCCATCTCGGTCGATAAAGAACGCGTCGTCTGCATAAGGTTTTAGTTCAAACCTTCCTGAAAACATGGCCGCCAGCATCGAATCTGGGTCTTTGGTCAGCGTTTGAACGCTTGTAGTGAAGTGGTGGCCGCCTACATTGAGATTGACGGTCATGCGGAATCGAAAAGTGAAGCTGATCCAGTTTTTTCGACATGGACTTGTTTCTCTCCTTCGTCTTCTGTAAAAGCCAGACAATTAAGAATTGTAACCCCTATACTACAGAAAACCTGGCTGCGAAAACAGCAAAACATTGAATTAAAGCGAAAATATTTATCTTCGAAACAGTTTATATTAAGTGCTCCGAGAATTCGTCAACTAGACAATCAAAATGAATCGCTTAGCATTTCCAAATTAACAAACAAAAGATACCCACAAGCAGAGTCAAGGGATTTAAGGAAAGCATTAATTTTTCGTCGAAAATCTGTGTTCTCAGCTGCCGTGATCAGAGACACTGCGTAATTTAAACAGTGAGCGAGACATTCGTTCGAATTTTTTATCTTTACTTTATCGGAAAATAATAGATGCAAATTAAAAGAGCACCTGAAAATTAGTCATTCTCAGGCTCAGCGAGGTCCAAATGGCACGCTTAGACCACTTGCCATTTGCCGAAAATTAAATGACTTTTCCTCATATGTGCCGAGCCAAATTTTTTTCCATGAGTAGATCACATGTTCAGTAGGTCCGATCGAGCATGTGTGAGCTTTTACCCGGCATGGATGAGGAAAAGTCGCTCACACAACAAAATCCTTGCCGAACCATTTTTCTTGGTGAGCCTACCAGTTACAACGGAACAGTGCGAAACATTTTCTCCCGTGTAAATCGACTTCAAATGAGAAAATAAAAGATATTTTGACGGAGGTATATGACTTACAACTGTTGAAGCTCTGTGCGTGCTGTCTGTTGAACTTGTTTGTTTGGAACATGTACAAAAAACTTCCATGGGTTGGGTGACAATTATAAAAATAAATGGTGACTCCTATTGGCTGCTGAGATCATTAACTTGAAAATGTATGCCATAAGTCACTGTCAGTCGTCATAATTATCATAATTGTCCTGTCGATGACAGTATTGTAATTTATTGTTTAGCCTTAGGTATCTCAAAAGGAGGTGCTTTACATAAATAAGCCTTATTGACTTCCTTGCGTCAGAAATATATACAAACGCTCTTTTTTTATTACTTTTCTGGCCGAGGCTGAATATTTTAATTTCCCTGCCAATTTTATGCTGAAAAAAAATCTTATGAACATTCTTACGGATATTTTTCTGGATTCGTAAATGTTTCCGGATTCATCAATTTTAGAGTATTCGGATTCGTTGGTGTTTACACTGAAAGGATATTCGGATTCCTAACCGTTAACACACGACGACAACTCCGCAAACATTCATGATGGAATGGCTAACAAGCTGTTTGTTGCCTCGAAAACGAGAAAGAAAGTGCCGCCAAAAAAAAGTAGGGGGAGTTTGAGACAGTCTGAAGTTTTCTTTTCACTTGCCGACCACGTTGTCGCCAATCATGTTGTCCAATCAGGGATTTGGTAGGGCCTTATCCAGAATCGGCCAGGTTTTCGATCGTGCCATCATCATCTCCGATTAAGTGTGGAGGACGACAACATTGTTTGCGCCGATAATTTTGGTTTCAGTTCTGAGGAATATGGCATTACCCATTATAAAAGATTGCTTGGACCTGTAACCGAATGAGACAGCCAGCGACCACTATCAATGGCCATCAATATGACTACGACTAGATCCGCCAT
>OZ026600.1:7685947-7690947 GCA_964020085.1 Micromussa lordhowensis
TAACTAGTAGTCTTCCAGTTGCTTCTTAGGTTAGTAAAAGAATAATATTGACAAAATAACTGAGCTACTACGCGCGCTCTCATTGGTCGAGAGCATGTAAACACGGTTGTGACGTGTTAGATTCCCGCGTATTTTTGAGAATTATTTTATAAAAGCAATAGAGCACTTTTTCCGTGTTTATATAGCTTCATCTAAACACTCGGAGGGTTGGGAGAATTCTCCAAAGTTATGCAAACCCGAGACGTAGTCGAGGGTTTGCATACTAACTGTCTCGAATTCTCCCAACCTTCCTCGTGTTTATATGAGGCTATATAAACACGGAAAAAGTGCTCTATTGCTTAAATATGGAACTTTTAGAACGTGACAATTGTAATTGTTGTGCCTTTGCTATTAGTAATGAAGGACCAGGTTAGGGTCTATCGAACATAGGCTTGAGAGTGTTTTCCATCGGCGTAGGAGACATACGGGCATTAATGCATGAGCTATCTATTGTTTGTTCGCTTTCCTCTCGAAACTCGCAAAATTCACATCCACACTGTTTTGTTTCAAGAACCAAAAGTAAGGCAAACAAAATTAAAATGCGCCAAATATTCGGCGAAAACTTCTGGGGAAAACTACCCCTTGAGCGAAGTTGCACGTTTAATGAAACACTTCATTTGCATTGGGCATATTTAATGAGCTTTCTCACCCACTTCTCCTCGAAACTTGCCTAAATTCGTTTCAAACCGTAAACCCCATTCCATTTCTCTCTCGAAGTAAAACTAATGAAAGCGTAGACATGCCACAGGCATTCCAATCCGCCAAGTTAACCTTGAACTAAACTTGAAAAGTTTTCCGAGTGTTTGCCAACCTCGCTCGCCGTAAATACATTTTCAGTCGGGTGAAATCTGATTGGTGTAGCGCGAGCATGCGCAGACAAGTGTCCATGGACCCTCACTCCGAGAGCGTAGCGCTGCGTGACAGAGAGGACCAGAATACTCTTTTCATGCATTTTGTGTTGTAGTACGGCTTATCTCGTACATTCGGTTTCCCTCCGCTTCGTGAATTCATTCGTGTAACGATGTACCTATTTAGCGATTCGTGTGATTAAATTCGTGTGATGTGATCATTGTTATCATTGTCATGTGACTGACATCCAAAACAGTCAAATGTTTACAGCTTCTCTTTTCTTTCAATATCCAACAAGCGCTTGTCCAAAATATGCGCTGCTTTTTCAAGAAGCCCATCCTCTCTCGCACCTCCGACACCGACTAACGAAAGTAATTCACGGGACCAATGTTTACAAAAGGATTAGCAAGAAAATGAACAGCTACACCAAATTGGCATCTTAAATTAAAATACGGTAATGCCGGAATTTTCACAACGACGTAAAAAAAAGAACTGGAATATTCTTCTAATCTACTATGGCGATTTTTTTTTTCAGTTACACGGACTCGCCTCAAGTCCGTATAAAATCAATGCCCTTTATCGGTCTTGAGCTTTACTACTAATAAACAACAAAGCGTGAAGAAAAATATAAAAATTTAAGACTATTGATCAGAGTTTTTAGATAGAGTTCACCAGTACTAAAACTGTCTGATTCCTATCTAACCATGTAAAATATCTTAAGCCTGGGGGCCTTTTTTCCTCTACGGAGAGGAAAGAAGCTATTTCTTCAAGTTGCCTGGGGCTGGTGCATGGAATGACAGGAAAGTATTATGACAACACCTCGCCACTAACAATGCACTGAATAACAAAATAATAATAATAAAACAATTACCGCGCTGGAGTCTTCTCTTCGGGTATGTTAGCTTCCTTTGAATGATCAGTCTTGCGGGATAAGCGAACCTTTCTTACAGGCTAGGTCTCTATGACTTTGGCTTAAACATGAAACAAATCAATTTGAAACTGACAGCTGTCAATTGGAAAAACAGCATTATCGAAGCTCATGTCACAACTGCTAGGACCTGCTTTCACCTATAAAGCGTGGAAAGCGCATGCACAACTGCATTTGTCTAGAGTGGGCTTACATAATGAAATATTTTCGCCGACGAAGAAATACTGGGAATTTCATCAAGATAATAGAAATTTTAAGAAACGTAAGACCAACCGTAGAAAGAGCGTCCTGAGTAACAAACATTCTTGCATTCTCAAGTCAACCTTAAGGCTAATCCTGAGCACGAAAATTACGATCAAAGACCACGATTTTAAACAAAAGCAAGAGTACAAAAGGCTACCATTTGGGGTAGACTAGGGAATTTTGACATGTGTTTCTAAGGGAGTAATCCCTTCAGTTCAGAAATTTTCTTCATTAAACTCGTTCTCGGAATTTCGCTGAGTTTTCCTCCATTGTTTAGAGGGAATAAGCGATTTTAAACTAACAGTGGGTGATTGTAAGCATTCTATATCGGTTGATGCCAAAATCATGGTTTCAAAAAACTGCCCAATTATTGGTGAACATGTTGCTGTCAAATGTGTGGCACAATAGGTTACCATAGCAGCAATATGACCTGCTAAAAACACCCTTCATTTTAGCTTTAAGCGCTAATAGCTCAAAAACGAGCCCTGTGACCCCTATTTCTTATTATCGAATTATGATAAGCATGATAAGATGTCACTTTTTGCAAAGTTAAAAGAAATTCTGTGAAGTGGGTTAAGAGCCACCTTAAAATTTCGAAAATTTAAGGTGGCTCTGGACCCTCTCCACAGAATGTTTTTAATCTTTTCCAAACGTTACATCTTATCATGTTTATCTTAATTCGGTAATAAAATTAGGGATCACCGAGCTCGTTATTGAGTTTTAATATTCAATCTTCGTTCACTGTCTAAAATTGGCACGCGTCATTGGTTAAAGTTCATCACGTGAGTTCCGGTTACCTAGCGACATCAAATTGACAGAGTGCGTTATTATAATAACGCATAAAAAGTGTGCAGTGTTCTTCGCACTGTAAGTCTATCGCCAGCAGTGAACTCAAATTGAATATTAAAAGGGTTAGAGACTGTTAGTTCGTGCAGTATTGAACATTTCCCAGCGCGTGCGTGTATTTGAAAACAAAACAATCACAACAGTCTCTAACCCGTAGTGGCAACCTATTATGTCAAAATAAATGGTTGCAACTTGTTTACAAATGATTGGGGATTTGTATGGTACCACTATTGAAGCACAACTTGTTAAACGGTGGCAGTATTAATCCTTCAAAGTATAGCTGTTAGAAAAGTGCTCGAAACTGATGCCAGCCTCCTTAAGGTGCTTCAGTAAGTGACAGCACAAACACGTGTATTAATGCTTTCTACTTCCTTCTCCCTGAGACACCCCGAACCTCAAGTATACCGCAACCAAGCAACGCCAAACTATTAATACCCATAATAACAATCGGCATTGTTGGTACGCTTTTGTGGGACAATCTTAGTCGAAACAGCTGTCTGCAATCGTAAAGCTGAAACTTATGGCGTTCCATCTCCGCCAAAAATCAAAGTTGTAACGCAACATCGAACTTTGCACGTTTGTCATGTAAACATTCATATTCGCGTCAATCAACTTCGAACTTAACAACTCAATGTCGGTAAATACAAACCAACTTGCAACTTCAACGATCAACTCTTGATTTTTCGTCGCTATTACCAAGTTTCCAGGTCAAGTGTACATTTCATGTCGTGAATACCAAGTTTGTAAATTTAGACTTCGTAGTTATGTACATCCACTACTGATATTTCATCAAAATGTGCAACAGCGCGTTTGAACCTACGACTTTATCAGACTACTACTAGGTATACCTATCGATAAAGTGCCAACGAGCGAATAATTTGTGCTATAATAAGGGGTTTATTAATACAGCATAACGGATTTTTGGTTCTCTTCTGTTGCAAACATTACCGAGAGAAAATTATTACGCGTTTACCGGCCGATAACGTTCGTCACGCAATCCCTGAATATCAACAGTATTGGAATGTATCGCTGCTCGGTCGAACTTTCAGTTCAATATGATGGGCAAAGTCAAAGTGAAAGTGAACACGCTAGTTTGATTGATGAACACGACTCGTTTAATTCTGTGGCAAAACAGATCCGATTTGTGTTTTGAACACTGGATTCGACTGTATGATAAACACGCTCGTTCAGTTCTGTTCGGAAACACTGGCGACTCAACCTTCAGTTCGATATGCTAGATTTCAACACTGGATTTGCTCTAGTGGTTCGACTGGTGAACACAATTTTCCAAAAAAGCTGCCCGATGGAACTTTCAGTTCGATATCGGTAAACAGAGAAGGAATACACTGTTTCGATTCATGAACACGCTCGTTCAATTCCGTGGTGAACACGCTGGTTCGTTTTCATGTCGATTTTGTGTCTTGGTAACAGTTTTCCTGAATATTCGAATTAGAAGAAGAGTTTTGTAAAGGGTACGCTCCCCAATTGAACTTTCATTTCGATAAAGTGAGAGAGGAAACACACTGGTTCGATATGTTCTGAGACTATGAAATTGTTCACAGTTGGATAAACACAACAGCAAAGATAAACAATGATATTCCACGAGACAAGTCTAGATGTAACGCGCCTCCTGATTGGCTAAAAACTACAATAGGCTCAAACTGAGCCATTGTTACATCTTACACCTTACAGTTACACTTTCAGAGCTCGATCGAGAATTTTTTCGCATACGCCATTCTTCGCGCGGCACTATTCTCTGCCGCCTCGCCAGCCGAGCGTCTTCGCTCGTCTGGCTCGTTGGCAATCACCTGTAACGCAATGTTGGACTTTGCCAGGTCAAGTTCGACATTGTAACGTCATGTTCGACATAACGTCATGCTCGTCTTTCCAAAGTTGAATGTTGAGCTCTGCGCGCGAGCTCAAATCCGCCAATAATTATGGGATATCAAAATTGATGTCATTCACACATGTGGTCGCGGTGTTCGTTGCGGTTCGGTCGGTTCTCAGGGATTCTTTAATATTCATGGAGAATCAGAACAAGGGCCAACTTGATCACTTGCGAGATACGCTTCTCCAGGTAGCAGGACCGGCTGAC
>OZ026600.1:7695947-7750947 GCA_964020085.1 Micromussa lordhowensis
ACCTGGAAACTTGGTAATAGCGACGAAAAATCAAGAGTTGATCGTTGAAGTTGCAAGTTGGTTTGTATTTACCGACATTGTGTTGTTAAGTTCGAAGTTGATTGACGCGAATATGAATGTTTACATGACAAACTCCGATGTCGATGTGCAAAGTTCGATGTTGCGTTACAACTTTGATTTTTGGCGGAGATGGAACGCCATAGAAACTCAAACTGTCACAAGGTCGGTCACACTATCTTTTGCAAGCATTACAGGAAGCTTGTTCTGAATCGAAGTGTGTGCTGTTTAATTTCATTTCATTTTGTACTTTGAGCCTTTTTCCCCAGTTGACGTCTCCACATGTATTTTATTTATGATTATTTGAGTAGTTCCTGGGAGTTTACTCATCAATGGGCTTTCATTTCTGGTGAAAAACGAATACATAAAGTTACTGCGCCCATTTCGCTTTGTTGGTTTTGCATTAAGTGGCATTTTTTTGCTCTTCATTCAAGAAATGTCAGAAGCAACATAATTTTCCCTAAACGTACGTTCCCCATAGTTATAAATATACCGCAATTTAAAAAACAGCTCTAGGACTTTCTCCACTCTTCCCCCATTCCAATTCCAATTAAAAAGTCAAAACGTTCGATAAAAATCTGGAAGTGGCGTTCCATTTTCTCAAATGTTCAACCTAAGTGAAAAATAGCTTTGGCATGTTTGCGTGCTTTCACGGAGTAATAACTGCCACGACTGAGTCATAATCAAAAAAACAATTTCCGCCCTTAAATAACTAACTGTCAATGTCAAAAATCTGGTCAATTTGTAAACGGAGTTTCACTCCGAAAACGCATCAAATGTTTTCCGTGCACACTAGGCCGGAGAAATTTGAAAACGCAGCAGTCATCGGTCATTTTGCATTTTGTTTGAGTAAAACTCAGACAGGAGAATGTCATGACGATCGTAACGTCACCGTTTTCGAAAAGCTCTGTTTTCATAATTTTTTTCCGTCTACCGCTAAAACTCAAAGTTAGCGTTTCCAAATTCCTCCAGTTTGAAAAGGCGTTTTCGAAAATCTCCGGCCGTTGTCACGACAGCTTGGTGTGGACGGAAGGCCTAGCGTTACCAGAGAAACAAGGCTCCGTTTTCTCCATTTTGGCAAGTACTGTTCCGCTATTGCTTCCCTGCATGTCAGGCTTTTGTTACTTTTCCTGATACTATTATCCTTTTTCCGCAGCGGGAATACGTGCTATGCAGGCTAGAAACATAACGTAGTTTTTATTTCCATGGAGATTTACTCACCATAACTTCCACTCAGGGGAATACCCAGTTTGTCTCACTGGTTTCGATGGATGCACGAAAATTTCGCCGCCTTGTTTGTTCTGGTGATGTCTGCTAAAATGTCCCAGCTTAGTGGTTTAGAAAGAAAAGTCGCAGACGGCGCACAGAAATTACTTTAAAAATTAACTGTATTGGTAGGCGTGGGTGCAAATCCGACGACGAAATCCGACGACGAAATCCGACGCCTTGACCGAATGACCGACAACAGACTGACTCTGCATTTATCACTTGCGAAAGGGATGATGGGAGAATCTGACGTAATTTCCAAAACAACAACAACCTCAAGAGGAGAAAATGGCGGACACGCGAAGAGCATGTTCTGTCGACATTCGTACGTCGAAAACCCCGATTATTACAAATAGAATACCACGGAATTTATAGCAGCAATGCCCTGGTTCTTCCCTTGGTCGGACTTCATCAAGAAGAGGGCCTGCAGATATCTATTACAGCATTATCTTGGCCATTTTCTGCAAGAGAAGCTGACGTTAGACCAGTTGACTGTCGATCTATACAATGGAACTGGACGAGTGGACAAAGTGCCTCTTGATGTTTGGGTGAGTAGCGACAATGCCTAGAGAAATAGGATTGCAAAGAGTTGAATTGGCTTTGAGCTTTATTGTTTTTTTTTTTCGCGCGAGAGGAATAAATCAACACTTTCTTTGGGCTGAAATTATGACCGGTACCGTTGGGGTTTCTTTTTTTTAAAGCATTTAAACTTTGAATTGTTTTCTTTTCCCCTCGTCAGTTGTAACACCGTCAATGTTTATTAGGTAGAGAAGTAATGCTTCTTAGCTTACGGATTGCATGTTATTTGTACATGGTTAAGCAACAAATAATTCAGAGTATTCTATCTCTGTGTGATTATGGCCAATTCCCCCATGTTTACAGTGTTACATGTTGTGTATGAATTTTGTGGCTAACCATCGTTCAGTCTTGTTTAGAAAATATAGATATATTTTGAAGTATAAATTTTAATTTCAACTGTGTAGGTCTGCATGGAATGGTGCCAGAGATTTATGTCAACAATATAACTCACTGCATATTTTGAATATTTTTCATTTTATAAACTGATCTTTCCAAATGATACAGTTAGATGCAAGCTCACATGTATGCAATCTTATGCATATGGTGATAGGATCAAGTTTCAGGTTTTAGATGGCATATGATTTTGCATTATTTTGCACCAAAATGTTAATTTTTTATGGCATTTGATGCATTAGTCTTAACAGCGCAAAAAATTCTGCCGGGTGAAACTTCTGTAATTTACTGGGCCCAGTTCTTCAATGGGTGGATAACAGTATCAACCAGGTAAATCGCTATCCAGTGGATAAGTTAAGTGTTCACAAAACAAATCATGGTATCCACTGGACAATGATTTATCCAGTGGATATTGTCTGCCCTTTGAACAAAATGGGCCTGTAATATACTGCCCTTTTACATGTAATCCAGAACCAATTTGCAATGAGGAATCTGTTACCCTTTGAATTTAATAATAAGAAAGAAAGGTGGGAGTCTTGAGTTTAATATTAATGAAAAGGAAATTAATGAAGACCTGGCTGAGATAAATACTAAGAGCCTGTATTTCCGATAGTCCTTACATGTAGCTTTCAGAAACCACAGATTGTTTATTGACGCGTGACGATGACAAATAAAATTTAACGTTTTTCGGTCAATCCTTTGTTTAGGTATTTCTTTAATCACCTGAGTAATTATACTAAAACAATTACGTGCCTCAGGCTTGTGAATATTGGTGAATATTCACTTTGCCTTCGGCAAATAATTGTTAAATAATTGGGGTGGTGGGGTACACACTCGCAACCTGTTCAAGCCTCACTTGGCCTTCCTCCCAATTCCATGTACATGTACATGTGTGTACAATGTAGTTTTATGGTCATGGTAACTTACTATAAGTAAAAGTTCCATTATTGATTCCAGTCAGTGAATGAGATGTTGGACAATGCTGGCATTCCAGTGGAGATCATTGATGGATTTATTGGCAGCATCTCAGTGTCTGTTCCATGGACAGCTCTTCTCAGTGAAAGCTGTTGTTTGGATATCCAAGGTCTTGAAGTCACCATCACACCAAGGCAGCGAGTGGACACAGGTACTCTTTAATACACAGTGCTTTCAAATAAGCTTTGGCCACCAAAATGTTGGTTCCTTTTGCCCTAAATAATTTAAAGTAATTAAATAATGATTCTTTGAAACCTAAAATAAAGTTCATTTTGATACCGGTAAACTTGAAATGTACTTTTTTCCTTCAATCTCAAATAATTAACACAAGATCTCCAACTGTGCAATCATTCTGATCAGAAATAGTTGTGACTCGTCAGTCATGGTCTCACTTGATTCGTTTTGAGGCCATTGTAACTGCACCAACAGCTGCAGGAAAAGAGTGTGACATAACAAGCTTCTTTGCTAGACAGACAACAATCGATATTAAGTCCTAGAGTCTTTAGAAAAATCATAATTGGAGTTCATTCACACCAGTGACTACAGAGTGCAATCATAATTATACACTTGTAAATTGTCTGTTATAATAGGAGGCAGCATGACTGATTCCATGATATGGAATGCAATGACAACAAGCATGCAACTGGCTCAAGAATGCTTGAAGGAAGGTCCATCTAGCGGAGAGGAACAAGCAGAAGCTACCCCGCCCTTTGAGGGTCTAGAGTCCTTTGCTCAAACCATAGAATCAGGTGAGTGATGATGGCAGGAACATAATTTAATTAACATGTAAAGTTGTCAGAATGCCAGGGCTCGAAAATAGTGCTGTCCAGTTGTCCGGGACAAGTAGGCTCTCCTTCTGGGCAAGTAATTTTTCACTCCCACTTGCCCAATGGGCAAGGGATTGGGCAAGTCGTCTGCCAACTAAGTCATTAAAAGAGCAAACTAAGACTTGTACAGGGCAAGCAAAATTTGAGGGCTATACATGTACTTGTCCTAAGGGCAAGCTGGAATTCAAGTTTTTTATGAACCCTGAGCACATGCCTGTTGTAAACAAATAATCTTAGATTATGTGGTTCCAGAAAATATCCGTACCCATCCCAAGGAAGGTTTACTTAATATTAGGTATTGCCCAAATTTTTAAAAGAAAGTATGAACCACGACTAGAATTTCCAGAGATATTAGGCATGTTAATTATTTCTGGAACAACACATCCAATAGTTTTGTTTTATTGGATCAAATTTTCTTAATGATTCTGTTAGTAAGAAGTATTCTCATTTATTAACAAGTTTTGTTTATGTTCCCAGTTTTGGCAAGAGTGAAGCTCTCCTTTACAGACACAGTGATTAGATTTGAACATTTACCAAAAGACACTATAACAGGGATTGGATTACAGATACACATTAGAAAGTAGGTTTATCAGCGCAACTCTTAAACTTGAAAGACAACAGTGGACCAACGTACACTACATTAAGTTAGTTACACGTATATGACCTTCAAATCAACAAATTGGTTTTACTAATAAAGTCTATTGTTGTTAATAGAATTGATTATTCAGACTTATCTACTGAGCTTGGTGAGAGGGACAGTCACTACAAGGCTAAGAGTGTTTATGAACCTGCGGCCTGTGCCTGCAAGAACCTAAAGATCTTTGGAGTGTCTGTTCACCTGGATGAATTCCCAGAGGAATCTAGAACTATGCCCCAAGCTTCGGACTTCCCTCAGTCACCCCCTCCATCCCCTGGTAGTGATTCATGCTCTCCACCACTTCATCATCCTCACAATCCTCTTGATGGACTTTCATTATCAGCTGAACACTTCTCCACCCTTCCTCTCTCTGGAAGTCTCTTACCACCAATCAAGATTGCAACATTTGCTGGCCATTCTGAAATCAAACTGAAGCTAAAACAAAATGTTGCTGTTCCCGGACCTAAGGTAGGATTTGAAATGATTTTTTTAAAATAATTGTCATGTATCGTTTTGTAATAACACACTCAGTATACATATACGTGTACATATATTACTATGGGTTATAAATTATTGATCAAGCATGAAGTCAAGAAGGCTGGATGTTTGCTAGTCGTTTTTAGCATGTTTATGGATGCAACCCCTAACACCGAAAAAAAGTTATCAGCAAGACCAATACCCAACCATCTAGACTGAACAAGCTTGGTTAATAAAGGTTTTAATATATGGTTTATTGGAAATACCATTTTTTGTGGGAAACACTGGGTAATCTCAGGCAGACAAGATTTTGCCTGTTCAGGTATCCAATTCAGTAACAGAGTTAAGTGTTAGTAATATCTTGCCAATTCACAGAGCTATGTGTAGTCATTAATAAAATAGACTTATAAACCTACATGTATACTTAAAAATTAGATTTTTAATGAGCTGGAGATGTCTGCAACAAAATAGAAGGTTTACTTACCATGATTATTTGATGTCTTTTAGGTGGATGTTGAATGTTTTCTTGGAACATTAAATGTTTTCTTGTCGCCCAAACAAGTCCATCTACTTATAGAACTTTGCAGTGGATTTTCATCACCAGGTTTGTTTTTTAACAAATGTTTAAAATATAAAATAATCAAACTGGACTAACTGCATCAGTGTAACAGATCTAGACAATGTAGACAGAGAGACAGGTAGACAGACACAGGTAGACTGACAGACAAACCAACCAACTGACAGACATAGACAGACAGACTGTAGTGAGATAGATGTAGTAATGTAGGTACTGAGAGACACTTTCCATTGTCTAATCTTTCATTGCATTACAAACTGTGACCAGTTCATTGACTACAATAAATGCAGGTAAGCAATACATGTGTATTGAAGACCTACATGTATCTTTCTCGTCTAGATGTTTCCAGCCAAACTACAGGGAAAGGCCGCTCAGTTAACAAACCCATGCAACCGGAAGACTTTCAAAAGATAGAGCAAGACTTACAGAACCAACTTATGTCTGCAAAACAGCAGGACCAGAGACATCAACAAGGCCAGCGAAGGGTAGACTCATGGAACTTCAACTTTGACTCTTATGGAACAAATGATGCAATGTCCCATGACTCCTCAGGTGCTGATTATGACAGCATCCTAGGGGAGGAGGGAGAGGAAACTTTTTATTCCATGTCGCCCAACCATGATGTGCTTCCTCCTCTTGAGGAACCTGTTTTGCCCGCTGACATGTTTGTAGTAAAATCCTCGGGAAATCTTCTGCAGTCACCAGATATATCTGCCTTGGGGTCTCTAGGGGGTGCGCATTCATCCCCTTACAACCTGATGAACACGATTGGTTGTGATAAGCGATTTATGAGCCAGAAAGTCCAAATACCAGGTTAGCTATCAAAGTAATGATTACGGAGGCACTTATTAAACTAAGATGGTCTTAATTTCTACAGGCCTGTTTAAAATCCACAGGTGCCCATTGAACTCAATTTGTGTCCTTCACTAAGTCTTGTCACTCTCACTGACATCTACATGTACACTGTATTGGCCCTTCACCCTAGTTTCATTTTAAATGTCATTGAATTATTACTAACAAATTTAGAGTCATTTTACACATGTCATTGATGGCAGCTTGACAAAATTTTGGAGACTGAGGTTGGGATGGGTTCGGGCGTGGGGTTTGGGAAGATATTCTGCCTATTACATTGTACAATGGCTTGTGTTTTGAAAGAAAAAACAAAAACAAACACAACAAAACAAAAAAAAAACAAGGCAAAACAACAAACTTACAACAACTTTGTTTGTTGTTGTTGTGTTTTTTTTTCTCAAGGAACCTCTCTAGCAGAAGCTGCGAATACTGTGTTTGTTAAATCAAAGCAATCCATGTCATCAAATTATGACACAAGAACTGGTAAGTAAAACTTAGAGTGATCAGTTTCAGGTAATGTCTATCTAATAAAATGTTCCCATATTATAGTTTGCTACAAATGAAAAGTACTTTAATTTTCATGTTTAGTTATGATAATCATGATTGTAAACAAGAGCAACCATGCATGTTGTTTATTTTGAAGTCATTGATTGAATGAATAAATTTTGTCTTTGATCATTTTACATGTACATGTAGATGCTCCTGTTTCTAGACACAGTGTGCCGTCTGCAAATCCTGGTCTTGCTGGAATAGCAGCCCTAGATGATCCATGCCCTGATGTGACAAAAATAAGTCTCAAGCTCACCAGCTTGGCTGTGACAGTTCTTCACATTGATCCTGTGTTGTCACCATCATCAGAGGTAAAAGACTTCCACTCTGAAGACAGTCATCCACTGTCTCTTATGGCAGACAAGTTCTTTTCTAGCCTTGGTACATACGGATTTGGAGGAAAAGACTTTGAAGGGATGGCAGAAAAGTTTGCTTCAGCATGTTGTGCAGATCACCTCAGGTAATTAAGGGTGTTTAGGCCAGTTCCTTAATGTGCCATCAGTTGAGACTACTACAAACAGTAGCTGACAATGACTGTATTGCACATGGCACAGACTTAGGATCTAAGATATGGGATGAGCCTGTTAGTGGTGAAGTGGTAGTGCCTTCCTCCCAAGAATTCAAGTATAATTATATGGTGCTTAACACACACAATGCATCTAAATTGGTGACATTTGATTCTTCAGATGTATGGCTGCTCCTATCTCATTTGATTTTGAGAGAACAGTGAGCAGTTCACACCAGACTGGAAACATAGAATTGTCGACAGGGAAACTGGAGCTGAATGAGTATCTATTTGAACGATCATCAACTTCTTCACCCACTCCAACTCCCTACTCTGTCACCCAGGTACTTGTCCCTGTCAACTACAAGTATGTGTAAGAGTATACAAGTATCCAAGTGGCACTGATTAGACATCGTAATTGAACAAGTTTGTAAATACATTCTGATAATAGGCTAAAATTAAGAATAAAAATGGATTGGAATAATTATACAATGTAATGCAGCAACTTGTATGTGCTTTTAGTCTTAATCCATGACCCCTCCAGCTCTGCTGATTATTCCATTGGGTCGAAGGACATAGTAGAAACATACTAAGGCAGAATAAGAGCCTGAGGAAAAACAATTTAACCTGAAACGTATTTCTCAAGATTTCTAAAGGGCAGCATAATATGTAAGTTGTAAGTTTGAAGCACACTTTTGCCAAGGTTTCTTCTGGATTGTTTGAATTTGCATCTGTTATAATACTTTTTTTATTATTCCCAGTATTCACTCAGTAAATGGACACATTTATTAAATCAGTTGTAACACGTCAAAACATGACGGGAAAGGAAAGGATTTCCTGCAAGACAGGATGGAGAGGGCATTGGCTTGTAACGGTTTACTTGTAATAATTCATTTCATCTCTCTTTCGGTTTTTAGTTGCTGAAATTATTGTCCAGTGACAGTCAAGCTGCTCCTTATTTTGGATTTAATCCAATATCTTCGCTTCCGTGCCTCAGACTCAAGTACAGGAACACTCAAAGAACAACCTCTCCGGTAATCAACTTCTTCTGTAATCCTCATATATACCTCTTACTAACCGAGTTCGAGTGCCGTACTGTAAGTTACGGACCGAGTTTTTTCCCCATCGATTTATGGCCCAAACGCGAAGCGTGCGGGCCATAAATCGAAGGGGAAAAGCGAGGATCCGTAACTTACAGTACGGACCGAGAAAACGAGGTTAGTAAGATATTTATTATATCTCCGCTGTGTGTCTGACGGGTTCGGGAACGATTTCTATTCACGCGGAACGGCTTCAAATTTATGACGCACCTCGAAAGCAAAACGAGTCAATTGACTCTTAAGTCGTTAGCAGGTTTTAATACACAATTTCAGAAAGAAAAGAAAGTTTTAAACTTTTACTTGCTAGAAAAGTTGTAAAGAACGCTTGGCGATAAATCACGAAACATTTTGGCAACAAAAGCAGCTTTAAATTTTAGCGGGCCGTACAGTTGAATACGGCCCGCTAAATTGACCAATCACAGCGCGCGTACTAACTGAGAGATATAATAATATGTGCTTATTGACTGAGTGGTAGAGCCGGACGGCAAAATATTTGGCTCGAGGTCAGGACGTACGGACTGAGCGCAGCGAGGTCCGTGCGTCGCGTCCTAACCAAAAGCCAAATATTTTCCCGTCCGGCCCGACCTCACTCAGTCAATAAGCATTTTATCATATGACCGCTTTTTTCATTTTCAGTCTTTGGTGGAACGAGGCCGCGCGCGGCAGCATTGCTTCGTTTTGAGAGTAGTGACTATCTTTCTCGCGGTTGCTTCGCTGTGAGTAGGTAATTGCAGCATTTCGTAGCCCGAAAGCTCACCGGGATAATGAACTCACTGTCGGAATGTTCGCTTTCACTCATTTTCAAGGAAACACTTTTTAGCAACAAAATTGTTTTGCATTGCTTCTGCCGGGGCCGTACGCATTTTTCCGGCCCTATCACTTTGACGCGTACGGCCCTCATACGGGACCTTTTTTCCTATGGTTTTCCAAGGAAGTAGTGTAGAAGATGAGGCACCTGGGACATTTCTGGATTTTTACGCATCTTAGCGTGGTGGTTATCGTAAGATCTGTGGTTATCGTATATAACAAGGACATTTACGCATTTTACACATCTTAGCGTAGTTAGCGTAGTTTACACTAAGATGCGTAAGATGCGTGGGTTGCGTGGGTTTATATATGATTATCTAAATATTTTTTAGTGTACAGTGTCGGCGTGAGATGCATAGCTTGTGTAGTTAGCGTAAGATGTGTGGCTTGTGTAAAAACAAACTCACGCTCATAAACATAAAGAACTAAATATTCAATTCGAGAAGCGAGCGGGTGATTTCTCTCTGTTTATTCGGAGAGACGGGTTTACAAGTCTTTCCAAATATTCTTCTCTCTTTCACAAATCGTTTTTATCGTTGAAAAGTTCTTCTGAAAATAGTTTAATGGCAGCTCACATTGCAAAAGTTTCGGATGTTCAATGATGAGTCGGTGAAATTTCATCAGGAAGAAAGCGTGTGATCTTGAAATGTTGATGTTGTTCCTCAACAAAACAGCAAATGATGAAGAGAAGGCTTCTTTCATGCTTGAAAGCAGATCACCTTGTAAGGCGGAATAAAACAAAATATCTTTGTGAGCATTTCCAATGGCTCTTGAAAGAGTGTTGATGGCATCAACACACTCTTCTGGAGTATTTCTTTTGATTTCATCTTCAACACCACAGTAGCTTTTCCGTCTTTCTTCGTTAAGAGAAGATTTCAATGTGTACTCAATGACAGAAATTTGGCTTGGCTGACTTTTAGGTTGAACAGAGGCAAGCTCAGGAAATCTTTCTAACATCTGTGCCTTTTCATCATCGACGAAATCTATGGATTCAGGGAAGCGCGTCACGATCTTTTGGGTAAAACCTTCAAGATAGTTTGAAAATTCTGTGAAACGTTTCTTGTTCATGTTGCATGTAATGAAAACAGGATGTAAATTTGTCTGATGCATCAGACAAATTTTTATTGTATTCAAAACACGTTTCATCATACATCTTTAAATATTTATCAATAATTGGGCTATTATCAATCACAAAATTGTCAACGCTTGTCATTTGATTAATTAAACTTTCTCGGTTAAGATCACCTGAGCGCATCGCTTCTTGAATCATTATTAACAAATGCTGGTAACTTTGATAGGCATAGGTACAATTTTGAATTTTTAAGTCTAAACCTTTGTGTTCCATATATCCTTTAACTAATAATGCCACTGTACTAATCGCTATTAGACTGATACCACCTGTTGCAATAGCGCTAGCAATACCACCTGAAGCGGTTAGGACAGAGAGTGAATTACCAATGAATTTGAACAATTTGAATCTTTTGTAAGCCCTTTTAAAAGCCCAACATTTCCTATGATAGCTTAGATAATAAGATTTTAGTTCGTCTACTTCATCAGTCGATAATTTGTCTGAAATATGATTCCAATCGAAAATATTCTTTTTAGCTACCATTATATTACTTAATTATATTTTTAAATTGCGACGGCATCTTTCAAAATTGTGAACAATTGTGTGAATTTTTCACAATTTTGAAGCTTTTTGTGAAAAAATTGACCCTGAGGCTAGTCAAAAGAAAACGTGAATTAACAACTTGTCGCTTAACATAATAGTAATAAATACACACAACACAATCTTTGGCAGTAAATGGGACTAAAGACATTGGGTGCTCCCTAGCATAAATGGAGGGTGGCAGCAACACACCCTGCAAATGGAGGCAATAAGGGTGGCAGCGACACACCCTAGTGATAATGAGTAACGCAACAAGGGTGGCAGCGACACACCCTAGCAATAAAGTAACGCAACAAGGGTGGCAGCAACACACCCTAGCAATAATAAGTAACGCAACAAGGGTGGCAGCGACACACCCTGCAAAGTATGGATGAGCCAACGAGTGAGGTGCGTCCCCACCCGGGTGTAAGTGAAAGCTAAGGTGGGGCAAGAGCCCCACCCAGCCTGCAACATGCAAGGGAAGTGGCAGGTGTGCACCCAAGCCAGTAGTCCAGCTTTATTGAAATAGGGGGAAAAGGGAGTGGTGGGACAAAATACAGCACTAAGGCGAAGTAAACTTGATAAAACTTATTGTGCAACGTGTACTCGCAAGGCAAACAATGAGGCACGCAATTCGGACCTAATGGATATAAGCATACCTTGGTATCGATTACATTTACTAAACAATGTCCAGTTGTAATAAAGTACTGTTCACAGACACAAAGGTCAGTTTATGTTCTGCTACGCAGAACAAGGCAGCTATATATTAAATAATGTCACGCAAGGTCCCTTTTGTGCGAGATAAATGTGATAGATGTTTTAGTGGCGATGAAGACGCTGACATGCACTAAGAACCAAGGTTGTGATAAGCTCCCATTAGTTAACTATATTTTACAGGTAAAATAACCATTAACAACTTGTCGCTTAACATAATAGTAATAAATACACACAACACAATCTTTGGCAGTAAATGGGACTAAAGACATTGGGTGCTCCCTAGCATAAATGGAGGGTGGCAGCAACACACCCTGCAAATGGAGGCAATAAGGGTGGCAGCGACACACCCTAGTGATAATGAGTAACGCAACAAGGGTGGCAGCGACACACCCTAGCAATAAAGTAACGCAACAAGGGTGGCAGCAACACACCCTAGCAATAATAAGTAACGCAACAAGGGTGGCAGCGACACACCCTGCAAAGTATGGATGAGCCAACGAGTGAGGTGCGTCCCCACCCGGGTGTAAGTGAAAGCTAAGGTGGGGCAAGAGCCCCACCCAGCCTGCAACATGCAAGGGAAGTGGCAGGTGTGCACCCAAAATAATATCCCAAATACTGCCAATTACAATATGCGAGAGCAGAGTCCTATAAAAAGTTTGTTTTTTTTTAATATAAATCCTGTCCCTAAGAGGACGAGGAGGCCAGCAAGCTGGGAACCTTCTGGAGCACAGAAGGTGGAGTTCTTATGTAGAGGGTAAAGCAATTGCTTGACCATCGTCCTAGTGTCTGGATAAGCCAAGGCGGCAGACCAGCTTCTGCTGCAGTAGTTGCGGCACCGATCCTGAAGCTGTGGGATGAATAGAGCTCTGTTGGTATTCCGAGACGTCGGAAAATAGTGCGAAGGATGGAGGTGACTTTAGCCCTGGTGAGGTAGTTTCCAGACTGGAATACATAAAGCGGGGAAGTGCTGTTGAAGGAACGCGTGGAGAGGTACTTTTTGAGAGCCCGTACGGCGCAGACAGAACGATGAGATGGGGCGATGAGGAGTGTGCAGCCCTGACGGTAAGGGTCGGTCTTGGATGACTTTAAATGTAGGGTTAGACATCCTCCAGAGTTGAAGGAGACGTCAGAGTTAGAGAGATGCACCAGTGGGTTGAATTGGGTTGCAGATGGAGCTGTAAATTCACTAGAACGGAGAAAACCGTAGAAGGCTAGAGTAAATGCCGACCATAGCATCAACTTGTCGGAAGGGAGCAGGTCAGAAGCCCTAGCCAGCTCATCCTTAATCTGCCGAAGGAGGGACATGGTAATGGGAAGGCGCTGACGTGAAGAGAGGCCCACTGTGCGCTTGATTCCCCGCAAGAGGAGATGAAGAAGTGGTGCTTCCCGGAAGGGGTCTGGCAAGCTGTTCTCAGTGTGAGCGAAACGGATACCTGCCAGGTAGAGCTTGATGGTTTTAAAGCTGACTTGGTCGGCAAGATAGGCAGCAAAGAACCGCAGAGTGGTCTCTGTGGCTGGAAAGCATTCCCATCCCTTGGAGGCGCAGAAGGCAGAGTATCTACGAATTCCAGCTTGGTATGAACGGCGGGTGGAATTGGCGATCGCCTGGGACTGTAGGAAGGCTAGTCGATGTGCCAGAGGGTCAGTGCGGACTTGGGGACAGGAGTTGGCTCCACATCTGCTGTCGGGGCGAGGTGGCGGAACAGCGTGATCTGTAGACGAGATAAGGAATCAGCGACTGAGTTATTAGTGCCAGCAATATGGGTGACGAGGACTGTATAATGGTGGGTGGCCGCACTAAAAAATATAGAGCGGACGAGATGCATGATAAGGGGGTCTCGGGATGTTCCGGAAGCCCAAATATCGACCACTGCTTGGTTGTCGCAGTGAAAGAGGAGCTTCTTTCCAGACCACTGTTGTCCCCAGATTAGGCAGGCAATGGCAATGGGGTAAAGCTCCTTCCACTGAATGGATCGGTCCTGGAGTTGAGGTGGCCAGGGTTCGGAAATCCAGTGGCCCATGTAGAAGATACCGAAGCCAAGAGACCCGGAGGCATCTGTAAAGAGTTCCAGATCAGGTGATTTGGTCCAGTGGGGTTCAGGGATGATAGCGCGGCCATTCCAAGTAGGAAGAAACTGGAGCCACCAGGTGATATCGCGACGGGCTTCGCGGTTCATAGTGACATGATGATGAGGGAGGCGTGCTGAGGTGGAAAGGTCAATAAGGCGACGTAGAAAGATGCGGCCTGCAGGGATGATACGGCAAGCGAAGTTTAGTTTCCCAATCAGAGACAGAAGTTCTCTTTTGAGACACTTGTTGCGCGAGGACCAAGAGTGAAGTTCGGTCAATAATGCCTCGAGTTTATCATCAGGCAGAGAGGTTTCCATGCAGGAAGAGTCGATTAAGATACCCAGAAAGGTCAGACGTGTGGTAGGACCTTCAAGCTTGTTGGGGGCCAGAGGTATGCCCACGTTAGAGGCCACCTGGATGATGGTCTTGACATTATTGGCGCAGACAGGGGAGTTGGCAGGGCCAACCGTAAAATAGTCGTCCAGGTAATGCATCAAGTCCTTGACCCTGTGATTATTCTTAAGTAACCACTCGAATGCATCCGCTAGGCGATTGAAGAGGTAGGGAGATGAACGCAGGCCAAAGGGAAGGCGAAGGTCGACATAAAATTGTCCCTGCCAATGGATACCAAGGAGCTCGCGGTCCTCCAAGCGAACTGGGCAGAGCCGGAAGGCACTCTTGATATCTAGTTTGGCCATAAGCGCGTTTGTCCCGTAACGTGCAACCAGCGTGAGGGCTTGATCGAAAGTGGCGTAGTGCAAAGCAAAGTCTTCTTTGGAGATAAAATCATTGACTGAAGAACCATGAGGAGAAGAGAGGTCCATGATAATTCGCCAGGAACCGTCCTTTTTGGGCACTACCCCGAGGGGGGAGCATTGAAGGTTGGGGATGGGGGGTGTGGGAAATGGCCCAGCAGTATGGCCATTAGACACTTCCTTGACCAAGGCCGCTGAGACAGCTTCGGGGTGTAGGTATGCTGATTTTAAGTTAGGTGTGATCCTGGCAGAGCGTGGGCCAGCATAGCCGATGTTGCACCCCCATTGCAGATCATGAATGAGGTTTGCAATGAATTGTTTGTCCGGGTGATGTTTAAGTTCAGCAGATAGGGAAACAATGTTTACAGGCGTTGAAGGATGGTCTAAAGAAGTAGCTGTAGAGTTACACTTGAGGTGCTTTAGGGCACTGGGAACCAGGGTGGCTGCCTCCGCAATTAGGTTTGTTGCAAGTGTGCTGGAATTGACAGTTGGGGCGGCGACAGACACGGCGGTTGAAGTCGCGACAGATAGCTGGCAGTTGGAGCTGCTGGCTGGGCATCGGCTGGGCTGGGGTGGTGGTAATGGGTTGAGGCAGGTTGGCAGCAGTGGCGGTAAAGGTGGTGGGGTAGGGACGAAAGGACTGGGCAGATTTCGGTCTAAGAGTGCATGCCAGGGTGCGGTGACCATACATGTGGCAGTGGATACAGTAAGGGAGGGTCTCCTCCTTGAGGATGTCATTATACAGCTGCTCGTTACCTTTCGCCCAGGGCATGTTTGTGCTTGTGGCAGCCATGAAACGGAAGGCAGTATCGTACATAAGCCAAGCGGCGGACTTAAACTTCCTGCTGTATTTACATATTTGGTCTTGGTATGCGAGGAGGTCTGGGGCGAGGTGGGGGTACAGGGACAGGGTTGAGCGAAGGAAGACATTCCAAGCCTCGAGCCAAGATGATAAGCCGTCAATACGGCGTTTTCTACGTTGAGAACGGACAAAGGATAACGAGTCGCCATCTTGAGGGTCAACGCTGAGTGTAAAGTTGTTCTGTGATGAGGCATGGGAGGGGTGTGGGTACATGTTATCCGAGAGCAAGTCATTAAAATCGATGTACTCACGTTTGGTAATCTTGGTGCGGATCTTTTCCGGCAGCGGCGGCAATGTGCTCACGTGTGGAGGCTGCGGGGCAGGTTGGTGGTTAAGGTTTGGGATGCCCAGGGAACCTTGAAGAGCCGTTGGGAGGAGACTGGGCACTAGTTGAGGTTGCGATAAGCCGCCATCTTGGAATTCTCCCGACGTGGCGTTTGAGTTGTTTGGGAGGGCGTACGGCGCGTTGAGGCCGGTGGTCGGGCCGCTGTTGAGGCCGCTGGCAGGAGAAAGTAGAGGAATGTCCTGTGGCAAGCCAGCAACTTGGTCAGAGCGCTGAGGGGCAACCACTTCAGCGATGATCTCGCGGAGTTGGAGAAGTTGGTCCGGCGAAAATGTGGAGACCGAAGGCATCGGTTGGCGATCTGGAGGCTGTGGTCGCCCAACATCCAAAGGGTTTTCGTTCAAGGCTGTTGGAGCTTCCCGTTGAGGTGCGTGCGTGCCTGCCTGTTCGTGTTCGAATACCCGCTGGGCCAAGCGGGTCTTCGTGCCAGTTGTCACGAGATTACGAGCCGACGCGAGAAGAATCAAAGAATTCCTAGGTAAAGCATTTAGCTCCGCCAGAGACATGGTTTTCGGGTCAAGGCTAACCGGGCGGTTACGGCGTTTGGCTGGTCGAGGAGGCATAATCGCAAAATACAGCACTAAGGCGAAGTAAACTTGATAAAACTTATTGTGCAACGTGTACTCGCAAGGCAAACAATGAGGCACGCAATTCGGACCTAATGGATATAAGCATACCTTGGTATCGATTACATTTACTAAACAATGTCCAGTTGTAATAAAGTACTGTTCACAGACACAAAGGTCAGTTTATGTTCTGCTACGCAGAACAAGGCAGCTATATATTAAATAATGTCACGCAAGGTCCCTTTTGTGCGAGATAAATGTGATAGATGTTTTAGTGGCGATGAAGACGCTGACATGCACTAAGAACCAAGGTTGTGATAAGCTCCCATTAGTTAACTATATTTTACAGGTAAAATAACCATTTACACATGCGTGAAGAGATTGCAACGTGAGAGAACATGTGACGCAAAAACCTATTACATATCAATTTCGATCAATAAGTTTACCATCGCGTGTGTTACGGATGAATTCGATGTTTTGCTTCGAAAATTGATCCTGTCGCCGGCTTTTATCGTAATCGGATCGCTGAAAATAGTGTGATTTGACCATTCATTGACAGGTTTGGCAATTTTTAAATCTTTATCAGCACCATTAAGAACTAAGCCGACGATCACTTCAGATGCTTGATGATTGCCAGCGCAAACACAAATGCTGCCACGAATTATTTTACCGTCTACAGGACTAGGCCAACCATATTGCTTATTTCTCTCACATCCATTACCGAAACTCCATTGGAGACTGCTTTTAATCAGTGGTCCATTTTCTTCTGCATAGACGGTGATGAAAGGGTTTGTTTTTTGCGTCTTAGTCTCTAAATCATTGTAATCGACTTTGTCTTTTAATGCATCATTGAATTGGATTGCTAAAGTTCCTAAATCAGTAATTAAAGCGTAATCCTTTAAAGCAGATGAGTTAGTCTTTTTAGCTAGTTCGTTATTAACGTATGTAGTAGCCGCTTTTGTCTTTAATAAATCAGCGACGAATTTCTTAGTCACTGCATCATGGTCATTCATTGGAGCGGAAATGTTAGTTAATCTCTTGTTTTGTAAATGGAAATGGTTGTCTGGAGTTAATTTTAAACCTATTCCTTTTTTAACCTTTTCTACTTTTCCTGTTGTTGAAGGTTTGTCATGTTGTCCATTAGTAAACCCCATATATATATATATTTATTTATATAATAGTTCCTTCACTCTTTTCAAATTCTTTTATTAACTGATAAGCTTGACTGGTATTATCATAAATATTTTTAGTTATTAATCCTCTCTTTTTAGTGAAAGGATTATCTTCTACATTTACTCTTCTTATAGTAGTATCTACAAAAGAATTACCCACATTAATTGGAGCACTAATTCCACTAAAAATTATATTCATAACTGTGCCTTTTACCCAAATCCAAAATAGGACTTGCTTTCCTAAAGAATTATTTGGAATATTAAATGATCTTAAAGATGGTTCATCTATTGTAGGATTTTCTGAAATTACTACTTTGCTTTTATCAACAAAAATAAATACACCTTTTTTATTCTTAATATCAAAATGTACAGCCATTACATTATTAGTAATTGCACTATGCTGGAAGACATAATAAAAAGTTAAATCACCTGTGTTATCACCAGTAGTTACAAACGCATATGTATTTGGTGTTCTACCTTCATTACTATCAGAAAAATACAAATCTTTTATTAAAGAAATCTTTGAATTATTACTTAATATATATTTTACTATTATTTCTATAAAATTTTTATTTTCATTAATAGTAGGATTTTCTTTTGCTATTTCAGTATTTACTTTTACAATTTCTCCATTAACATATTTTACCATATTATCTTCTGTTTCATTCAGTTGTTTCACATTAACAGCATCACTGTTTTCATTTCCATCAATTAATCCTTTTATTTGTCGATTACCCATATTAATAGGTGCTTCATAATAGATGATTTTGTTTCTGATGGTATAGAATCTATCCCAAATTCGCGAGTCAACGTCATTCTGATGACCACTTACTCCATAAACGACTACAAAGATGTTTGTGAAAAAATCATAAGTTTCACCACTCTTATACTTTAAAGTTAAATCAATATCTAAAACAATAATCCCAATGTTTCCATATTTACGAAAATTGATAATTGTTCTACTGTGATCGGAAAAAGTATTTGTATTATTACGTGATACATTCAAAGTATCACTAACAGCGTTAACAACCACTTCATCTTTATCCACTTTATTACCATAATACATTTCAAATGCTAATGTATACTCACCTAAATCTAACGATTTTAAATCAATAGTTAATCGTGTACTATAATAATGGATGGAATCATCATACTTAATTTTAAATCGATAAGTCTCTCGTTTAATTTGATAAAAATCTCTATCTTTTTTTCCAGCTTTAGTAATATCATCATCATCTTCTTTAAATAGGTCATCATCCATGACAAAAGAGAATTCATTCTCTTGTCGGTTTGCTTTTATATTAAGTGCTTCAGATTCATTGACTTTATCTGTAATCAAAGTGTTAATTACAGCGTTATTATCAGTAATTGTCCTATTAACATAGTTAACAGTGGAAGCGTGAAAGCTATCTGATGACTTTGGATCTTTCAAGCGGATAATGCTATGATTAGCCATATCAATGGAGTCTTCCATCGGATCAGGATTTTTTCTATTAAGCGCTGCTGCAGAGACATCATTTATTTCTCTTTTTAAATCTCCTCTTTGTCCGTGAAAATATCCAAAGTTAATAACATAATTAGATTGAGCATTTTGTGCAGCTTGACTTGAATCATCTTCAACAAAAGGTTTTATATTTATAATTGCATTACCCCCCATATTGAGATCTCCTTCCATACCTCTATCTCCTAAAAGTGGTAGATAAGTAGATTTTGCGCCACCAACTGTTAGGGCTGCATTATCTGCTGAACTACTCCTAATTCCAGTGATAGCATTATCACCCATTTGGAGACTTCCAGTCATAGCGCGTGAACCATCCAATTTTAATACATCTGTAGGTAGCTTACTTATTTCTGCTTGGACATATGCCTTGGAGACTAAATCATTTGTATCAAAAGTATTTACACCATATGGTTCAGTATTTTTTATCCGTTTACCTTTTAAGTCATAGTCATCACCTTTTAATTTTAAAAAGTTTTCATTGACATAAAGTTTATTAACAGCCATTTTAGAATCTTTTAAAGCATTAGGGTAATCAATGATTGGGACATCATCTTGAGTCTCTAAATCTGTTATTTTTTTACTACCAATATTGAGATCTCCTGTCATAGCGCGTGAACCATCTACTTTGAGATAAAGACTTAAATCAGGCTGTGGTATGGAAGCAATTTGACTTTCTAAATAAGTCTTTGTCACAGGTTGCTGCGGCCCAGTTGGAATAGGTAAGCTAAAAATCCTATTTCCATTCATAGAAAGATTACCAGTCATGTTTTGGCTTCCGTTTAGGAGTAATACTTCTGACCTATCTGCTTTTCTAGAAGATAAATCATTAATAGCAAGATCCTGTTTAGCGTCTTCATCGTCAACATATTCTTTGGTTGTTGCATCTTTAGGGTCAGTAGGATTACCAATATTGATTATCTTTTCATTATTCATATTGATCGGTTCAAAATTTAATATTGTTCCTGAAAAATCAGTACTTTTAACATTAAATAATCTATGATCAAAACTAGTCCTTTGTATTCCTTTGACACATCTACTAAAAAATAGAAATTTAAAATTAGAGTTACTGGAACCATAATATCGAAATTGTAAACGGATGTTCACATCTCTTTTAGAACTATTAAATATTATGTAAGCTTTTGCGTAATTGCTAAACCAATCATGACTAAAATCAATTATGTTTGCATTACCAGTGACATTTGTAAATAATAGCCTATCTGAATCACCATCTGTAACTATATTTGTTCCATCATATCCAAATATTTCAAAAACGATAGAATAATTAGGATCTATTTCTAAATTGTTCACTAGTCGAACAGTAGAATAAGCATAACCAGATTGCGCCCCTTCTCGAGGCGCTTCTAATAGTTCAAAATGATCAGTGTGCCCAGGAATAGGTATAGATCCTTTAGTACATTCTGCTTTATCACCAAAATCTTTATAAAAAGTAAAACTACTTTTCAAATGATAATTTGTGGGTCTATGATCTGTCATCTTCTTTAATTGTTTTAGAGGTACAGCATCATTATCATCAGTAGCATCTTCTAAATCACTAATCTTATGATTATTCATATTTAAATGACCAGTCATTGAAGTTGTTCCATCTCTTTTCAGATAAGGTGACAAATCAATAGCTGGTAGGTTATTATCTACATACTCTTTTGTTGCTGCATCATTATTATCGATAGGAAGGGCTACTTCAGTTAATCGCTTACTATCAATATCAAAATTACCATCATCAGTTAGATTAAAACCAATTCCAGGTAAACCAGGATCACCTTTTTCACCTCTTCCTGTTGCTGATGTTGATTCAAGTTGTCCATTGCTAAAACCCATATATAATATACTAAATTAAATTTCTTCTTTATCTCTTAAGTAATCAGAATCCAACATTTTGAGATTTTCAATTAATGATAATATTTCATCAGAAATAGATTCGTTGTATTTTTTTTCAACTTCTGTTAAACATTCTAGTTTACTAGTAAGATTCTCTAATATAAAATTTATCTTATTAAACTCATTATATATTTCTTTTGTTAATCTTCTCGGCAAACTAATTCTGTCCATCCTATATATTTTCATTGAAATTTTTTCTCATTGTCTTTTTTGTCTTATCAATGTACGCAAAACTATAAGGCTCACTAGTCGCACTCTCGAATCGCTTCTTAGGTACATTGACTTCTTTACACATTCTTGCTGTCTCTGCATTACTTGGAGAGTTAAAAATACAAAAATGAGAGCAATTCAACCTGATGTCTTTGGGAGTGAGATAAAAAGATTGACTTAAATAGATTACGCTGCAATTTTTATGACGACCACCAATAAAATATTCAATGAGAGGTTTTTGGTTTCGTTCACAAAGGAAGTCATCAAAGATCACTATTTTTTGGTTATCTGATTCTAAGCTTTCGAGAGGAATGACATCACCATTACTCTCTTCTATGACATCATAACCAACCTCTTCTGAAATGGGTTGAAATGTTTCTAATAGTTGTCTGTACTTTGGTTGCTCAAGATTTTTAGAAAACAAGTAAATCTTATCATAGTAGAGTAGATTATAAAGCATATGCATGAGAACGTTAGTTTTACCACAACCGCTTGGTCCACAAATTAACATTCGAAAATTGTCTGAAGGCATATAAGGTAGCAGTTTTCGGAAATTGCGGTCATTATTAGAAGCTGAATCATAATTAGGAATTTTCATCTATATAATTAATATTTTTTTAATAAATGTCGCATAATATATCACATAATATAAAAAATCTCTATAAATATATGAGTCTGTCAAATTGGAAACGATTAGCTCAGAAGCGGACAGAGACTGGAAAGATGAAGAATCAGCTATATGATGAGATCACTGAAGAGAAGATAAAGAGTAAGACCTCTGACGCAAGGATAACAAAATCTTTTAGACTTGATGAAATCATAGAGGGTTTAAGGGCACAAAAGCCTAAGAATAGACCACAAATGAAAATACGTCCTGCCCCAGCGGGTAAAGCAGATGAAATTGATTATGCACCAGAAGTAGATCCATATGAAGATATGGATGTGGAAGGATTATTAGATCTCCAAGATTACGTAGCGCCGCAGACAGAAAAACAAATAGCTAAGATGCCTGAAGGGCCGCCACCAAAATATGAAATGGATTCTAGTTTTTGGAATCTAGAAGAAGGAGATGAATCTTTACCACCCGAATATGATGAAGATCCTCCAGCTATAGAAGCACCACGAGAGGGAGAAGAAGATGAAAGACAAGCAAATAAGATTTTAGATCATTTGGAACTTCCCAACTATGATGATGTTGAACTGAGACTGGCCGAACCTGAAATGACTGCAACAAAACAACGAAATTATTTAGATAAAGTTGTAAAAGATGCTGAAACGAGAAGAAGACAAGTAATTGCTTTTAAAGCAAACGCTACTAAACAATTTAATAAAGGTGAGATTGATGCAGCAGAAAGAGATAGAATACATCAAAATTCAGACCGATTTAGAGGAGAGCTTAATGATTATATTAAGCAATATAGATTTAAAAGCAAATCAACGAAAGGTTACGGGACCAAAAGAGTCAGTGGAAGTGGTGTGTATTTCTATAATGATGCTAAAGAATTACTAAAGAAATTAACACTAATTATTGGTGAAATGGAAGCAGGCAATACAAGTGTCAAGATGAGAAATATGGGTCAAACTATCTTAGACACTCTATTACGAACAAAATCAATCAATAAGTCGCAATATCAAAAGTTAGTCAAAAAATATTTCGGGGTTTAGTACACACTAGTAAATTTTATTTACATTAATTTATATGGAGAGAGAAATATCATTAAGCAGTTTTGCAGTTAAAGATGAACCTGGTAATCGACCTGGTGATTTTACTACAAGGTTTTCTAGAACTTTAGACTATGAACACAGTGATGGGATTTGGTATATTGGTTTTAATAAAATTATTTCAATGGCTTTTACATGGACAAATATAAATTCTGGTTACGACAATCAAAAGATAGCTTACAGTAAAGACGGTGGGAAAACATTTACAGATATTGATTTTCCAAAAGGAGTTTGGGATTACACTGATATTAATAATTACATTAAGGAAAAGACTAAAATAGTCAGCGGTGATGGTGATGAAGAATTTCCAATCACTTTGACTTTTGATGATTCAACTTTTAGAGTCTTAGTGACTTTAGACGCTAACTATCAGCTTGACCTGCGTAAATCTAATTTTGGTAAACTAATAGGATTCGATAAGGTGATCTTAAGAGATGAGAGAAACGTTAGCACCAAAATACCTAACCTATCAGAAGATACAGATGTCCTAAATATTCATTGTGATTTAGTCTCTGATTCATTAGTAGATGGGAGAGAATCAGATATTGTTTTTAGTTTTGGTGTAGGAACTTTAAAACCTTCTTACAATTTTACACTTGAACCGCGTCGTATTATATTTAATCCTATCAATAAAACAAGAGTTTCAAGCGTTCGAATCTATGTAACTGATGGTTTAAGAAGACCAGTCTATTTTAATCATGCTAACACTGCATTTTCATTAATCTTAAAAAAAGTTCCATTCTAATATATATGAAGTCAAGAGAGTTCAAAAAGATTTATCACCCAAGAACGGGACGATATGTCTACAAACACCGTGGCAATGGAATTATCGTAGATAATATTATGAAACCACTAAAAAAGGTAGCTAGTGCTTTAACTGGACAGGTTTTAAAACCATTTGCTAAAAAAGCAATACAAGCTGGTGTATCTCAAGCGGGAGAACGAGTTGGTAAAAAGGCTGCTGATAAAGTTATAGAGCGATCTGGTGAGCTTATCCGAAAAAGGCTATCCTCAGGGTCTAAAAAAGCGACAAAGTCAACAAAGTCAACAAAGTCAACAAAGTCAAAGCCAGGTAGAGCAAAGCCAAGGACGCAGGAGGAAGTTTATACACTGATTAATAATCTAATAGCACGCTCTTAAAGAAAAAAAAATCTGATAAAAAATATATAATGGCATTTAGATCACCAGAGTACGTACAGAGAAATGAACTAGTGCAATTTCGTCTTCAAGATGCTATAAGAGCTCCTGCCAATACTCAAGAGCAAAATAAGAAAGGATACAAATTTCATGTTACTGATCGGAGTATTATGCTTGATTGGTTTAACGCCTTTTTTGAAGTGCGATTCCGATTAGACCTTAAAGCAAATGGTGGAGACAATGCTGACGCCAGAACAACAATTATTAATGGGTCGCATTCACTAATTAAACATATGGTAATAAAGAGTGCAGGAAAAATCGTCTATGACACTGATAATCTTCATCTTGTAACTTTTGCAAAAAATCTTTTAGAATATTCAGATGATTTTGGGCGTAGTACAGCCAAAAATAGCTTATGGTATTTAGATACAGATACCACTTCAGATGATACAAACACTGGTTTGGAAAGTAGGCGTTTATTAACAGAAAACAGAGCTCATGTTAATACAAGTATTCCATTAAATAGGTATTCTTTTTTCGAAGAATTAGAAGGACGATTGTTACCACCAATGGATCTCCAATTTGAAATAGAACTGACACCGGACGCTGAAGTATTATATGGGGCAGTTGATACATTGAGATTAGTAATTGATCGTTTTTATCTATGGGTACCCCGACTAGAACCAAAAGATGCTCTTATGTCTAAATTCATCAGTGAATACCAAAAACCCAGTAAATGGAAATACCTCAAAGAAATGTACCAAAGTTCAGATACTATCAGAAACAGTGGTGATTTCAGAATCTCAGCTAGTATTGATAAAGTACAGCATGTTTTCCTCTACTTCCAGAGAATTAAGACAAATGATATGACAGCAAATCCTTATATTTTTGATACTTTTAAACTGAACGCTGCCAATAATAATAGTCATCTTACTACTTGTCGTCTTGAATATGGTAATGGTGTCTTCTATCCAGAACTTGAATATGATACAGAAAGTAAAACAAGAATCTATTATGATTTAATGAATTATTCATGGAGAAAGAATGATTATAATACAGGTACTCAGCTCAATATCACTAATTTTTCGAATCTTTACCCAATGTTATATTTTGACCTGACTTATCAAACAGAACAGGTAAGCAGAGATCCAAAGCAACTTAACGTAAGATTTCGCCTCTCACAAGCAGCAGCTGCTGATTTTAGAGTGCATGCAATTGTTCTCTATGAAGAAGATGTTGTTGTTGATAAAGTGGGAGATCAATTAGTTATTGTCTAAAAAAAAATATTTAGAAAAAATATTTTAATATAATATATATGAGAGTCAAAGAGAGTCAGAACGAAAGTCAGAACAAAGAAGAAATAGTCGATTTTCTAGATATTGACACTTCAAAGATAACTTTTAAAAAACCAAAGCCAAATAATCACAATGGAACACAGATTGGAATATTATACAATGGAAGTACATTATTAATTTGTTAAATATAAAGGATATACACCCTTCGGTTTAAATGAAAACTATGATAAAAATGGTAATTACCAAGGTACTAGCATGCAAATTAATTGTGATGGGGAATATCTAGAAAAAGCCAAAGAATTAGATGAATTTTTTATTGATTATTTATATTCTTTAAAGAACAATAAAAAAATACATAGAGAAGCTGTAGCGGGATATGATGAACACGGTCAAGGTGGTTCTTGGAAAAGAATCTGTAAAAAACCGTATAAAATTGTTGATGAAGAAAGAGTATATCAAGATTACCCATCAAAGATGGAGTTTTCACTATTTTTTAGAAATGATCGAATAGCTACAAAATTTTTTACATGGGATGGGGAAAATTTAGGATATGATTCAGTAAAAATTGGTCCAAAAAGTAAAGTGAAATTTATTGCTTCCTGGTTTTCAATTACAACAGGAACTTTTGGAGCTACTCTAAAACCAAAATTAATGCAAGTATCATATCGAGAAGTAGAAGATATTTTCGATAACTTCATCTTAGATGATGAAGAAGAAGATGTTCTATCTATTGGATCTGATTTATAAGAACTATTTCAAAGTCATAGAATAAATATTATTTAGGAATTTAAAAAAGTCCCTAAATAATATATAATGACTGAACTACATCAAATTTCTGTCAAACTTTCTCAAGGGCAAAAACGAAAACTAACTAAGGCTTACAGACACAGAGAAGAAATAAGTTTACGCTTAAGTAAAAATGCGTTAAGTGGTTCCGATGTTCTTATGGTGCCAATGAATACTGTTAAGAGACTAGCTAAAGCCAAATCAATGGATCGAGGAATGGTAATTACTATATCAAAGTATAATATCAGGCGTCAATCTGGGTCTGGTATCTTTAGTTCAATATTACCAGTATTAAAGAATGTAGCACCAACTATCGGTAAAACACTAGGATTGTCTGCCCTAGCAGGGTTAGCTTCTGAAGGTGCTAGTCAAATAGTTAAGAAAATTAGTGGCGGACAAATGTATCAAGTACCAAATAAAAATCTATATATGTTAGCTAAAATGGGCGATCTACTGACTAAAGGACAAATAGGAGATTTAGCACGAGCTCATAAAGGTGGAGAAGACTTACTTTTCCGACTTACACAACGACAAGTAGGTAATGGTATTGGCACGTTACTAGCTAGTATTGGTATTCCAATGATTCTTGATGCATTAAAAGGAGGAAGTATAAAAGGTGGAAATCCTAGAATGGGCGGTCCAAGATCAAATCTTGTAAAAGGTGGAAATCCTAGAATGGGCGGTCCAAGATCAAATGGTGGAGCAGCAGTAATGCCTATGGCTCCACCACCTTTTATTGGCACATGGGGCAGAGGAAAAAAAAAAAAAAAAAGGTAAAAAAGCCTAAATTCCATAAAGATATCCCAATGAGTAATTTTGATCTTTTAGATTGGTGTAAATACTTGAAGATACCTATCAAGAATGTTTTAAGTAGAGATCAGACTGTACCACATAATCATAAGTTAGCTCTTTTTATTTATAATTTAGAACCTCATTATATGAGTGGTAGTCATTGGGTTACAACCTATGTTCGTGATGGAACAATAAATTACTTTGACTCTTTTGGTATGCCACCTTTTCAAGAGTTGGTAAACCATGCAAAAGAGAAAAACTTAAATTTATTACACCAAAATCAACAAATACAGAATCTCTATACTACAACCTGTGGCTATTTTTGCTTGTATTTCTTGAATGAAATGCATAAAGGAATCTCTTATTTCGATTTATTGCAAGTTTTTAGCTTTGACACCGAAGAGAATGAAAAATTCATAGAAAATTACATTAAACGATTGCTTAGGTAGTTTGAAGACTTCGGATTTGTTTGATTTGTCGGATTTTTTTTAAATCTCGTTTCAAACTATTTCTCAGATTTCTCACTCTTTAAGTTTCTCCAGAACAACATAAAAAGGCAATTTTTCTATAAAGAAGTTTGTAATGTTTATACATCGCTTCTATTCTACGTATTTCATTGTCAATTTCAATTTCTTCCATTATATAATAATATATTAAAATAATAAAAAAAAAAATAATTATAATATAGATGAAAAGCTATTGTGTAAAACAACGAAAACAGACAGAGTGCGTTCCTGGTTCAGAAAGGGTTGTACAGACAAGAAATGGTCGTAACATGATGCGATGTAAATGCGCAGAATGCGGGATAACAAAAACTAAATTTGTCCCTTCAGGTATGACTGGGAGAGGTAGAAAAGGAAAAGGGCTATTACTGGGTAAAAACAGTCCATTTAAGGGAATTCCCCTCATAGGAGCTATATTATAGTTAACTTTGTTAACAATAGTAAACAATAGATTAACATATATTTATTATAATATTAATTAATATATGTTATCTTATTGCATTCGACAAAGAAAAAAGACAGAATGTGTACCTAATTCTGAAACTTTTGTAATTACAAAAAATGGTAGAAATGCAATGCGATGTATTTGTGCTGAATGTGGAATTACAAAATTTCGTTTTATATCAAAAGGAGAAATGCAAGGAAGCGGTTTTGATGAACTAATTGTCAAAGGGTTGGCTGCTGGTGCAAAAGGATTGTACAACCTAGGTAAAAGGGGAGCTAGTAGAGCAATAAAATCTGACTATGTAAAAGACAAAGTTAAAGGCATTGGTAAAAGGTATTTGAATAGAGCAGTTGACTCTCTGGCTGATGATCTTTCTAAAAAAATCAGTGGAAGGGGAAGGGGAAGGGGTCTCGATATTCATAAAGCAATAGGTAAGTTGCCTAAACCGAAAGCTGGTTGGACTCTTCCAGGTCACAAATATACTGGTCCTTACAATGATTTAGAACGACAAGTAAAATGGGATCGTGATACAGGGCAAATCTATGAAATCTATGATCAGCCAACAGGTAAGACAGATGCTATAGCCATGCAACACGATGTTGATTACTCAGTATGTGCTGATAAGGGAGGTAATGTAAAATCATGTAAAAATGTGGCTGACAAGAAAATGGTCCAAGCTTTAGATGCAATTCCCTGGAATGAGAGACAGTGGGGTCATTGGCTGGCTAGAAACACTATTAATACAAAACAAAAACTTGGTTTAGGAGTAAAAAAAAAAAACGCTAAAAATTTAGACACATGGGAAGCGCTAGCTAATGAGTTACACAAACCTATAAAACGAAATTTTACCAAGCGAAGAGTCATTGCACATAATGTAGATGATATCTGGTGTTCAGACTTAGTTGATATGCAAAAGCTTAGCAAATGGAATCGAGGTTATAAATATCTACTAATGGTCTTAGACCTTTTCAGTAAATATGGTTGGATAGTACCTCTAAAGACAAAAACAGGTTTAGAAGTCGCTAAAGCGTTTGAAAGCTTATTAGTGAAAAATAAGCCTAAAATGTTATGGGTAGACAAAGGAAAAGAATATTATAACAAAAATGTGTTGGATCTCTTAGCTAAGGATAAGATAAAGGTCTATTCCACTGAAAATGAAGAGAAATCATCAGTTTGTGAGAGATGGAATAGAACTATCAAAGATAAAATGTATAAGAGATTCACTATGCAAAACAATACAGTCTACGTTGACATCCTTCCGAAAATACTCGCCTCTTATAACAACAGCCGACATAGATCAATAGGAATGACGCCTATCCAAGCTAGAAAACCTGAAAACTATGGAAAAGTTTATTTTAATTTATATGGTGATTTAGCGAGAGACAATAGAAAACCCGAATTTAGAGTAGGTGATAGAGTCCGAATAAGCAAATACAAAAGGGTGACCTTTGATAAAGGCTATACTCCTAATTGGACTGAAGAAGTTTTCATCATAGACGAAATTAGATTCACTAATCCTATTACTTATAAGATAAAAGACTTAAATGGTGAAGTGATTAAGGGTACTTTCTACAGAGAAGAGTTACAAAAGACAGATCAAGAGGTCTATAGAATAGAGAAAATTATCAGAAAGTCTAAAGGAAAAGCATTAGTCAAATGGAAAGGTTACCCAGACGAATTTAACAGTTGGGTACCATTAAAAGATTTAGAAAAAATTATTTAAAAAAATTAGATATGATAAATAATTATATAGATGGAAAAAACAGAAGAACAATTGAAACGAGAAAAGAGAAACAAATATATCAATGAAAAACTCAAAAGTTATGCTTGGTATTGTGATGTCTGCGGAAATGGAAAAAATTACACTTATAGAGGAAAATATATGCATCTAAAGACAAAGAAACATAATAGAAACTTACACAATAATGTACTTACTGGTAATAATAATAATAATAATAATAATAATTTAAAAAAAAATTAGTTACATAATATATATTATAGATGATTAATAAAATTAAAATAAAACCCAAGCCCCACCTACCTGCAAAACCATTACCAAAACCATCTTATTGGTATTGTGAAATATGTGAGAAAAAGTATGCAAAAAAGGGAAAATATCAGCATTTAAAGACAGATACTCATAAGCGCAATGAAGGAAAAATAGGACCTGCCGTACAAAGAATAACTAAGAAATCAGAAGATTATGTTGAAAATAGACTAAAAAAATTAATTAAACAAAAAATACTAAATGAATCATTTGTTGGAGGTACCTTATTGGATGATCCGATAATTGAGAATTTAGCAGAACCTCCACTACAAGCCCCAGCCAACCCATCCACATCTGCCGAACCACCCGTGCCGAAAAAAAAAATAAGGAGGATAAAAGCATTACCTAGGAGGCAAACACCTGCCGAACGAGCCCCAGCCACACCTGCCAAACCAGCTACCGAACCGGCTTCATTACCTAAAAGACTCCAAGAAAAGGTTAAAAATTTATTTAATGAAATAATTCCATATTATATACCTGAACCAATTAAACGATTGAAATTTATCCCTGAAGCAATTAGTAATTTTACTACGAAAATTATCCCTAAAGCAATTAGTAATTTTTTTTTCCCTGAAGCTAAAACTAAACCTGAAGCTAAAACTGAACCTGAAGCGATTAGTATTCCTGAACGTAGTAAAGCATTAAAAGGATATGTAAAATCTTATGAAGTACCAATTGTTAATAGTAATGATCCATCAATACAGTTAAATAATACTAGAAAAGCAATATTTGATCTTTTAATTAAAATATTATCAGATAAAAGAGGATTTAAATACAATACTACTCTGAGGGTGCGATTATCAAAGCGTAAAGAGGGTACGATAATTTACCGAGAACCTTATTTTAATGCCGGGCCTTTTACTGTGACCAATAGACTAGATATAGAAGAGTCTATCCATAATAGCATTGAAAGAATTTTAGAGTTAATAGCTGTTTGGCTCTCTGAAGGTTCTGGTTGGGTATTTGAATCGGTAGAATTACATATAATTAATATTGTCTCTTACTTTCCATTAAGAGGAACATCATATATTCAGCTACCAGAGGAACTGCGTAACCCTATGAAGGGTTTAATCAATCCCAAAAATGAAGACAATCGTTGTTTCCTATGGTGTCATAATAGGCATTTAAATCCACTTATAGTTCATCCGGAAAGAATAACCAAGGCAGATCGAGAATCTGTCAAACGGTTGGATTACACTGGTGTCACTTTTCCGGTCACTGTAAAAGATATTAAAAGGATTGAAAAGCAAAATAAGATTAATATTAATGTATTTGGTTATCATCAGGGAGCTTATCCTATCAGAATATCAGAAACTAATTTTACAGACCACTTGGAATTACTATGGATTGAAGAAGGGGACAAGAGCCACTATGTACTTATAAAGGATTTCAATCGATTTATGTTTTCATTCAACGATCACAAAGAAAAGAAATATTTTTGTTTGCGTTGTCTTCATTGTTGCAGTTCTGCTAGAGTCCTGGAAAACCACAAGCAGGATTGCCTGCTCCTTAATGGAACTCAACCGATCAAGATGCCTGTAGAAGGATCAAAAATTTATTTCAAAAATCACAAGAAAATGTTACCTGTGCCTTTTGTCATTTACGCTGATTTTGAAGCAATCACAGAGCGGATAGATGGCTGTATTCCATCAGACCAGCAGTCTTACACGAGTACTTATCAGAGTCACCAGGCTTGTGGTTATGGATATAAATTAGTTTGTAGATATGATAACAGATATTCAAAACCAGTAAAAATTTACCGTGGAGAAGATGCTATAGAGAAATTTATTGTACAGATGATGAATGAAGTAGAAGATTGTCGAAGAATAGTGTGAGAACGATTTCAGAAACCATTAGTTATGACAGAGAAAAATGAAAGAGATTTCCAAAATGCTACTAAATGCCATATTTGTAAAATAAAATTTAATGAAGATAATGATGAAGATGAACCTTCAAAAAATAAAGTCAGAGATCATTGCCATATTACAGGTAAATATCGTGGCGCTGCTCATAGTGATTGCAATCTTAAATGGACTATTAGTGCAGAAAAGTTAAAAATTCCTGTAATCTTTCACAATCTTAAAGGTTATGACTGTCATTTTATCATGCAAAAATTAGGAAAACTAATAAATGAAGATGTAGTCTATGATATTGTTGAATTTGAAGATCCTGATTGTAATATTCATTATGAAAAACGTAGTATGAATATTGGTGTTATAGCAAGTAATTTTGAGAAATATATGGGTTTTAGACTAGGTAAACATTTGACTTTCATTGACAGTTTTTCATTTATGAGTCAGAGTTTAGACAGATTAAGCAGTAATTTAACTGATGATGCATTCTCATATACACGGGAGGCTTTTCCAAATGATGAGCAATTCAGATTAATCAAGCGAAAAGGTGTTTACCCTTATGATTACATGGACTCGTTCCAGCGATTCAGTGAGAAGTCTTTACCAGCGATAGAAGATTTTTACAGTATTTTAAATGATACAAATATTTCAGATAGTGATTACTCGCACGCAAAACGAGTTTGGAATGCCTTTCAAATCAGAGACTTAGGTGAGTATCATGATTTATATTTGCGTACAGATGTTCTACTCTTAGCGGATGTATTTGAAAATTTCAGAACTATATGTTTGAAGGACTATGGGTTAGATCCTTGTCATTATTATTCAGCGCCTGGGTTATCGTGGGATGCATTACTGAGAATGACAGGGGTAAATCTAGATTTAATTTCAGATTTAGATCAACAACTATTCATTGAAAAGGGAATGCGTGGTGGTATTAGTACTATTACTCATAGACATGCTGTTGCAAACAACAAGTATATGAAAAATTACAATCCGAAGGTAGAATCTTCTTATTTGATCTATTTAGATGCTAACAACCTTTATGGTTGGGCTATGTCACAGTCACTACCAACTGGAGATTTCCGATGGATTCCCTCTGAAGATTTTGAGGATCCTGAAGATTTCATCTTAGAAAATTACACAAATGATACTAGAAAAGGTGTCGTTTTAGAGGTAGATTTAGAATATCCGGAAGAGCTACACGATTTGCATAATGATTATCCATTAGCACCAGAAAAGATTTTAATCACTGATGATATGTTGTCAAAGTATTGCAAAGATTTAAAAGATTCAGAAAATATTAGCAGTGGTAGAGTTCACAAGTTGGTTCCCAATCTAAGGAATAAAGAAAAATATGTATTACATTACAGAAATTTGCAGCTTTATTTATCTCTTGGTATGAAGTTAAAGAAGATTCATAGAGTATTGGAATTTACTCAGCGACCTTGGATGAAACGATACATTGATTTTAACACTGAAAAGAGAACAATGGCTAAGAATAGTTTTGAAAAGGACTTCTTTAAGCTGATGAATAACTCTGTGTTTGGTAAAACTATGGAAAACCTGAGAAAAAGATCTAATATTAAATTAGAAACGGATCCGGAACATTTTTTGAAATTGACTAGACAACCAACTTACGTTTCTAGTAAAATATTTGATGAAAATTTAGTAGGAGTACAAATGAAAAAGACCTGTTTATTCTTAGATAAACCATCTTATGTTGGTTTCTCTATTTTGGAAATGAGTAAAACATTAATGTATGAGTTCCATTACAACTATATCAGAAAAAAATACCCTGGGAGTAAGTTACTTTTTACTGATACTGACTCTTTATTTTACCATATAAAAGCAGAAGACATATATAGTGACTTCTATAAGGACAAGGACCTATTTGACAATAGTGATTATCCCAAATCGTCTAAGTTCCATTTTGCAGAAAATAAAAAAGTAATTGGTAAATTCAAAGATGAAACAGCTGGTGATACTATTACAGAATTTGTTGGTCTAAAAAGTAAAATGTATAGTTACAAGACAGAAAACAAGGAAAACAAGACTGCTAAGGGTGTCAAGAAGAATGTCATTAAGAGTGAATTATCTCTCTCTGATTATCTCAATACCTTACAAAAATGTAATACTATGAGGCATAAGATGCGAACTATCCGGTCAGAGCATCATCAGATATCTAGTTACCAAATTAATAAAGTATCATTATCACCTTTTGATGATAAAAGATATATTTTAGATGATGGTATCAGTAGTTATGCATATGGGAATCATAAAATAAATAATAATTTATAGTATATATGCCAATTCCGAATTTTAAAAAATTCTTGTCTGAAGACCCACTCCATGATACTGATAGTAGCGATAGTGATTATGATCCTAATTCAGATGAGGAATCGACGAGCAGTGAGGAATCGACGAGCAGTGAGGAATCGACGAGCAGTGAGAGAGAAGATTACTGTACTTTAAAGAATAAAGTATATTAATTATTATGATGAATAAAGAAACTATTGGCAATCTACATCGTAAAAAACTTTCAGAAATTGTTCGGAAAGAAAAAAAAATACCAGATATAAAAAAAAAAATTGTAAATTTATCCAACAAAAAAGATTATTCTAGAATTGATCAAATTGAACAAATAAGGTTAGAAAATGAAATAAATGATATCAAAAATCTTCGTACTAGTTATTTATTAAAGAATGCTATTTTACTTTTTTTACATACAGAAAATAGAGCAAAAAATATAAACAAAAATTTTGTTCATGGTGTTGATAATTCTTATTATAAAAGGTATAAATATAATATCTTTCCTGATGAACTACAATACAGTGAAAATAATATAAATGAAGATAACTATTGTTATACATGTGAAAAATTTCGAGTATTGAACATCGATGAAGGGATAAGTACTTGTCTAAGTTGTGGAATAAGCATTAATGTCTCAACAAATCCAGAAAAAGCATCTATAAAACCCGCAGAAAATGATTACAAAAGATATAATCATTTTTGTGACTGTTTAGCCAATATCCAAGGCAAAGAAAGTTTTAAAGTCTCAGAAGATGTTATTAATAATATTTTCAAAGAAATCATTCGTGAAAGGATGGAAAATTCTTTGGAAAAGTTAACTGAAGCAGATATTAAAAGATATCTTAAAAAACATCGTAAATTAAATTATTATAATCATACCACCCAAATATTGTATCGAATAACAAAAATACCTCCATTACAAATGACTTCTATAATGGAAGAAAAAATGAAAATGAGGTTTTTACAAATTCAGGAGCCATTTGAATTATTTAAAGGTAAAAATAGAAGAAATTTCTTTTCCTATTCATATATCATTTATAAATTTTGTCAAATACTTGGATATAATGAATTTTTACCAAAGCTAAAATTGTATAAAGATCGTTTAAAACTCTATGAACTTGATAAAATTTGGAAAAAAATATGTGAATATCTAGGTGGTGAGAGTGCTGGTTGGAAATTTATCAAATCTTGAAAATTGTTAATAAATATTTATATAAATGAAAATAAAAGTATATATCCTACGCTAACTACGCTAAGATGCGTAAAATCCGGAAATGTCCTGGTCCTATACGCTAACTACACATCTTACGCTAACTACGCTAAGATGTGTAAAATGCGTAAATGTCCTTGTTATATACGATAACCACAGATCTTACGATAACCACCACGCTAAGATGCGTAAAAATCCAGAAATGTCCCAGGTGCCTCATCTTCTACACTACTCAAGGAAATTGCTCGCGGGGCCGTACGGGTCATATGATAAAGATTGGTATTATTCAAAAGAAGTAAATGGATTTCACTATTAAAACCTTGTTGCAAGACCTATTTCATGTTAGCCTGACTTATCCTCATGCTTACAGAGTGCTCACCTCTGGACTGAGCTGTCCTTAAATACTTCAAGTCACTACTAAAACTGGAACAAGCACTGGTTCATGGGCTACTTGGCTGGTATACAGACTTTAATCCCATCTTACTCTATTATACACATGTGCACAGGCTGTCCACAGAAATGAGTTCAACTTCTACCACTTCCCTTAAATTTTCAGAAATTATGGGAAGGCATACATGTACCTGTATAATAGTAATTATATAATAGTGATTATATTATTTTCTATTAGAATTCTAAGTTCTCTCACCTTTCCCAGGGTGTTGTTCAAAGTCGCAATGTAGTGTTGCCCAAATCAGAGTTGTCCCTGGAGCTTGGTGGCTTGCATTGTGAAGTAGATGTGTCTATAGTGGACAGATTGACGGCACTGTTGGATCCGCAGCCCATGTTTATGAACCATCCATCAAACATGCAGTCCCGCATGTTTAAATCTTGTAATCCATCGTTAGTGGTATGTCCTTACTTTTGTCACCCATTGCAGCTCTTAAGAGAGTAATGCATCGAACCTTTCCTTAGATCGGTTGGTTATGTACCGGATCAACAACAGATTCAGTTGATATCTAAGGCCCCCCGTCCACAATACGCCGGAAAATTTGAAAACGCAAGAATCACCGCTTGTTTTGGATTTGCTCTTGAGGAAACGTCGGGCAGGGAAATCACATAATTATCGTGACGTCCTCGTTTTCGAAAAGCTCCGTTTTTAAATTGTTTCCCCTGCACACTAAAACGCAAAGCCGACTTTTTCAGATTCCTCCGGTTTGGCGGCTTACATATAGCAGGGACGGATTAGTACGACGGTAGGCCTTACCGTAGAAATAGAGCTGCGTTTTCAAATTTCTCTAGCGTAGTATGAACGGAGCCTTAGTGCAGAGGAACTGGTGAACCATTTGTGGCTTAGTTTCTGAGTTCTAATATCGGACCATCATTCTAGAGACAGCTTTATTTAAAATATTATAAAATAACTGAGCCACTACGCGCGCTCTTATTGGTCGATAGGTGTGTTTAGATGAGAGTATGTAAACACGGTTGTGACGTTTTAGATTCGCGCGTATTTTTGAGAATTATTTTATAAAAGCAATAGAGCACTTTTTCCGTGTTTATATAGCCTCATCTAAACACTCGGAGGGTTGGGAGAATTCTCGAAAGTTATGCAAACCCGAGACGAAGACGAGGGTTTGCATAACTCTCTCGAATTCTCTCAACCCTCCTCGTGTTTAGACGAGGCTATGTAAATACGGAAAAAGTGCTCTATTGCTTAACTCTAAACTAAAAGAAACTTTGAATTTGGACAATTTTGAAATTCTGATTACAAATAATTGATGGAATCAATAGAAGGAAGTCAGTTTCCTTATTTTTAGCTCGTTAATTGCAGTAGCAAGCTACGGCAACAACAACAACACATTGTGAAAGTAGTTACGTTACATTATTACGAGTTCTATCATCAGTAGCTAGCATGTTGCTATGAGAGTGCTTCAAGTTACTTAATTAGCAACCTTTATGGTACAAAATCACAGGCCTCACTCTGAACTCAGAAGTCTCTTCCTCCGACTTCACTGCGAACTTCTAACAATGTGTTACCTTTCGACAGAATCAACAGGCTGTATTTACTCAAGCCTTGGAAGACACTCCCGCAGTGGAACAACCCTTTAACATTCACCTGTCCTGCCCTTCACTCACTCTGGTCTTACGGTGAGCAAACAAGTCCCATATAGATCTACTGATGCGCTTGACAATCTGTAGAGTTTGACAGACCGTAAAGACTGTTTTCGCTCCCTATGCGGTCCGAAAATTGCATCTCATTATTTCACGTCTTATCTGAGCGAGGGAGAGAAACGGTTTGACGATCGATCCGTGTGGTTTGTCCAGATCGTAAAAGCAATCTTAAGCTATCAAATTCCTACTGGGTAATTCCAAGTCGTATATCCACATGTATATAACTGGAACTTTCACGACAGTGGAACCAACTTATGTTCTCATTGGCATTATAGATTTCCTATTCCTGACTTACGGCCTGCTGTGGATCGGCGTCCCTGGTGGAAACAGTCGTTGAGAAAGGAGTGCTTAATATTTGAATTCTCAGCTGTAGAATTCAACACATCCCTTACTGGATCAGAACTTCCCTCTCATTACGATTTAAGCTTCAAAGAATTGCATGGTATGGAAAACTTAGAGTTGACAATGTAGTTAAATTACTGGTCGTGTTTTTATTTCTGATAATGAATAAGTAAGTGCTTATTACATAATTATATCTTGAATTCTGCACATATCAAGCAGGCTTAGTTAGTTCCTGCGAAATTTTAAAAAATTGCAGTCATTTCATGGTATGCTAATTCCCTATATTACGTAAAAATAGCAAACTAGTGAATTGACGGAAGCCTTTTTGTTTCTTTTTCAAGTAGTTGTATTTAAAATAGAAACTTCCACCGTGCCCCACCTCAGAAAGTTCTTCTAGAGAAATGATCAGTTTTATGAGCCTTGGGCCAGTGATGATGGCTCCCTGAAGTTTTAAAAACGCAGTTTTAATTCAAGACTAAAATGATTGTAGCACATTTCATCATTGTTTCTTACGTTTGAGAGAACTGGGTGCAAAATACAGATACAAAGCTTGCTTTCAAAATATAACACTAACGTGCGTAACACGATAATTGATCTCACTTTGGCGCCACCTAAGAGTGGCCGTATCAAAGGGGCATTGAAGGGTTGTTAGTGACATTTTGTTACCTTTTGCCCAGACTAAAACAAACCGTCAAAAGTGACGTATTACCGTTAGACAAGGTTTCACTCTGATTGTTTTTTACAGGTCATTTCCAAAAAGATACCAGCGGTGATAAAATGCCCGTAATTCATGTCACGGATAGTCAAACAGAGAGTGATACAGGAAATGGCGGCTTTGACTGGCCAAGGTGATGTTGTTATAATTTGTCACACAATACATACTAGTTATGCAGCATCCTATGGGCACCTCTGTCGGCGCTTTAATCCTTTACTGATATCGCACCCACCCTAGCCTGCAATGAATGGATGTAATGAGAATGGGTCTGAGAAGTTTAACCAGTAGCTACTGTAGTCATGTAAATCCGCTACTCTTTTTCAAACCGTCTGCAAATTCTTTAACGCCTCTGGCAAATTATTTTGATATGAAGTGTCTAGGAGATAAGTCTACGGCTCAACGTCCTTTTACCTGATCTGAGAAAAGGTGTTTTTTTTGTTATTTGTAACTACTAGCAACACTTCTACTGAAGCGATAACATAACGAAAATATCAGACCGCTCAAAGTTAACTGAAAGCTACAACGCTTTCCACATCCTCTCTCGAAACTCTGTTCGAACGGTTCTTGCCTAGTCCTTCGACATTTATCTGTTACAAATTTAACACGGCGTAGGTCATAACAAATGCTATTTGTTTGAATTAGGATTGTGATTACAGTGCAGCCACCAGCTCCTCTGTCAGCTTTAGAAGAAGTTCCCTCGTCAGATAACTCGCCCCTCAGTTCCCTGGATGCCTACCCTGTCATGAAGGCCGAGCCGTCACCGTTCTCCTCCAGACCTGTCATGTTTGAGACAGAAGAAGTTAGTGTTGTTTCCATTCCATGAAGCTTTCTTTAGTATGATTTTCATAAAGTTCTATTAGTAGTAAGACTACTGTTCATAAATTCCTTGCTGAATGATGGCAGTTGACCTCTTGCATTCTGCACTCAGTCCGGCCTCAAGAGTCCTCATGGGCCCGATAAGGATTAGTTAGTTATTCTGCACTCAGTGGCAAAGAAAACTGGAACGTTACAAATATCTCATCAGTATTTTTAACTCTAGCCATCCAGCTCAATTTAATGAATAATATTACGAAGTTCTCGGTATCCCGGGTGTTATACAATGTAGTTTGATGTGACAAACAATCTAGAGTTAGCTTAGAGAGCTGTTCAGCCTTACAGTTTTTCAAAAACCCATATCGCAAATCCAAATCCGTTTTAATTGTTTTCAATTTTCGCCAATCGGTACCTTTTTTTGTCTTTGTCGTGTCATTGAGATGTTCCTTCACTGATTTAAGTGGTTATTTTTATTTTTCACTCACTTTTGTGACCATTTCCCTGTGTCTAAATTTGGCTAAAATCCGAAACACAGTTTCTTTAATGTACTTTGGCAGAGCCAGGAAATGATATAATTTGCTTGAATTTAACTTACAATGTGGGTTGCTAAGCCACGTTGATAACCACAACAACGGCAACAACTGAAGTATGGAACTGGATGGAATAACCTTTCTGCTTGCAGCTTTTAATGCCTGGAAGTCAGGTGGAAATGACCAAATTCCAAGACGACACTGTGGCATCCTCTAAAGTACATGTCGAATGCACCTTTCCAAGACTAGATATCAACTTGCACACGAAGGATGTCTTTGAAAATATTTATAACAGGTGGGTGAGACCATTAAGAAGGAATGGACGTTTTATGTAGTACATGGAATTACAGGTCATGGTAGAGACTCGTTCAGTGCTTTCAATAAGATTTGAAGTAGGTGGCTACCTCGGAACAGCACATGCCGGAGTAATATGAGAAGCCCAGGAGAATTTCTCTCTGGAGAATTTTTAAAAGTTAAATATACCCGCCGACTTTCAACAGAATACCCGCCGGAGCTCCGGCAGGTGCCGGGTCCTATTGAAAGCACTGCTCGTTGACTCTTATGGATTTAAAACATATATATGGCTGGATCAGATCACTATCGCGCGCTCTGATAAGGGCTATTAGGCCGGCTTGGAGATGGTCGTTGAGATGGAACATTGTGGAGCTATAGTAACTGAACCGAGTAGGATTTAAATTCAAGTCGGAGTAACTGAGTAGTAATTCATTTTCAACGCAGCGTGAGGCCGATTATACCAGGGCGATAATACTCTCTGAACTGTTCATACATACGAGGTCAGTCTAATTACTAATTAATCGTACCAGAACAAATTTCGAGATTGAGAAGTCTTTCCATAATAACATCTTTTTAGCGATAGTCAGTATTGTTTCTCATTAGTTCTACAAACAGTAGGGACACCAGCGTGATTGGCGCGCGGAGGACCTATCAGATTGGAGAATTTTGTCGTAGATGTGGTTAAGAGATGAAATTGCACTGTACACATGCAAACAGAAGACGCAGCTCTCCTCTCTTTCCTCCCGCGCCCTCGTGGATCAGGAACGGATTACGTCAAGGAAATACAGTTATACACTGTAATGCTCACACGGTATTTTCTTTTGTTGTTGTTGTTTTTTTTTTTCAGGCTGGCCAGCGACCTGTTGCTATGGGAACCTATGGCTCCCTCCCCAGCAGACCGACCCGACCCGTCTGGGTTTATTATTGGCACAGGGCTGGACCTAGCCAGTCAGATGATGCAGGCACAAGGACCGGATCGGTTTGTCATGTGTAGATCAGGGCTACGCAGCTACGATGATGGTAAATGGCCTTTCTTGAAACCGTCCTGTAAGAAAGCTCACAATAAAAGCCCTATTTCTATTTAATAATCAGACTACGAACCCGAGTTTTCTATGAGCCTAAAGTCAACGCCTTGTGGAAAACGAGGGAGGGAGAGTGGTCTGATTGTTTTAGTAGACACTATACATCATACACTTTTGTGTATTTTTAAGCCTAAACTTCAGAATAATTTCGCCCTCCGCTCGTCAACTATCACGCAATAGAAACCAAGAGCGCATAATCTAATTGTTTAATAGAAAGACAGAACTGCTACGCGCTGTTGACATACCGACGTATGTACATACTTTATTAGTAGTAACAATCAAAATGGCTCAGGTGTTCCACCTAAATTGATGATTGCTTTGGAATTTCTGCTGTGTCACGCAACATACAAACTCCTCAAAATCTTTTTGACCACCCTTGTCAGATGTATTCCACCCACAAACATGTCCTTTCAAATGTCACGAGCTGGCAGCTTAAATAGCCTTTTGATGTAATTTATTCCCTTTTCATTGTTCATAGATGCATCTTCGTCTGATGAAGGCAGCAGTAATTTAACATCACTGGATAACAAATACAAACGAACGACTTCCAATCCTAACGGCCAGACTTCCTTTACACTTACACTCAATGTTGGGAAGGCCAGACTGGCGGTTTTTCCTGTGAGTGAGGTAAGACAGATTTAGGAAGCGGGTCATTGATGAACCGCCAGCAAACCAAAGAGAGTCGTGAAAAGTCGCGTCGTTCCAGTCTCAAGAACAACCATCCCTTTAACGCTCAGCAGAAAATACTTGGGTTAATTTCCAGCCTTATTATCTACCTTATCACACATTTCTACCGAAATTACCCACGACCTGTTCTCATCTGGCCTCGTAGCTCAGTCGGTACAGCAACGGCGAACTAATTTGAAGGTCGAGGTCAGATAATGTTTCTTTACTTCGTTTGGTTCCTCATTTCCTTGTTATGCTTATCTTCAGACTTAACACTCAGAGGGAAATATTGTATTTGGGTTGATTTCTAGCGTTTCAAATTACTTTAGAGTTAATCTTAAACTTTCCACCTTCTAATATCAGTGCTAATTTTTCCGGACACAATAGTTACGAATGCAAGGTTGCGTTGATAATCAGTCCAGCATTGCATTCGTAGTTATAGTGTCCGGAATTCAAACCTTGATGGATATATCAGGCTCTCATGAGGTAGTTTTTCACTTGAACAATGGCAACTCGTACTGGAGCTTCTGAAACCTTATTTAGCGTTTTCCTGGTGTTAATAAAGCTAGTTTTAAATTGATATTGTCTCGTTGATCATTTTTGATTATACTTTAAAGTTTTGAACATTTACAAGGTGTTTTATTATGGCTATTTTCTTTTCTTTCAGAGTTCTTCTCCAAGTGGAAGTTCCAGGGATTGTAACTCATGTTCCGAAGAAGTATTAGGAGAAATAGCAGCTGAATTTAATGACATCTCATTCTTTATAGCAGCTTGTTACAAAAGTCAAGTAGATCTGAGCTATCTGTGCCTTCAATCTCAAAAAGTCGCTTTCCAGCATGCGCCGGTGGTGCCACAAGGAGCCCATATGTCTATGGAGTCTGCATTCAGTGGAGCTGAGCTCCAGTCAACCCTCTACCACACTGAACCGGGCGTAAGACAAGTTGACGGGAAGACTGGTGAACCGATGTTTGCCTTTGCCATCAAAGTTTCAGGCGATATGTCAAAAAATAGTAAGGTACGAACGCAAACTGAACAAACAATTCCTTAGCACCAGCGCGAAGTTGTGCGGTAGATGACCTGTGAACAGGTTCTCCGGATTGGGCGAGGAAATAAGAGAAAGGAGGAGGAGGCGGACTGGTGCTCTATCCGCCCACCCCAAGCCCCACTCGGCCATTTCACTCTCATCCAGTTCCTTCTTGACCCTTCCAGCTGTGGCCACACCCTTTCAACCGGAGCCCGTTCACAGGCTTTGCTGTAGGTCACATACGTTCAGGGTTACTTGGCAGTTCTACTTGTGCTCTTCTCTCATTGAGTGAGTGCTCTTCCTCAGTTGGGACAAAGAAAACATCTCGCCTTTTTAGTTACATAACTTTGAGGAAGATTTTTTTGCCTACCCTGATATTACTTAAGGATGTCCCTCAAGACCTGTAAGCAAATTACACAATAATTGAAGTCATGTGGTTTTACTTGATTCTTGTAGGATATTCTGTTTTCACTGGGACTCCGTAGAAGCACTCTTCGCCATAGGATGCTTGCGTCTAAACAGATGTGGCTCACTCAGGTATCGATGTAATGCTTTTTTTATCAAGTGTGGCGTTTGTTGCGTGATGTCAGTCAAACTCGGAGGCCGTTTTTAATACCGCTTTAGACAAGTCTTAGTAAAACTACTAAATTGCTAGTTCTCCCACTGCGGTTCTTGTCTATCCGTTCACAAGGACGGAACTAAAATTTGCCTCGCCAACATGGTGCCTCAAAAGACGGAGGGAAACGTAAAGAGAAGCGCATTCCGAGGCAGTTGGTGCTCACTGGACCACTAAAAGCATAAGCTTTGCCAAAACTCGGCTGGCTGACATAAAATGCGTGTGACTATTGTGATTTATTATAAAATCGGTCACCAATACCAGCATTTATTTTTGCAGGTAAGACATTTCTTTGACGTGAAGGATGATCCGGTTCTTGGTTTCAGTCCTCCAGCGGTTGTGACAGTGTTCCACACACACGTGTGGGAAGGAACCATTGACTATAGGTTTGTTGTTCAAGTTTTGTCACATTCGACGTCCGTCTATTGGTCTGTTTTCTTGTTTAATTCATGGCGCTTTCCATTCTACCCAAAATTCCAGAACTTTCGAGACGGGAACAGAAGGCACGGAAATCATTTCCGTGCCTTCTGTGCCCGTGTCGAAAGTTCGTAGAAGAAAAATCTGAGAATTGTTGAATTTCTGAAACGTGAACCATTTAACCAAAAATTTCGGGAACTCTAAAAGTCAAATGGAGCTGAAATTCCCGTTAAGAAATTTTGGAGAATTTGGGTATACCTTGCAAGGTTGTCCTCTATTCCGGAAATTCCAGAAAGTGCACCACTGTAAATTTGTGGGAATTTAAACCGGAAGGGTTGGTTGAATGGAAAGTGCCCTCTCTTATTCAACCAATCAGAGACGCCGCATGGATCTCTATAGGGCTACGTCATCAGTATGTTTTGTTTTGGAGGGGGGAGGACGAGGGGAGCGGGGGACGAATTATGCGCCTGCAGACAAGTCTGTTTCCTTGAGGCTTATCCTGCAGTGTTCACAAGTAGAATTGTATTTTCATATTACCTGGTGTTTGGTATTGTGGTTGTATTGGTATAGACACGTTTGTATTCCTACATTAAGCGAAGGACCACACATTTGTTACTAATTATAAACTTTAATGTATCAGCCGGGAAGATACTTCATTTTCATGTCATTGAACGATCGTCTTGATTTCTACGCAGTACAATCGCTTGTACTTTTATTAGCTTGGGTTACTTTGTATATTAAACTGCCTTATGGGCCTAATTTGGTTTTGTGCGGCTCATGAGGCAGTTTAGTCAATGTCACTCACTCGCTACTTACTTCCTACAGGCCAATCCACCTTCCTTTACGTGTTCTTGTCACCATGGGAACGTTCAGTGTGTCAAGTAACATCACAATTGAGTCTAATGTCTCTGTGCTGAGGTAGGTCCAACAGACACCGGCTGTGTACTGTGTTAGCGCCAAAACCCGTTACATAGAACACAACAGAGCTAGTAGTAATTGTTTGATTGTGAATAAAAGTACTCAACAAATACCAGGGAGCGTTTAGCCAGTTAGTAGCTACGAATGACTAACGATGACAAGGATAGCGTCTTCCGGGAGCTCAGTTAGTCGGGGTGCTGTGCGTAACACGGTGTCAGAAAAAAAGAGAGGAGCTTGGTGCGAGGAGCGAAGGAATGCGTTCTCTGGCTTTCTCTTATCCGTACTACTTCCCTATTTTTTCTCTCGTCGTCAGTTTTCGTTCTGAACTAACCGAGAAAAGCCTGCAAGAGGTTGTGATCAGAATGAAAGTGGAGAAACTTGAGAATGAGAGGCAGTAGTTTTACCGAGTGGCTCAGATTTCTTAGTGGAAGTTCGCTTCAAGAATGCTAGTTTCCAACACGTTTTCTATGCAACTTACACCCAACACCTCGGCCGCTGATGTTATTTTCTATTTGACACTCAGAATGTGTCCTCCATCCACTCTCGGATCATGTTGCTAAACAAGTTTCATTTGTATTCTTTACATTTCAGTTTAGTTTAAGGTGAGTTGCTTCTAGCAACCGACTTCAGTGTGTGCTGAAGTAATTTTTTTGTTGTTGGTTATTTGGCAGATTTATTATTGATGATGCAGCGTTATTTCTCTCGGACAAATGCAGTGGTTCTGTGAATATCAGAAGTAAGTTCCATCAATTAGTGCAATTGAGTTCTTTTCATTCGTGATAACTGATTCGCGTGTTGTTGTCTTTCCAGATTATGTATGTGTTTTAGATCTTGGGATGTTTGAGCTGTCTCTTTTAACGAGTGATGGCAGTGAACAGGTATTAATAAAAAAGTACATGTACTTACCTTTATTCACCCTCGGCAATAAATGTAGCCCAAAGGCTAGTGGGATAATTCAAATTGAACATAACATTGTTAAGAATCCCAACTGGCTGGAGGCAAACCAGTTTGTTTACAAGAAGTCCAAACAGAAACGCCTTGACGTTTTTCATGTAGCTGAGTTCTTCCATTGATGAAATAGCAAATAATGAGAATTTCCTTGTGTTCATGACGGACGAGAGACAATAGCCCACGATCGATATATCAAACTTCCAACATGGCACCGTCGGTCAACTTTCGATATTTGATCTTTATTTTGTCCTTGCATTTAGTCTGTTATTGAAATTACAAGGCAAAGATTTGCAATTGCAATTGCAAAGCAATTTTGGTCAAAAAGCGTCGGAGTCTTTAAATATTTTTGATAGATCGATTTCCGATAAAAAACTCAGTTCCCGGTCGCTAGAGTAAATTTCAATACACACAAATTCTAGAGTCACAAGCTGAAACAATGGTTACACTTTTTGCCTCCGTCAATCGTAATTTAAAATACTTCTGGCCGTAAATGGAGTGTAAGAGTTCAGTTACGTTAGTTCGCCAGGTGTGTACTCTGACGTAGGAATAAACGAATTTTGCATTTGACTACTCAGTGACTTGGCCTTTGATTGGCAGCGCGGCTGGAGGTGATCTGCTTTTGGTGTGTAAATCAAGTTGTGCTTATGTCAACTAGTTGACATTTAAATGATAAAAGCAGAGAGGTCTATGTCAAAACAAGGCCAGGTAATTGAGCACGCAACTGTAGAATGGCCTACTAAAATTATTCTCGTTGTCAGACACATGTCAATAATCATCTCGGGTTCCTCTTTAATAGTGCCATTTGTTATTTTGTTTAGGGTCATCCGCAGGTGGAAGTGCGCATGTCCAACAACACTGTCCATGTGAGGACGTGTTCGGACTCGTGCTCAGCTCTGCTGCAGCTGATTCAGTACATTGCAGCAGACGGAGACCTGGTACCTAGCTACGAACCGGAAGAACCAGACTCGACGAAAGCACCGTCGGTGAGTGAAGAAACTTACAGTCAAACTGTTTGATGCATTATGGGATCGAACAACTGAAAACAGTAGAACTTTTAAGCAATTGAAAGCTAACATTATTTTTGAAAGTTAGAAAGGGGATTTCTAAGCAGTTGTCCTCAATATTTCCTCCAAAAAAGCGATTTTGTTGAACTTTCTACAGTAATTTTGACTGAAATACGAAAAGTAAAAACATGGCAGACAGATCAGTAAGGGCAGAAAATTCAAATTATTTGACGTGAATTTGCTGAAAGAGGCAAATACATTTTGCTTATCTTAACTAAGGCAGCATCACGAAAAGTAGTGCAGAAGAAATCCTTTAAGGTAGCAACTTAGAAACTGTTCATAGTGTTAAGTGGAATGGTGACTAGGCTGAAAGTGACCGGGAACAAGTAGAACACTTGGAGTTGAAATAATATATTCTCTGTCTCCCACAAGACCGGTTGGAAGCTAGTGACTATTGAGCTTTGTGATACTCGTAGGTTCTTATGTGATATTTCTTACTTAGACCAGGATAGAGGACCCGCGTGCTTGTGTCTGGCATAGCTTAGTGGGTATAACATCCGAACAGCGTCTGGAAATTGGTGGATTCGAATACTGGACTGGGGAACGTTATTTTCTGAGTCGTTCGACTTGCGTGCCCTTCATTTATTTCAAACAATCTTCTACAGAACCTATACTTCCTAAAGTTTACCTTAGTATTCATTTGTTATGATTTTGTGGGATATATCGATCTTCTTTCACTTTGTTTCTCGTATATACGTTTTAGACTCCTAGCCGTTGTCCAGCCGATCCGCCGGTCAAACAGGGGTCCGTAGATGAGGGTGAGCTGAGCAGTATCATGACAGAGGCTATGGTAGATACGCACTCTGTGGAAGAGCCCTCTTACGATAAGGTACCTATGTGCAAATTGACAATCAACAACAGAAGTTAGCTCTTTTTCGTCTGAAAACTCAACCGAAGGCTTTCTCTTTTTTCTTTTTTTTTTCTTGTTTTTTTGTTTGTTTGTTTTTTTTTTGGTCTTACAAATCGGTGCAACAAGCCTTTGCGAAGTAAGTTGAACGTAAATGAATTTACAAGCTGGAACAGATCTCCATTGTTACCAAAACTAAGAGAGGCTTTACTTACTTTTTCGAGATAATTTTCGTTACGAGACAAAGTTGAATGTCCTCTTCGACTAGTGTTGCTCCGTTACGACGTTTTCTTCACGTCTGTTACAAAGATACGTTGTTTTGATAAATCACAGAACTTCAGAGGCGACTTGAACCCTCAGCTGTCCAGATCACCGAGGAGAGATCTGTTCCTATTCCCTGACGATGAGTTGGCTAGTCCTGTAGAGGAGCATTTCCCCCCTGAAGATACAGGCGTAGAGTTGGCAAATCCGGGGGAGTCTGACGAAGAGGAGGAGGACAGTGATGATGATTTTTGTATCCTGGAACATCCCGATAAAGAACCCGAGGGTTTGAGCCATGAAGTTATCATCAAATGCCTCACAGATAAACAAGTCAACATTGTAGAGAATCACTTCACTGTTCCAGTAAGTATTAAATTGGTAGAGTAATCTTAAATTGATTTGCATTATCCAATGATTCCGTTTTTAATAGTAGTGAAGATTCGATTGTTAAGGCCACCTAGTGTGTCGCTCTATTTTTAATCGTTTTCATTTTTCTCATGATACATGTGTTCCGCAAATTCTGGAAGGAACAATGATCGATAAGCGTTTCCACGGCAATAATGAACGACATCAGGAGCGAATCAGTGATGTGGTAACGTTAATGCCGCCCATCACTGCTGCCGGTGTTTGTCCAACTCGTGTACCTATACTGTACATGATATCAGGAATTTCCTCAATGTAATTGAGAACTCATTGTTTATATGTTTCGTTTTCAGATTGGTCCAAGTGACCAACTGGGCGCCCCTAGTCATTTTCCGCCAGCGGTGTTCTGCTACACCTTGAAGGAGATGTCTGTAGTCTGGCACCTGTTTGGTGGGCGGGATTTTGGTGGCTCATCGTCACGTGACCAAAAGAAAAAGTGAGTTAGAGAGAGTTCGGTCTGGTCGGGACTTTCGCGCGTAGGGTTTCGACGTCTGTTCGTAGACAGTGTGGAGACAACGAATAATGAAGTCTCCTTGAACGAAAATAACGATCAATTTTCTTCTGTTTTGCAGAATAAGCTTTGCACTGGATGAAAAAGGCAAGCCTGTTGAGAATTCTTTTGTTAAAAGGCCTACTGTACTGTTTAGTAAAACCACTGCAACAGCAACTAACAGCGTGAAGAAACACAGTGGAGGGCCTGACAGGAACAACGATCTACTGATGGAGTTTCGTTTAAATAAGGTGAGCAGCTTTTCCCTTCCGGCATTGCAACCGTTGTTTGTCACGCAACTCTCCTTTCCGCTAACGACTGCTACATGTGGAATTGCGTGACATCCCAAATAACGGCTGTTACTGCAGGTAGAAGGCAGGCGAAAGATCGAACTTTGCAAGAAAAGCGTTTTTCATTGTATACAGATCAGTGGATCAAATAGCATAGTCTGCTTTTAACTGCGATAAATTTCTTCAGAAAAATTATCTAAAAGTCAATTTAGAAAGGATAGTGTTCAACAAGCATACTGCTGGATGAACATATTACCTGTTGTTATATAGATCGTTTTCACTGTCACGCAATAAAAAAATAAATCGAAAACCATTCAGTGGATGAAGTCAAGAAATTGTGATCTTATTGGAAAGGCATAAAGAAGACACTTCTCCGAGTTTTAGGTCTGTGCGTTTACCCAAACCGCAGATATTCGTCGAAATGTTTCGCAGAAATTTACAGAGCCCAGTATGAAAACGCCATGTTGGTGCACATCTATGGTGCACCAACATGGCGGCCAGAAAATAGTGTAAACATCTGGAACTTACTTTGGCTATCTAGGCGACCGATTATCTGTACTTAACAAACAATCATTTACATAAGCACTTTTCCTAATGCTCTAACTTCTTAAAAAGCTAAAACTCATGAGATAGGTATATATTTTTCGGCAAATGCGATCGCAGCTTTGTGTCACGCGCCGACATAACTCTGAAATTCAAAATGCTCTGATTTCCAAACGAAGCGCGCTATTGAGCTGTAAAATTGTAAACAGATATAAATATACGGTCTCTTATGCCCGGTGAGGATAAAAACTTTGGTGGCTCTTTAGTTTCGGATTTTAGAAAGCGATGACGTCACGTGAAAACGATCAATACCTAGGCTTTCACCCAACAAAACTAGCGCTGTGATTGGTTGATTCTTAGTCACGTGCCCCTGACCGACCGGGATACATTTGCGCAGTTGTTGCCCGCGCGCCGTCATTGTTTGTTTGTTTTTGCTATATGATTGTTTTAGGGAAATTCTAAATATATAACAAAGGCGCTGCTCAAGATGTTGTTTTCCCTCGAGTCCTGATGTTTCCCGAGACGAAGTCGAAGGAAACATCAGGACTCTTGGGAAAACAAAACTAACTGTTTCCCGAGGGACCATACAGGGGATTATAATTGGTAGCATCACGGAAACCGTACCGACTTCAAAACAAATTCAGTGTGGTGGACTCCCTACATGTGAGATGTCGTCCCAGAGGCCGGAGAAGCCATGGCCGTTTCAGTCACTGTAACATAATTTTTGATTTATTCGTGCTTTCTTCAGATTCGTCTGCAGTATGAGCAGTACCCAGAACACACGGAGCAGGCCTCACGGCTGGTGGTGCTCGTACAGGATGTAGAGATAAGGGACCGCTTGGCACATTCACAGATAAACAAGTTCCTGTACCAGTACACGTCCGAAGCCTGCCCAAAACAGTCCCATGCTAACATGGTAAGGGCCCTCTGTAGAATATCTATCTGTTTAGAGGAGAGTAGAGGGGAGGTGAAAGAAGAAACAAGGAAACCTCTCCCAAGATTGTTTGAGTTTATTATAGAAAGATGATCTTGTTTTAATTGCAAACTGGCCTTTTCCCGTAGGCTTTTTCCAGGCAAAGTTTAGCTTTTTTTAGTGAAACTGCCGAAGATATTTTAGCTGGGAAGACAGGTGTAACAAAATTATTTTTCACAGTGATTTGTTGCCCTTGCCTAGAAGTCCTTTTAGCATACCGTCCAGTCTTTCCGTGACTAGTTACTTAGTTTACGTGACAATCTTAAATTAAAGGATGTTTGACTAAGGGTGTTGTGATTAATTAAAACCTTGATTAGGCGCTGCTCAAGATGTTGTACATCAGGCCTGATCCTGGTCTCACAGCGCAGGAGTGCAATCTGAGAGTGTCCATACAGCCACTGAGGCTCAATGTCGACCAGGTGATTTCTAGTGATTTTTTTTATCCTATTTAATAAGTTATCGAATAAGCGATCTCAAATGCTGTTGCAAAAAAGCACGATTTGAACGTGCATAAAAGCCGGTCAAAGACACTCAACATTTCAACTCAAATTATCGCAGCTCTGTTCTGCATAACATGTTCTTAATGTGTTGCAAGATTGTGGATGAAGCCAGACAAGAGAAATATGTTGTGCGTAACAATGTGTTGCAATTTAAAATTCGCGTGCAAGTAGTATCCAATCATTATTATCATCCAATTATTATAATCCTCTCGCAAGTAGTATCGAAAACTTGGCATGAAACCTTTTCATACGTCAAATTAACGGTATTACTACCAATGTGCTCGGTGGCTGAATGACGTTTTTTCATTTGTTTGTCCTCTACAGGATGCCTTGTTTTTCTTGAGGAATTTCTTCTCGGAGATCATGGACGAAGCTGCTAAAAACCCCAAAGGTACATCAGCGCAGGCTTATTGTATATACAACTGCCCGGCGACCGAATCGAATTCTGCGGGAAATACAATGTTGTTCTCAGCATTTTTACAATTCTTTGAAAAATGATAAATAGCATATTTCGCCAATATTAGGCTTTAGTTTTTTTTTTACTTTTTTAGCCCTCTAACTTTGCTGAAATTGCCACACAGGCGCTGTGTTTCGCGTGATGTTTTGCTTTACTCTGAAAATAGTCACCATGCCCGTTTATTCTATTTGGATCCCCCCAAAAATGATTCGTTTTTATTGTTTTAATGTTGTTTTCTCTTTTCTTAGGATCAAGCTCAGTGGATTCCAGTCCTGTCAAGCCGCCACCAGCTTCTGATTGGTTGACAGAGTTGTCGGACGCTGAGGAGACATTGGTGAACTCGGCCAGTGAGTCCGAGGCGGATACCCCTCAACCAGCCCCCACGTTTTTCAGGTCCTTCATATTCTCTCCCGAGGTTCCTATCAGGCTGGACTATCAGGGAAAGAGAGTCGACATGGAACAGGTAAAATAGTGCCTTGCTCGTAGCACAACATTCAGAGAGATCTAAAGGTACAAGTGGCTTGTCTATTCTAGCGCTCATTAGTTATAGCTGCAAGTCTATAGCTGTTTATCCCTTCGAGAATGTTTTTAGAAGTTCCAAGCATTTCGCTGGCTTTCGTTTTCTGGATGGGGATAGTAGAAGCGTGCGTTGACTAATGCTGTTACCATCAATAATAATAGCTATATAACCCTGGTATATATCTATATTCAATTGACGCCTCCCAGGGGATGTAATACAGTTGGATCCCGCTAATTCGAACTTGGTTATTTCGAATTCTGCGTTATTACGAACCATTTCACTTGGATTCCCCCTTCAGTCAGTTACTGTCTGCTATTTCGAACTCTCACTATTTCGAACAAGTTTTCGTTTTCCCTGCACGAGAGCTCGAAATGGCGAGGTTGGACGGTATGATCGTTTCTTTTCGTGTTGATGAAGAGTCTGTTTGTTCTAGGGTACCTTTGCTGGTCTACTAATCGGTCTTGCCCAGCTTAACTGCTCCGAGCTCCGTCTAAAGCGCTTGTGTTGTCGTAGCGGCTTACTTGGAATAGACAGGGTGATAAACTATGCTCTTTCCGAGTGGCTGGCGGACATCAGAGGCACGCAGCTGTCCAGGATATTGGGAGGGGTCGGACCGGTGCACTCGTTTCTACAGTTGTTCCAGGGACTCGTGGACCTGGTGTGGCTGCCTATCGACCAGTACCGACGGGATGGGCGTGTCATGAGGGGGCTGCAGAGGGGCGCCAACTCATTCACCACTTCATCGGCCATGGCCTTCCTTGAGCTCACCAACAGAGTTGTGCAGTTGATACAGGTATTAATATTGCCGTAAAATACGAAAGGGTAGAAAACCGTTAGATGAATTTCCGAAATGCGAAGCATTCAAATAAAATTTTCACAAGTTCAGCGAAAATTCTCAGCGTGAAATTTTTTAGCTCGAGTGACCCTAGTGCTTTTCTTCTCTCCCCCCCCCCCCCCACCCCCTTTTCTGTTTTTTAATGTTTATGTTGTTTAGTGAATACGCTGTGCAGTTGACTCACTTGACTGTCATGTTTTTATTGTAGGCTGCGGCAGAGACTGCCTATGACGTAGTGAGCCCAGACTCCCCAGTCAAACGCGGTCAGAATCGCCTGGCCCAGCAGCCGTTTGACTTGCGTGAAGGTGTATCCAATGCCTACCAAGTCTTCAGAGAGGTCAGAAAAAAATTTTGTTTTGCTTTCTTTGTTATTTCCTTTTTTAGCTTGCCTTTTATTAAAGTGTTTGCCTGTTTGTTTGTTTCGTTTTTTTTTTTTTGTTCCCTTTTCTTTCTTTCTTTTTTTTTTCCTCTTCTTTTTTTCTCTTGAGAGGAAGCCAACCAAAAACAACAGACATCGAGAGTAATCTTTCTTGTTTGCTTCACTTGAATTGAAGAAATCTATAAAAGAACTAGAAATCTCGAATTTTGATTCCTGAAAAGAATTGCAAACTGTAGAAATATGTTTTGTAAATGACCATTTCTCAACTTGGAGCTTTAAAATGAAATTCCTTTTCTCCTCCTTGCCCCAGTTTAATAGTCAAAGAGCCGAAAACATTATCCAGTTGATGAAGTCCCTATACCGCTAATAAATTATATCTCCTGTTTAACCGGCTGCTGAGTTTCCAACTTACTCACTTCACCTTTATTTTTCAGGGACTGGGTCAAACAGCTACAAACATTGTTCAAGTCGCTAAAGATGAACACGAACAGAAGGGTGTGACAGGGGCTGTGGGAGGTGTCCTCCGTCAGGTCCCTGCCACTGTGGTCCAGCCCCTTATCCTGGCTACAGAGGCCACGTCCAATGTCCTAGGAGGGGTCCGGAATCAAATCTTACCCGATGCGCGGCGAGAAGCCGCGGAAAAGTGGCGATCTAGTCCTTGATGAGGTTAAAAGATGGTCAATCTTACAGACGGATGAACAAACATCGTCCCTGGAAAGTCGTCGTCGAGTAACGATAAAAAATTCAAACGTTTTGATACATTATACGAATACATTAGCATGAGTTAGCTTGGTGCGTACTGAAAGATACATGACGTTGCCTAGCAACACCTTGTGACGTTACACAATGTCTCCTTGACAACCACGGTTACTGCTTGAAAGCGGGTTTTGTAGTGTATATACTACTGCGGCTTTCAATAACACGCGACTTTGAAGTTCAGAAACTTACTAAAGATTACATTTTTGGCCGCCGCCAATCATTATTACGAGGACCAACGAAAATGGATCGACATCTACCAATCAGATCCCACAGATATGAACATGAAACCGTAGTGGTAAACTTCTGTTTCCGAAGAGGCCTGCTAAGATAGTTGGCGATAGCAAAACACGGGACTGTCGATTGAGCAGAATACACGTGTTATTGAAAGGCGCAGTTAAATGTCCAGCCTGTATCGGGACGACCGGGTGGCATACGTTTAAGAAAGTAGTCTTCTAGATATGTAGTATTTCAGATTGAAATTAACTTAGAAAATCGTTTTTAGACATTTTAAATTCCGCTAATTCCTTGCTAAGTTGATGTTTTCTGAAATTTGCACTTCCCAAGGTTGGTTCTTCTCAAAAGTACTTCAAGAATTACCGCGTTGCACTAATTATTCTCGATAAGTAACCAATCTGTGATGCTAACATGAAGTCGTACCGACACGTGTTTTGCTTAGCAACTTTTCCAGATGAACCGTGTATTTGAATTAGGGAAATGGCCATTTTGAAATTGCTTTATAGG